>WEIU01007875.1:0-61624 GCA_013389925.1 Aegithalos caudatus | reverse complement strand
GAAAAATTGAACCATAATGCAACATTTCAGATGTTTCAATATATTTTTTGGTATTGCTGGCAGAGAAATATACCATAGCAAAATGTTAAATTGCCAAGTGTGTATAAGTTTATACCCAAGTATAGTATAATCACAAGTGCTGACGCTGTTCTCCTCTCTTTTGTGGCAAAGCTGATTTAAATTTAAGTTTAGTTCACACATTTTAATTTATTTCTCCTTTTAATTTCCTCTTTTAATATAGGGAAAATTATGATCTTATGAAGCTGACATTAAATGATCAAACAATATTGAAAAACCTAATGAAAATCTTAAGCAAAAGTCATTGTGAATTAGGTATTTGCTAAACTGACAACACAAGCCTTTGTAAACCTGATATTGTTCTTATGTAAACTCATGAATGGAGACTTTCTCAAATAAATTACTTAATAACATCAGAGTCATTGGCTGAGTAAATATATCCCAGGGGCGCATACTAAGATTCCTGAATTTAAATGTTGAATAGAACTTTATATTTGTCACCTTTACTAACGAGTTTTTCCTTATGAAATCATTATTAGCATGAAAAAGTTAAATTTTGTATCTAATTTCTTGAATTAATGCTGTTTGAAGACCCTAAGGGTTTGAAAGTTCTTTCACTGGAATTCATCATTTACATAATTTTCATAGCCCCAACACTTTGCTCTCTGCTATGAATGCACATTGTGGGTTTTTTTATGCATTAAAGCAGCAACTTCTATTTTTCTCCACACAAAACAATTAAGAGAAGAATAACAGGTAATAAACATTTTTAATCTTTAATATTACATTAACAGTGAAGTGCCATATTTCATGCTTTCACAACCACATTGCATGCTGAATGATGCATTTTTGGTCCCTCTCTATGAAGATATTTGATTAGAATGGAAAAACAATTGAGTTATTTGAGATCAGTGGAGCTTTCCATCATTTCCTGCTTGAGAAGCTTGTGAGTGCACAGCAGCATGGCCAGATTTTTAAGCAGACTAGACCATATTTCTCAATTCTACATTATCATAGTTCAGCCATGATCTATGAAGGTTTGCTCGACTTTTTGTTGTTGTTTTTGCTAATATAGCTTATTATATGGGAGATTTATTCTCTATTAAGCTGAAACCAGCGCAGCACAATTTCTGACCAAAATATCTCTTGATGTTAACCTCTCCTCTGCCTACTGTTATTAATAATAATTTTTATTACTGCAAGTCTTTTGTACTGGGGATCATGAACATATGGTAGAAGTAAGAGATAGGCGTAGGATGGACCCAAACTGGAAAACCAAATTAGCAGCAAAGACAGATTTGATATCTGCACCCTTTGGGCTTAGCATAACTGCAAAGGAAACATGACAGTCCAGATAGTGTTTGGAACAGAGAAATTGAACTTATCTCTGTGTCAGGGCTAAACTTGTTTGACAACAGCCTACAAATAATCTTTATGTGGCAGAAAAATCTGTTCCCCAATTTAACTATGTACGTAAGAATTTTAATTGTTGTTGTTGCTATATTATTATTATTTTGTTGGTGCTGTTGCTGTTATTCCTGTGTGTGTGAAGTGAAAACACTACTGTAAATGATGCAATCCAGATTGTGTCAAACTCTTGGTTAGGATTCAATGTGAGATGAAAATTGCACGCTTAGGTATACATTTCTCACCCACTATGGGTAAGTAAAAGGCCATTGCACCCACATAAGACAAACTAACTTTAAAAAATGTTTCTCCTTTGGCTGGGATGGGAACACAACTAATGGAATTTCTTCTATATTTTCAATATTTAAAGTCTAAATCTGAAGCCAAATGTGATCTTTGGGTTTGATTCATATATTCACATCTAGTGCTATTTAAGAAGGTTAGTGTCATGTACTCATATAATAAAAGAATTTATGCTACCTTCTCACAGCAGCCCCTGGAATTAGTCTCTACTGTCCCAGTTCAAAGGAAGAAGCAGCTTCATGAAGTTTAAACTGAACATAATTTACCTTGCATTTCTAAATGTAATGCACTGAAGTGAATACTGATTCTTTTTAAAGCCAGTTTATTGTGTGTCGGGTATCCTGCAATCTTCTTCAAAGTTTATGCAAAAACACATTCTTATTTTTCTATAGAAGTAAAACCACACGTGTGTTTTCTCCATTCACAAAACGTCTAGAAATAACTTCTTGGTGCATTATCTAGATTATTCCTGTTGTTTTCCAATAGCAGCTTCAAGTGTCATTCTACGTGCTAATCTTGCTGCTCTGTCCACCCAGGGACAATACCAAGGGGTCTCAGAGATGGAAAATAAAGAACAGTCTTGAAAATATTGTTAACTATTAAACCCAGATTTTACAATTTTTACGGATCAGTGTTTGATATAGAAAAGTCTTAAATCAAATACTGGCGCAGAATGAACCGGTGAAACCCTGTAAGTCTGTCTTTTGAACACCAGCAGCTTCCCTTAAAACCTTGTCCAACATCTTCTCTCTGGGCAAATCACTCTGCTTGACAGAGTGGAGGAAGTCCAGTCTGTGTGATCAATTGTGTAGAGTTTTAAATTTCCAAATCGTGTTAGTGCTTTGAAAACATGTGGTACTGAAGGAATGAGCCATATTAAAGTTATTCATTTTGGACTCCAAATGAACAACCTCAGAACAGCTTGTTGGAAGCCCCTGGCACTCAGTTACAGGCAAATTTGATGATGGCTTGTAATGTGCATATCAAAACGAGGTCAGCCATTTGAGGCTGCTCACTACCAACCTTCCTTTTCCATGAGCCAAATCACTGCCCAGATGCTCGTCGAGACTCATTACCAGAATGCCAACATGTTATCCAGGTTCAAATGTGGGTTTTGCTGTTGATCCAAATATACACTAAAGCCTCTGAAAAACTCCATCAAGGAGTGCTATGCTGCTCATGGGTGCCAAAATTCAACTGGCTCAGAATTTTGAAGTATTTTGGGTCATTTGCTCCGTCCTAACTCGCTGTGTTGTAAATTCCGGTTTGTGAAATATCAGACATTAAATGAATCTAGATGTTTGGGCTTGTTTGGGAATTTCGAATAGTTAAACCCCCAAACCAGCACTTTTCAAAGTTTACCACTAATTTCTGTGTACTCTGGATGCAGCTGTTGGAAAACCAGCATCTGACATCCATCGCCCTACTAAGATTCCAGACAATGTCACCCTGTGATGAATGCTCTTCAGGCATAATTGTTTGTCTCTGATTTGCAGTATCTCCTGCTAACCCAGGCACTTTCCTTTATCCATTCCAACAATAATGGGCACAAGTTGAAAGAAAAGCACTTATGAAACTCAAATTCAAACATGTAACTCAAATATTTATCCCATAGCAAGGTTTGACTGATTATAAATGCAAACTATTTGGACTGATTTTAGGATTTTATGAAAATATATTGCTTATCTGGAAACCAAAGCTATGAAAAATATGACTAATGGTACCAAGGCAATAGTAGCAAAATAATCCTATCTGTTTATCTATTCTATCTTGAATAACTCTGAGATATGTTCCATTTCACTACAACTAGTGCACTGATTTTAGGTGTGTTGACCTAAGTTTCATCTATCTATCCATCAGAAGATCTTGAAGGCATACCAAACTTGAGTTTCATCAAACCATCCCACTATTTTCAGCTTTTTATAAATGTGTTTATTAGATAGAATGAAAAAAAAAATCTCACTTTTTAAAATTTCTCTGTGTTGCATTTTTGCTTTTTTTCCACACTAGTACCTTGTAATGTTATTTCTATGAAACACGTGCTTCTCAGGAAAATTTACTCATCAGTGTAGAATTGTGTCATAAGTTGGACGAAAATATTCAAGAACAGAAAGCACCATTATTTTTTCTGTCCTGTTTTCTGATCATTTTCACCTTCTCTTCCTTAGTTTTTCACTTTCTTCTCCTTAGTTTTTGACTATTTTTTCCTTAGTTTGAGTACAGAGTAAATTTCCCCATGTCATTTATTGTCACCATTGTCATTTCTCTTGTGTGACACACATTTTGTCTTTGCTCTATTCAGAAAAGAGAAGATGGATGGTCAGGAAAGATTTCTTTTATTCTTATTCTGCTTTATTTTTGTGGCATGTAAGTTCATATTTTTTCAGGGGTTTTCATTGATTTGAATTGCTGTAACAGGTACTTAGTGCAAAGTCTGAGCTTGTACAGTAATTAAAGTGAGAGAATCTCAAGCTATTTAACTTAATAAGGGGAAGTTAACCGACTTGATCAGAGTCTAATACTTGCAGAGGGAAGAATTTCTGATATTCATTGACTCTTTAATTTAGCAGAAAAGTATATAACAAGATCCAGGCAATGGAAGATGAAGCTTGACAAATTCAGAAGTAGAAATAAGATACTCAGAGTGTAATTAACCGTCACATCTTCCCTACAGATGTGTTAGACTCTTTGCTGCCTGCAGTTTTGAAGTCCTAAAAGTATTCTGAAAAAAAATCTCAATAATCAAATACAATTTGCTACTTGGTTGTGATGATGATAGGCTGAAATTCCTGATGTATATTGTATAGAAGGGCAGGAAAGTAGCTTTACATGACTTATTGGGTTTCGTCCATATTTGTAGCAGAATCCTCAATGAAGTTCTGGTTTCTGGTAAAAGTTGTAAAGGAATATTAATGATAATAATTTAAAATATATAAAAACCTAGAACATAAAGGCAGTTATGTTATTATGAACTATGGAGACACAGATGCCTTCTTCTAAACAGCCTGACTTTGACAAAGCATGGTCCATACTCCAAGGGATTAAAATCATATTGTGAATATGCATTGGATTTCTTGGTGGAGAAACCCTGACAATATCAGTCTCTGCTCATGAAAAAACACATGTTCACCCCATACATTTTAGGACTGGGATTCAGGCTTACAGATTAGACATCTAATTTGAGCCAATTGTCAAGTTATGCAAAAATATCCTTCATAGAATCAACAGAAAGGAGCTTCCAGAAGTAGGTCCTGCCTACCTAAGTTTAGGTTTTATACCAAAGTCCTGGGCCAAAACCACTTTCTGAAATAGCCTGTTTCTCTTCTTTATCTGTGTAAACCTCTAACTTAGGTAACTAGATAGGATTTCAGGAAAACACATAAGTTAGGCTTCTAACGACCTTCAAAAATTGATATTTTCCATTTGCATTTTGCTCTCTAAATAACTGTGAGTGCTGTCTAGATGCAATACTTGACAGACCTTCTCTTTTTGTCTTTGAAATCATATTCCTTTTAGGTAAGCTCGTTCTTTTAAAATTTTTTGGAGGGATTTGTCAGGCTAATTGCAGGCTTCTTGGGACAATTATCCTCAATTCACTTTACATTCAAAAAAAAATATATATAATTGTTTTCAGGGCATGATTCACATCCTGTAATATACTGCTAGATATGAACTGCATTCTAATGATGTCTATTTTTCCCTGTAGCCAGTAAGTCAGGTTATGGAAATTAATTAGGGTTTAGATATTGACATTGCAGACATCTGAAGTTAGATCACATGATCTTCCAAAGGTTGTCATGCCAAGCTTCTTCATCTGGTCAAATTAAAAATGGTTGAACAGAAACACATGTAAATCAATACATCTTGGAATAACAGTAAATGAGTTTTTTACTGCATTAAATGCCTCATTCTATTTTAATACAGGAGAAATATCCTGTGTTACACAATGGCAAAAAATGGAAGTAAATGTTAAACACCCTGTAGAGGACGTTTCTCCTGAATAATGAAAATGGTACCTCATATGTGAGGTTCCATCAGAATTTCTGGGACTCAGAACAGAGTTATTATGCTTTGGTGTGTACACATGACATTTGGGTACTTTTGAGTGATTGAATGTTAGGAAACTACATCACATCCCTCTTTCTGAAAATGTGCTCCCAGAGCTCATATCCTGGAAAAGTTCTGGGTCATAGCTATGAGAACAATAAGATGAGGAAAAAGGGAAAAGACATTATCCATAAGGTCAAATGGCTTCTTTTAATTTTGAGAAAATATGCTTTTAAAGTCAAAAGAAGATTTGGAAGAGAGTATCAAAGGTGGAGATTTCTTTTTCACTAAGTATCTGGAATTGAGGAAAATGGAGGTATTGAAGAATGCCAGTTTTAAAGGCACAGGCATTTGGACTATCCCAATATAACCAAGAGAAGAAGAAGGATGGTAGAAGATGAAAAGGAAACATAAACCAGTCCTAGGACAAGGTTGGCCCTTGATATTGGAAGACTTAAGAATGAAAATGAGGTCATCCCTCGATAATCTCAAACCTCAGAGATAAGTGAAGAAGTCTGGAGAAAGGAAGATTTCCCCTTGGCCATGAAGGGTTGGGTTAGAGGTCAGATTTAACACCCATAAATCCATGGGCCCTGGTGGGATGTATCCACAGGTGTGGAGGGAGCTGGCAGAGGTTGTTACAAAGCCACCTGTAAACATCATTGAAAGTCATGGCAAGCAGGAGAGGTGTCTGATGCCTGGAGAAAGGCCAGTGCTTCTCCCATCTTCAAAAAGGGCAAAGAGGACTCAGGAAACAACCAGTCAGCCAGCCTCAGCTCCATCCCTGGAAAAATGATAGAACAGGTCATTCTGGAGGTCATCACCAAGCATGTAGAAGAACAGAAGGTCATCAGGAGGACTCAGCATGGATTCACCAAGGGGAAATCATGCTTGATCAGTCAGACAGCCCTCTGTGATGGCATGGCAGGGTGGGTCAATGGAGAGCAGTACATGTTGTCTACCTCAGCTTTGCAAGATTTTGACACTGTCTGCCATAACATCCTCATAAATAAGCTCAGGAAATGGGGGTTGGATGAATGGACAGTGAGCCTGAACAGCAGAGCTCAGAGGGTTGTGATCAGCAGAGCTGAATCCACCTGGAGGCCTGTAGTTAGGGGCATTCCCCAGGGATCAATACTTACTTAACTTCTTTTGTCCAGTGTTATTTCACTTGTTTACCTATGACCTGGATGAAGGGATAGAACACACCCTCAGCAAGTTTGCTGGTGACACAGAACCGGGGGCAGTGTCCTGATACACCTGAAGGTTGTGCAGCCACTCAGCAGAGCCTTGATAGGTTGGAGAATTGGTCACAGAGAAACCTAATGATGTTCTACAAGGGCAAATGTAGGGTCATGCACCTGGGGAGGAATAACCCCAAGCACCAGGATAGGTTGGGGGTTGACCTAGCAGAGAGAAGCTCTGCAGAGAAGGACCTGGGAGTTTTAGTGAGTGACAAGTTGACCATGAGCTGGCAGGTGAGGGTGGTGTCATATCTGTGCTGACTGTTGGGATCCACACCTCAGCAGCATCTCTAGAGAGCTCTTTCCCATTTAGAACCTGTAAATCAAGTATATATAATTGCATCAAAGTATGACTGGCTCATCTTATTGCAACTTTAAGGCCTTTCACTCCTTCTGCCTAGAAAGCAAGTGAATTTAGTTCAACTCTGTGCTTCTGAATGGTTTATCAGGAGTAAGTGGCTTTGAATTTTAGTCTTGGTATAGTTTCAGAGCAAAAACTTCCTAAGGGTTGGCTTTGCTAAGTAAACACAGCAGGAAATCCAGCTGTGAGTTGCTCTGTAGGTTTGTGGAAAATATCTTTTGAAGCTCTCAGATTCATACCCTATCACACTAAAAAGCAACACCAGGTAGCATCTCCTGGCAATGTTCACGTACTTTCTAATAAGGACTCCTCAAAGCTATCAAGTTGCTACATACAATTCTCAAGCAGTGGAACTCCTATAAAGTAACCATTTACATTTTATTTCCACCAGCCTGTGATAAAATTTCACACTGCTTAGGTAAGATGGCATTTTTAACCAATAAGTTTGCACCTTTACCCAAAGCAGGAACAGAAAAAAAAAAAAAAGCCATTTCCTATTGTGAATCTTGTCACAACAATTTGCCGTTGGCCCATTTCTAGGTTTTATTTTCTTAGAATGCATCAGAGCTACCAGTCTGGGACATTTGAAAATGTAATTGAGCTTGATAGCAAGTGATACAGTTAATTCTGTTGGTAAATGTTGTGCGGTGCTAATTGCTAGTTCTAAATTTAACAATTAGTTTAGAAAATCTGAAGTGCAATTTATAATGAGATATAAGCTGCAGGCTTCAGCTTGTACCAGCTTTTTTATTATTATTACTTATACCCGTTTAGGAGGATGCAGCTGAAAAAATTTAACCAAGAATCAAGATGCATGCCTAATTTAACTTCAACCAAATTTGACTATACATCTAGTAAATTTGCTATGGCTGAAAAACATGTTCTAACAAATTAAACTTTATCAAGTCTTCTAATTTCTACAGTTTGCAATTATACATTAACTGATATTGTCATCCTAAACTTCATTAAATTCTTTAAAATTGTCATTGATTTTGTCTATCACAGGAGTAGATTTGCACAGGTCTGTGGTCTCCCTCCTTTTAAAGAGAAATGTTGCCATATTTCAACATTATGGGATTTTGAAACCTGGAATGACTCATGCAGATTTTGCTTTCAACATTCTGCAACACAAATGTCTTTGAGATAATAAAACATTAGCAGGAAGGAGATAAACCTGAGATGATAAAATTAAATCATATTTTCCTCACATTAGAGATTTTGTGTTGCAGAATCACTGGATAGTTGAAGTTGAAAGAGATCTGGACACCTTTTAGTTGACTTGCAATTGTTCAAGTCCAGGTTGGACGGGGCTCTGAGCAACCTGGTCTAGTGGAAGGTGTCTGTGCCCATGCCATAGGGTTAAGAACAAAATAATCTTCAAGGTCCCTTCCATCCCAAACCATGCTATGATTCTATCCTGTTAAATCACCTGTTTGAAACAGAGTCAATTATTGCAGATGATCCAAGATTATGCCCAGAAATCTTTTTGACGCTCCCTAATGGTGGAGACTCCACAACATTTCTGGGCAACCTGTTCCAGTTTCATGACACTCACAGTAAAAAGAGTTTAAATGGAATCTCCTGTACTTCAATATGGGCCTGTGGCTTCTTGTTCAGTCACCTGAGCCTTCTTCTCTCCAGGCTGGATAACCCCAGCTCTCTCTGCCTCCCCCTATTTAGGAGGTGCTCTAATTCCTTAAGCATCTCAAAGGCCTTTTGCTGGACTTCCTGCAGTAGGTCAATGTCCTGTGTTGGGAAGCACAGAGGTGTGCACAGCACTCCAGAGGTTCTGCCCACTGCAGATGGGGAAACCAATGGCCTGGTTTGCCACAAGGGTGCACCATTGGTTCATGGTCACCTTGGAGGTCCACAGGACCCACAGGTCCTTCTTTTCCAAGCTGCTTTCCAACTGTTTGGATCCCACCATGTGTTGGTGTGTGGAGTTGTTCCTCCCTGTGTGCGGGGCTCTGTGTTTCCCTTCAATGTCTTCATGAGGTCCAGGTTGTCCCATTTCTCCAGCCTACTGATGTTGTTGTGAATGGCACCACAACCAACTGGTGCATCCATCACTCCTATAATACCTGTAAATTTGTAAAGTGTGCATTTTGTCTCATTAACCAGACCATTAATTAAGCTGCTATGCATCACTGGCCTCAACATTAACCCCTGGGATGCTCCACTTTTATTTTCTACTTATTTTACATTTATCCTGATTTCTGTCTCTTTCAAGTATGCAAATCTGCATTTACTCACTCTTTTCTGTTCAGATCTTTAGATAGAGTAGGGTAGACATATTTTGGTTCTGTCATTGGCAATAAACATAACTGGATTTACCAAGTTATGTAACCCTAGAAAGATTCACCTTTGAGAAAGGCAAAATCCTTGGCTCGGATAAACCACCATGTCTCATTGTGTCCTGCCAGCCTGCCTTGCATTGCCTGAATATTTGGCTCCAAAAGCTCCTTTTGAAGTCAGTGAAGTCCTTACTGCCATCCCTGTGGAATGTGAAAGATTGCCCTCTTGATGTAATTTTTTAGGTAGAACAGTGACAAGGATTTTCCTTACCAAGAGGGTATTATAGTTTCTTAAACTATACAGTTTAAACTACTGCTCCAGCATGAGGGAAAATAATGATGAAATAACGATCACACAGTAAATAATTCTCAGCCCACAGAAAGAGCATTTTTGCTCTCCCACACAAGGGTAATAAAAAAACTCGAGACTGGTAATGATAACTTGATTTTCTCCTGCACTGCCCCAGCCTAAATAGTGTAATTTTCCTGTCATATAAAAATATCTGAATGACAACAAGGCAATATTGTAGTTCTGCACCCTGCTTGGTATCAACCTTAGGTGTGAATTGCCAGTTCACTACTCTGAGGAGACAGTTACCTGTCTTTTCTTCCACTTAACCTTTTTTTACATTAAATAATTCACATACCTTGTGCCTCTACCTGTCCTCCATCACTGTCCTCCTTCGATGCAGAGCAAAACAAAACAAAAAAAATGTGACGTTAATGAGTCTTTCCTCAGGTCCTCAGGGCTGTGATGAAGTGAGATGTGCATCACACAACCACAGTGGACACAGAATAAGGAGAAAAGGGGGAGGATATTTCAGCTTGCCTTCAGCTGTAGGATGTGCTTAATGAGTTTAACACTTTTTAAACCAAACACACAAACACGGTGCCTTGTCCAAGCCTGTGCACTTTTTTTTTTTTTCCTTTCAGAGGCAGGTTCATAATCTGACATTAATTTCTGAGTGAGAAGAAAATAGGTTAAATGGAATAAAAGAGTTACTCTGCAAAAGATGCAGAGACTTCCATCCACTACACCACTTGTTTGTAGCAGTCCTGTGCAGGATTGCTGTTGGCATTCACATCACCAATCTGGAAATAACACATACCTTTTAATGGTTCTGCTGTGACACTTTGCAAGACCTTTTTACCAAGAACCAGGTGAATTAAATGAGTTTAAAAGTAATAAACTATATCCTTTACCCTATCATCATTGAAATGAACAACATTACACTTCCAGCTGCTTTTAGATTAAGGTTAGATCCAAGCATTTTGTGTGACTTTTAGTGTTCTCTTCGTACAGTACCAAAGGAACAATAAATTGTTACTACAGTCCATAAAATCATTGTAAATATAATACATCTCAGTTGATACAAATCAACTTTGTTAGGATTTTATATAACAAAGATGAGCCTTTAAATGATGAGCAATATTTCACTCTTTTATTAGTTGAACTAGAGAAGGCTTTTATCTTGCATTTGTGAAGAGACTGTTAAGACATAACTTCCAGGGTTCTCATCAAATGGATTTAGAGATTCCATATCAAAAAAGCAAGAGAGGCAAAGGGTCACTAGATTTCATCAGGTGATTGTAAAAATTACAAAGAGACAGCTGGAGTATTTTTAAAATTTCACCACTGGGGATTGCAAGCATCTCCAACTGCCCAGCAAGGATTTTAATAGTCAGCATTTAGATGAAAGAACACAAAATGTTGATGATATTAGATACAAACCAGGTAGGAGGCAAGGAGTTAAGGTGAAGACAACTGGCAGCTTCTGAACAGCTTTTCTGCAAAAGAAAATACAAAACAATATTTTTTTCACATTTTATCCTTCAAAACTAATGCAATATTAAAAAGATAACTTCAATAAAACCAGAAAGAATTCACAACTAATAATGCAGAGTTTGTCCAAGGCCTGGTATGAATCCTGTCACTGCTAGTTGCAAAGCTCTTATGCCTCCATGTATTCTTATTGCTTTTTAAAGCAATCTGGACTTGAAAGCAATCCAAAGCTACATTGTTATGTTGTAAATTGATGTACATCAGCGTTAAACCAGTCATTAGTGTGAAGGGAACCAGAAGAAGACAGGGAGGACATAAATTATTCAGCACACGGGGCCTCAGCACTCAGAATAATATTTTTCCATATGTTTCCTTTTTTAATGTAAAAAATAAATGTGCACACATATACACACACCCACACAGACATTTTCTATGAACCCTTCAATTCTGAGCCTCTCTGAGATAATATCACACAGATTTAATCCAAATGCTTAGTCCAATTGTCTTCACAAAGGTATTATTGTACCTTTTGTATTTGGTGAGTAGAGGGACAAATATGCTGTCTGGTGTTGACTAAGAGTACCCATGATAAGGTTTACAAACCTCTCAGGTTTTGACCTGTTGTTTTTGTTACAAACATGATTTGTTTAAAATTAAATGTTTTTCACAATTTTAGCGTCCTATATTGTACTAAGATCAATAGACCCCACTTGTGTTCATACATTTCATGGTTCTAATTAATTATCCTATGTGTTGAAAAAATACTCAACAACTTTACAGAGAAATTGTTTCTACAGCTGGTAACTAGTCATAAGAGAAAGATGTCCTAAAAGGGATGTCTTATAACCCAAGAGTGTACCAGAGGAGGAAAATAAAAAAGGCTCTTCTCTATTAAAGAAATAGAAATCATCATTTTTTAAAATCCAATTTTCTTTTACAATTTTCCCTGTATTTAATGTACAAGCTGCACTGAGTGGAAACTTAATTTGAACCAGGCGATGTCATTTTCAAATTTATAATCAATAATAAAAAAAATGTTATCGTGTATTTCTGGTGCCACAATGGAACATTTATGAAGCTGTATCTGTCCACTCTCATTTGCATGAAATATCTGTGGTCCTGTCATGAGTCACAAACCTCAGAACTTAAATTTGAAACACATGCTTCCTAATAGCCGATCTTTAATAATGTATCTGTGTTCCTAATCAATGTGAGTGAAATGTTTTCATAATTTAATAATAAAGTGGGTACATTCAGAATCTTGAACAGGTGAGGATAAATCATGTTTGCCTGTGAATAACAGCTTTTATCATTTACTCAGTGGGATCATAATGTATTCTTTCAATCTGCACCAAAGGTAGTAGCAGGAAGCTATTTTATAGATTTCTTGGTAATCTGAGCTGATGTTATACCTGTTACAGGACACTTCCAATAAAATAGAAACACAGCAGGATGAAAAAAGATACAAATGGTGTATTTATACCAGTCAATAAAAGCATGACTCTGTAGTAATAGAAAATTTGTTCATGAATTGTGAAGTACCAGTGGCTCAGTTGGTAAGGTATTAAAGTAATTCGTGTCCTGCCTTTGTAACTTTTTCTTACAATTGTACCTTTAATTTGCTGTCTCATTTTCACTGACAATGAGAAAAAGTAAACCAGGTACATTCACAGACCTTAGAATCAAAGCAGTTTAGTGGAGTGAATTTTTATTTTGTACATCATTCGCTGTAACAAGAAGGAAGTCAAGCACACATGGACACATGAACTCATTTCTAATGGCTCAAAGTCATGTTTTAGAACTTACATTTTAATGACACGAGATATATTTTGTTTGAGATGCCAGGTCTACTTAGCAACAACTTAGCGCAGAATTGCTTCCAAAAATGTTAGCACTGTGAACTGCTCTCTGCAGTTAATGTGTGTGAGCAAACACTTTTCTCCTCTTTGCTGAAACTCTGTAGATTTGGGGGATATTGCCATTAGGCACAAAGGTTGTCATTTGGGCTCAGTTTGCAGGACAGAGTCAGTAATTTGGAAAAGAGTGTTACAAATATGGAAGTTAATAATCTGTGCCAGACTCTGACCCTGGTCTCACTACTGAAATTCAGTCATTCCAGAATGAGTAAAAATTATTCTGCTTTATGGTTATTCTCAGTAAAGATGTGATTCTCATCAGAGTGAGTCTTGAATTACTTTAAAACCAGGAAATGAAAATTAAATACATTGATGAGAAATAGGAGTAATCATACTGCATAAGAGTAATTTCTATGTCTGGCTGTAGGTGACTATTATAGCTCAGTTATTTTCTAAATTTTGGTAAATAGAATTAGTTTGGCACATTTAGATGTCTATCTTTATTCTTTTAACTGCGTATTTTCCAGAGTATTTTAATATCTAAAGGGATATTTCTCTACTGCTTTAATTTTACCACATGTATATTTGTTAATTTTTTCCTGGATAAGAAATTCTGATTTTTATAAACATGTACATTTAAAGCCTACAACTCTAGCCACATTCAGTCTGCAAGGGAATGTTCTTTCTAGCTTCTATGGGAAAAAAAGAAATCACGAGTGGTATAAATTTTGCATCTCGTTTCCTCTTTAGTATATAAATCTTGTGCAAAGGAAATAGGGCCTCCATTATCTCTTAGAGATGAAACAGCTTCTAATATGAATAGTCTGCATTCCTTCTGTCATGTTCCTGGGGGATAGGTTAATAAATAATGAACTAAATGTCATATTTTGAAGTCTCTTAGTTCACGGTGATGCAGCTTTCTTACATGTTTATTAAATTTCAATCTTCATTAGACAAGGTTAGTGGAGAAATTAGGTCCCTCTTGTATTGACTTAGTAATGCAGAGATATAAAATAAATAAAAAGCAGATATATTTTTGCACTTTTTAATCATCTGTGGGTCTTTCCTTCGTTCTGACTATGCTAGATACACTTCCTAAGACTGAATCAGATTAAATAGTTGTCAAATTTTGACACTGTCTGTTGTAAAGGTTAAAAAGGGAAAAGGTTTGAAGTTGCATGCTGGATTTGAACTGATTTGAGTAACTCACAAACAAATCTGGCAAAACTCCTTATAAAAGCTCCTACTCAGCACAAAATACCCAAGACCTTGAGATCTGTTTGTATTTCAGTAACAGAATACAAAAGCAAAGAAAACCTGTTTAATAAAATTTATGATTTTAAAATTAATAGTTGCAGCTGGAAAAGGTGAGAAGCAAATCTCCAGCTGAGAGGTCATTTCATTATAATTACAAACACACAACTCAAATGATAGCAACTTGTACAATCACATATGAGGAACCTGTTAAGCCAGCTAAGTACAGTATATGTAGGAAATAGTTATTGTTATTTCCATAATTAAGAAATGTATTTTGGAAAACCATAAATTTGAAATGGCATCATAGTTGAGTAAATATCTGGTAGAAAATAGCAAAAAAAAAATTCTGAAGGAAAAAGAAAATAAAAAATACTACACAAATATAGTATTGTCTGTGGCAAGGTGCCTGCCTAGTTAAGAGGAATTTGAAGTTCATTAAGCTATTTCCTCTGGTAATAGATAGAAAATCATTATTTTGTTGGAAAAAGGTGGAATTAATATAGAAACTGTAAGGAAGATCATCTAAAAAGAGACAAAGTGGGTAAAAAAGTGAAAGAACTATAGGACTGGAAAAAAGTTACAGATGGATCCCAATGTTATTGGTGTGGTTGGATATAAGTGTTGGAAAAGGCTGTAAGGAGAATTATTTTTGCAATTCTTGCCACTTTCCATACTGTGTAGGCCTCTCTAGGAGAACAGAATGCAGCTCTGATCACTCCTGTGTGAGGAACCTGCTTTCAGACATGGACAGACTTCAGCAGGCTGTCAGGATGAGCACAGGAGCATTTCCTTGCAGAAGGACACAAAGAGAGTTTGGCTTGTTTAGCCTTGCAAAACACAGACAAAGACAGGATGTGATTGCTCTCTATAAACTTATCAGGTGGGTAAACACCAGGGAGAAAAACTGCTTAAACTAAAGAACAATATTGGTCCAAGAACAAATAGTTATAAATTGCCCATGAATAAATTTAGGCTGGAAATTAGATAAGTTTTCTAATCCTCTAGTGAGTAAGATTCTGAAACAGTCTTCCAGAAAGAATAATAAAGGAAATGGGGAATCTAGTAGGTTTTAAGAAGGGGCATTAAATAGTTTTTGAAAGGGATTATATGGTCTGGGTGCCTGTGATGAGCAGATTGGATTCAGTGGCCCAGTGGACTGTTTCCTATTTTATCAGCAGATATTCCAGTCAGACTGATTCCAATGCATTATACCCAACTCTTTACTCATGGGTGTCCTGTTTGAGTGGATAGTGACACAAACGGATGAGTCGTCCCTGGCTGCCCTAAACCAGAACTAATAATTTACTTTTCTGGTGTATTTTATGTGAACCTGAAGGTAAAAGACAGGAGAAAATGGAAATAAATGGAACATTTAAAGCAGGTTGCTAGCTGGAGAAAACAAATCACAAAGAGAACAAAAAGACACTTGATGCCCTCAAGAAAGTGTGCATTTTGCAAATACAAAGAGTCAGCTGTCAGGGAAATAAATAATGAGGCTTTTTGGTCAACATGTTGAGTAGCTGTGCTATCATGGGGCAAGCTTTTTGTAAATATGTTAAAGGTGAATTTTGAAAACAAAAATAGGGTGATGGTATTTACATGAATTTGCTTTAAAATTTGTATGTCAGGGAAAGTGGGAGGGCAGAAGAAGGTGGATGCATGGGAACAGACAAGATGAAGGTGTGAAGAGAGAGGTGATAGGCAAGGCTGCAGGTGGTATGGAGCCATGAAATTGGACAGAATGGTTCCCACTGAATGCATGGGAATACAGCAAGAGAGAAAAACAAAATAGTACCAAAATGACAAAAAACAGAAAGTGAAGTTTGTGATGCTATTTCAGTTGGACACGGGCAAGCTAAAATTTCATGTCTCAGGGAAAAAAAAAAGGTGGTGTGTAAAAGCAGCCTTGAAAACGTCAACGAAACTTAAGTCTGAAAATGTGACTCTAGCATGAAGTTATTGCACATATCGGGAATTCAGTCATTCCAATAGGATTCTTAAATTATCTATTAATGGACATTACAGATGGCTGCAGATGCTCAATTACTTTCCACCCACAGTGAGCCACCATCTCTTCAAACACTCATATGGGTATTGTTAAAAATGCTCTCTAAAACCCAGGTCTAAAAGTTGTCTTTAGCAAAAGATAGGACATTTCATGGGTATTTTCTTCCTTCTGCACTTCTGATGGAAACCAATTCATGTCAGACCTAGCATTTAAGTTTTCACTGTTATAACTTCAAAGAATTATTTCCTTTGATAGATAGGCTCTGTTTCTTGAGCATGGCCTTTATGTACTCAATCTACCCCTTTTTTTCTCCCAAGTGATATTTAGCAATTATTGTTACTTAATTCCTGAATGAAAAATTACAGGGCCCTGCTCTGTAATTATCAATGACCTTTCAGTGTAGAAAAATGCAGCCAAAGGGATGCAATGGGACTGCCACAGGCAGGCCAAGTGTTTGGACAGATATCAGCAAGAATGCTGTTCCTCCCCCTGAGCTGCCCTTTGTTGGAGCCCAGTGCAGATGCAGGGTAGAGCTTTGAACAAACTTTTCTGATTGCTGCTTGTCATTAGGCACAATGAGGAGGTGACGGGCAGCAAGCAGCAGCTATATATGAAAAAGCCTAGAAAAAAAAAACCTAGCCAAGCCCAAAGTATTAAAATCCCTGATGGAAGCTTCCCTCTCTGCTGTTTCTAGATGTGGTTCCACATGGAGGGATCTCTGTTGATTTTTGTTTGGTGCAGTAAATAGCCACAGCAAAGAAGAAATATCTTCTATGAGAGTCACTGAGTGTTGCTACATGGGAACCACCCTTCCTGGGAGTGAGGCTTGCTCTCTGTTCATAGGGAGAGCAGCACAATGATTTTCTGATCTTTGAAACAGGAACAGAGTTGGGCCATGTGTTTCCACAAAAATTATTCCTCAATTTATCCATTCAAATTTGTAAATAGGGCACTTTCCACGTATGTCTATTTCTGTTCCTGTATTCTTCTGCAAAGAAAGTCCTAACAGTTCAAATATTCCTTTTATTACTCTTTCTTCTTTTTCTAATCTGGTAGGAACTAAACTTAAAAAGTAGTCCACTTCTCCAGTTTTGACAGGATTTTGCTCAGTCCTTAGTTATACTAACCCACATATGTCTGGAAGAACCCATCATTCCCATAGTAAGTGAAAGCCATTTCTGTAATGGTGTAAAATTGCCATGTATTCCTTGGTTATTCAGACATTAACAGCTTTTCTTTCTGAATGATTTGCCCTACTAAATGCTACATTCATAGAAATACCTGTCACCATTATTAATGGACATTGTGTTGCAGAACCACAGTGCCAAAACACTATCTCTAACTATCTTCATGCTGTTTATGTGCAGGTAGATTCAGGGGCATACACAGGTAAAATTTTCATACTTATTTGACACTGTGACAAGCAAAAATGCCTTAAAATTGGACAGGATCAAGAAACTGGGAAGCATCTTCACAGAGCCCATGTGTCAGAAAGGGTTAAATATTTAAGGAATTTTTTCCCTCCACTAACTCAGAGTAAACTGTGGGAGCTGCTCAAACCACACCATTTGGGATGGGAAGTGAAGGCGACTTCTCTCTCAGTAGTAGGAATCTAATTATCCATTTGGAAATCAGCCAAGGTCCCGAATCTAATATAGATATAGTATTCCATATTAAGTGATGCAGATTTTTAAGAACCACATGTCGCCAACTTTCCACTGCACTTCCTTATTAAAGACATTTTCAGCAGCCTCTTGTCTTGTGATAACATAGACATTACCTCAGGCTTGACACAGAGTCTCAGACTGCCTGGTGAATTCATCCACTCTGGTGCTGTCTCACAGAGAGGCCTGCCGTGCACACACTCACCAAGCTGGGTATCCCACATATCCTGCTAATCCTGGAAGATCTGAGGAGATAACTCCTGAGGCTGAGTGGCCACGGGAGGTGGGATGCTACTGAGTGTGAATGAGAAGAGAAATCTGAGCGTCAGAATCTTTGCTGTGAATCAGCGTCGCATCCAGCCGGCGTGATATATTAATTTATAATTAAATGTTGACTTTTTTCCCCCTAAGGATATTTTGGCTTCTAGACCAGCACAGTTCATTAGTTAGTTGCTGTGTTTGATTCACTTATTGTCATGCCTTTGATCACTTTCCATACAAATGAGCATGTCAGAGTGGATACCAAAAACCTTTATGCTTCTTTGCAATTGCAGGCAGAACATTCCTAAGCAAGGAACAGCATTTTCTCAGCCTCAGTCTTTGCTTCTCATGACAATTCCCTTATTTCATTGAAACTAATGAAACTTGCTCAGAATCTATGTTTTGCATCATGGTGGTTTCTTTTCCTGACATCTACTATATCAGCAAGATAACCAGTCTTATTTTCATCAGACTGTCTAGAGATTATTAAAATGAGTAATTCTTGCTACTTGAGATGAAAAACTGGTGTTTTAAAAAAATCTAGGTGAGATAACATCAATGTTATTTGTGCACTGTCTATATGAACTCTAAATAATTATATTTCTTTGCTTAAATATAGTACATAATGTAATTCCTGTTCTGCATCAGCCTTCAAAGGATAGTGGTGTTTCTATCTGTCAGAAAGAAAAGATACAGAAAACATGAAGTTTGTAAGAAGCCTGATTAGAATTTAAGTACCTTATTTCTAGTATAATTCCCTTTACTTTTGTTACCAGTTGGTTGAACTTCCTTACTAAAAACAGCAGGTGTCTAATTCTTTACAAGATACTTTCTAACTTTTTATAGTTGCTAAAAAAAATTGTTTACTGCAAAATAAAAAAAAAAAATACAGAGCTGAAAACACTTTTTAGGAACCTTGTCAGCACTGACGGTCTGCAGATTATATCAGCTTGTTAAAATGCACCATCAACTTTATAAAACATTTCTTACATTTCTCGCAGCTTTTGCTACGAATAACACCTAAGACTCCTGTAACTGAAGGATTAATGTATTTTTTAAACCTGCCTCTTTAATCTTTCAGTATTTCTCTGAGCATTTGTCAGAACTTTGTGCTTACACACCTTCATTAACTCTCCTGTGCAGTCACTCAGTTTGGATTCGTTTACTGTAACTTCAACCATGTAGAAGTTACTGTGGGGAGTAAATGAGCTTTCTGCAGGGACAGCTGATCCCTCGCTAGGACACACGTCTGATATACACAGGATTGTTTTCTTCTGAAGTTATCTCTCTCTGCTGACTACAGAAGAAGGCGAGGCAATAACCTCTAAAGAAACAACAAATATTTTAGCAGCTGAAATGATGAGACAAATTTCTTTGCCTTCTGTTTTGTTTATGCAATTGAGGTACAGGAGAGGGAAGGACAGGTTTCATTTTTTTTTTTTTTTAACAGGGTATCAAGATTATGGATCAAACAGCAGATGCAAAATTGAAAACATTTTTGGCTCGTATTTTAAAATTAACAGTAATGGAAATTATGTCCCCCCTCTACATTCATGCATATCACTGGAAACTGCCTATGACTGTATTTCTGTATCTTAGCTACAACTGCCCTTCTGCAGAGCTAAGAGGCAATTGAAGTATTTCTCCCCTGATAACTTTTGTTGCAATTTAATATAATAACTAAGCTGGGTTTGTCACCAAAAGGGATCATTCCTCTTTGCCCATGCGTTCATACAGTCACAGAATCATAGATTCATTTAGGTTGGAAAACACCTTCAAAGGTCATGGAGTCCAACCTTTGACTGAACATCACCATATCTACTAAACCATACTCTTAACTCCATATCAAGTTGCTTTTGGAATACTTCCAGGGATGGCAAGTCCACCATTTCTCAAGGCAACCCTTTCCAGAGTTTGGCAACCCTGTCAGTGAATACTTTTTTTCCTGATGTCCAACCTGAACCTCCCCACATGCAGCTTCAGACCATTTTCTCATGTCCCATCATTAGTAAATTCCCTAACTCTTCATTACTAAAGCTTGTATTGAGTGGGGATTTAATGCCAAACTCTCTTTTCAAGATCAGTTTTGTTTAAAATTCACCCACTGACCTTGCTCACCAGGTCAGTGATTGGAACACATTTGCTGGATTGGGAATGGGAGGAAGACATGGACTGTCCACATTTGCAGCCCTTAGCAATTTTAGATAAATGGAAAATCACATCCTAAACAACACTGCATGGTTTGAAACTCATATGCAAGATATAAATAGAAATGTAAGCACAAATATGATATTCAGATGATTTCTTTGCTTTGTATCTTAAGAGAAATAGAATATTTTGTATTTATTTATTCTTACCTTCTATTATTCAGAAGTGGGCACTGATGAAGTTTCAACCCCCAGAAAATAAATTCTTTACTCTGGATTTGTAACTGGATGATGCAAATATAACAGGCTGGTGTTCCTCTTTGGGTTTTACAACTCCATTGAGTTTGGGAGGAAAAGCCCAGTCTTTCTTTATCCATGCTGGAGGGACAGAAGGAGGGAACACAATCAAATTATGGTCAGTAAATTTATCAAAAGAACATCACTCCTGAAAATTGTAGTCAAACATACAAAACATTGCCTTTCAAAATATGTTTCTGCAGTGCTTTGAAGTTATCTTTTGCTATTTAGACAGGATTTTATATCATTAATGATCTATCTTGTTCATACATTACTTTTTATGGCCTCTGTTCATTTCACATTGATTTTCCCCTGACTTATTAAGGTCTCTGTCTCAGACCTTAGGCACTCTGCAAATGTAAATTGCTGTACAGAAAATAAAAATGCCAAAATCAGGCTGTGCCTGCCAAGTCATAACTCAATAATATCTACCATCTATGAAAATAAAATCCATAAATACTTCTTAATATCTACATTAGCTTTATAGAACATAATCTGTAAATGCTGTAGCCACTCCCCCCTCTGATCCATGAAGTTACTTAATCCAGATGCTAGAAGTATTTTTTTTTTAATGAGCATTAGTCTTAAAGTGCGGATCAAAGTGAATCTTCAAAGCTTCCTCACGTCTAAGCATTTGCAGGATCCAGGGTGATCTGCATATAGTCTTGCCACTGTATTTCAGACTGTTTGGGTGCTAAACTTTATGTTGAATATATAAACAAGGCTGGATTGCAGCAAGTACGCTGTGCAAGCGTTGCAGTGTGAAGTTCTTTGTCTCCCTGGCTGCACAATGCCAGGGAAATTCTGGGAAGATCTTCAAAAAATCAGCAGGAATTATTAGAGGAAAAACTGAAGATGGAAGAATGTAAAAATGTATCTGACTAGTTTTGATGAAAGAGTGTCTACAACTCATGAATAAATTGGTCATAAAAATAACTTTTAAGTCTGTGTCCATTTTCAGCAGGCCCATAACCAATTTTCATTATGGGTTGTATGGCACCCACAGATAAAATTCACACCATGATGTCTTTCTATCTTATGGATATGCAGGTAAATATATAATTTATGATGTGCTTATTCATTTGGAAGATGGAGGAATATTTTGCAACACATTCCACCGGGATATGTAGAAAACATTGATATCCTAGTAGGCATGAGCCTCACAGTGGTTTGAGAGTTTAATTTGCACAGCAAATAAGAAGTATAATGTACATGAATTATAATGCAAAACGGCTGTTTAATTCAAGAGACATCCAAGGATTTAGATGGCTGCAGATATATACAATATGTATGAGGAATATAAGTATATCCATATTTTGAGCAGGAGGACCTGACGTCTGCAGGGATTTCAGTATTACAAAAAAGTAACACGAGGTTTCTTAGCATCCCCTACAAGTACAAATCCATCTTGATGTTCAAGTCATCATTTCAGTTTACTTTAAAATTCAGAAATTCAATTCATATAATAAATGGGCACTTTTGTCCATCGAAAACAAATTCACTGAGTGTTTCAATGGACAGCAGACAGGAGGAAAACAGGATGAAAAAGCATTGGGTAGCATCTAAGCAAAAGCTGATGAAAGCAGGACAATCTGTCCTCGCATCTTCTTCAGCTCTTCCACGTAAGTTCAGCCTTGGAAACATCTGGGTAGGTAAGGGAAAACATGCCCAGCTCAGGAGATGGGTAGGTAAGAGCTTTAAATGCAAAGATGGTAGATTTTAATGAGATATTAGAAACAAATTCTTCCCTGTGAGGATGGAGAGGCTCTGGCACAGGTTTCCCAGAGAAGCTGTGGATGCCCCATCCCTGGAAGTGCCCCAGGCCAGGTTGGACAGGGAGCAATCTGGGATAGTGGAAGGTGTCCCTGTCCATGGCAGGGTATTGGAACAGGATGATCTTTAAGGTCAGTTTTAACCCAAACTCTTTTCTGATTCTGTGATTCTATGAGATATGTAGAATGTTTCTCTGCACAGAAATATCCTCTCCCAAATTTGACAACAATTTCCATGGAATTGAAGGCTCCATATTACTAACTTCCAGGGGGATGGCTTTGCAGCCATATTAAGGGAAACCCATTTGCATTGGATGAATTTGGGTAACCCCTACACAGCTCATATGCAGCTTCCCCCATTTGCAGTGCTGGGCTGGGGACCTTCTGCTCACTCTGAGGAATAGTGCAGCTGGAAAAGCAGAAATACCAGGATGATTTTCCCTGCAGGTGTAGGTGTGGCTTCTCTTCACACCCTCCTGCAGGCATCATGCTCTGCTCTGCACATCAGCAAAGATCTCTGGACTGACAGTGGTGTGGTGAATCCAGAGGTTGACACAGCCAACTTCCTTTTCCTCTGAGAATTGATTTCTGCAGTTCTTTCACTGTAGTTCATCTGCTGACAAAGCTTCCCTCCCATAAGAGGAAGCAGATTTCTTCATTGCTATTTCTTCCCTAGCTGAGAAAATCAAGATTCAGACTCGTGCTTCCAAACCTCCTGGGTGAAAGAGCCTTTCACTACATGAGAAAGAGGTAAAGGTGCTATTTTTGTCATGGCTGGGTATCACATGAAATAAAGATGCTTGACTCCAGTCAGCAGGCAGAAGAGAATCAGAAGGCATTATTTACAATTCATTCAGCCTTTTTATAACATGCTGTGCTAAAGGTCCATAGGATTGACACCTCTCTCCATTGGTTAAGTAACAGAAATAGCAAACAACACCTGGGAGAGGGGTTGTAATGAGAAAAAAATATACTGTTTATACAAAGTTGTTTGGGAACAAGGAAAATAATTGAAAAGTTTCCCTTGGGAAGAGCTAGAAATTCTTGGGCTCAGAAATATCAGGCCCACAGCTGGGTAAGGAATTGAGATGTCTATAAGGATGGTTTTCCTAGAAACTACTTAAGTGTAGATAATGCACCAATTAATGCAAGACAAACAAATCAATTATGCTACTGTTTAAGTGGGAGATGAGACAGTTCATAGAATCACAGAATCACACAATGTTTTTTGTTGAAAGAGACTTAGACTTTATCTATTTCCAACCTCCCTGCCATGGGCAGGGATACTTTCCACTAGCCCAGGTTGCTCCAAGCCCCATCCAACCGGACCTTGAACATTTCCAATGGAACAGCTGGACATTAATCTGTCAAGGGCACACTGCTGGATCTGAATTTTAAGGGTTTTTAGTTTCCCAGAGAGAAAAAAGAAAAAATTGATAAATAACCAACTTCATCTGAAAACTGACATATTTCACTTGATAATGATGTTAACTAAATCTTCCATTTGGAAAGACTGAGGCAGGCCTAGGCCAGTCTCAAATGTAGACAATGCTTAAAATATTAATTATGTGTTTGCTTGCAGTTGATATAATTTTTGTTAATTGACAACAAAAATCACTGGGAAGTTGAAACTACTCTATACTCAACCATGAAATACTCAGTAACTGCTTAGAGACAAAAATATATCTATACATATATATGTGTATATATATATTATATACACACAGATAAATATATCTCAGAGACGCTATTTTTAGGCTTTGACCAATGCTTTTCTACCAAAGTTTTGAAACTAAATCCATACCTCATAAAGATCCTTTTCTTCTCCTTTTAAACACACATATTAGATAATCTCCTTGTCTTTCAGGGCTTATTGATGTCTGAAAAGGGAACTGTCCCATCTTAGGAGAAAAAAAAATTGCATGGAAATGGGATGTGTAGATAAATTAATGGAAGTTTTCTGGTACCATTAGAGTCCTGTTGTAGTGAGAGACAGGTTAGAGCAGCTGAGAAACTGCTCCAAATGGCACAAGAGGTTAAAGAGATCAAAGGATTTGACAAGTGGAAAACCATTTTGGGTCCCTTCTTACAGTTATGCACTGCTGAAAAGCAAGCAGACACTTTGCGTCAAACAATCCTTATGGATTTTTAAATAAAAGCTCCTTTGTAAGAGCTTGCAACTTAATATGTGCCCCTAACTACAGGCAGGACCAGGCACTGCATTTAGTTATGATACTGAAACATCAGCTGTGTGTTGAAATTCCATTTGTTCCTTTAACTGACCTATGGAAAAATTCCATATGTGGATGGTAGCCTCAGTCCTGCAACAGAAGGACTCAGACATCCTCATCTCATATAGTACTTACTCACACCAGCCAGGGGTGGGTAGGGGTTAAAGTAATAATAGCAAATTCTCAAACATCTCCACATTTCTTCAATTACTTCATTTTTTCTTGGTAGTCTCTTATCTAAATGTGGTCTGTTCTCAAATGAACACAGCTGGAAAGACTTGGTAAATCAAATTTCAAGTTGATCTGACTGTAAATTTTCAGTTAAAAGCATTCAGATTGGATGATTGGAACTGTGCAAAATTTGGCTAAAATCTCAAGGAAAAGTTCTATTTGTTTAGTAGCATTTTTATTAAAAACATGCTTTGTCTGGAATATTTCATGGATGTTGAGTCTCTTCAAAAAATCCTGACCAATACACATTTTGCTGACAGTGTAACCTTCATGCCACAAGACCTTTGGATGTAACTTATGTATACAGATATTAACCTTAAGTATTTTCATTATACAACATATGAAAAATTGGCAAAGTTCTTGGACCTGGAAGAATCTTTGAACTAGAACAATAGTTTTATCACAGAAAAATTTTGGACAATGCAAGGTGGTGCAGATTTATGCCCAGTGTCCTGCCAAGGCTTTTAAAGGTCTTCTATACAGACACGCACACAGGCACACACAGAACTCCTCACAACTGAGATAATTCAAATACACCTCTTGCCAAACAGATTAAATCCATGCACTTCAGTTATGACTATTTTGCCTGTCAGTTAAACATGTTGTTTAAATCACTTATGCTCTTTGAAACAAGGTAGCATGCAAAATCCTTCTTTGTGGTGTGGCTATTCCAAAGGCAAAAACAATTTGCTTTTCAGAAGCATTTTTCAAAACCCCAAGGATAACTCTTCTCTGGCAAAGAGTTAGCTGCAGACAAAGAGGGGGTGGACTCCATCAGAGACAGAAAAATTCACACCTACTCTTGGGGTGGAGGAGGATTTCTTAAGATGGGGCTCCCAAGAGCCCCCTCTAGCACTCCATCATTTGAGCACTTTGAAGATCTGTGATGGGGAGCTAGAGCCATATTCTTCAAAGGGTAATAACTAGATATTTTGTTGTTATTAGACAACTTCAGGAAATAAAGGGTAAACCAGAAAAATATTTTTCCTACATTTCATGGAAGAGTTTTAAACAAGAAGTTCCACTGACTGACAGTGGGGTTTGTGAGTTTGAAATCTACCACTTGAAGAAGAGGAAGTGCTATTATCTCTTGAGGATAAGAGAAGGAGTGACCATAATATTCTGGAAAAAAGTTGAGTGTTCAGTAACACACCCCATCAAAAGAAAACAAACTGTAAGACAGGAAGCCTTCAGCTGTTTTATTTGAATGTGAACATTTATGTATAAAGCTGCCCTTATGCCTCATAAATCTGTGAGAAGATTTAATGCATTTACAATGGTTAAGTTACTCCAGAGAGTTGCTAAAGCCAAAGGTGAGCAGAAATATACCAGTTAACCAAAACAAAGATTGCCACTCTCCATATGCCTTGTCTCATTTATGTCTCCAGACCCCCATGGCTGCAAAAAGTTCCTGATAATTCACAAAGTGCCCACACACATTTAGAGCTGGGTGCTGAGCTGTTGTCTCAAACTGTTTTCTTCAAGTCTGAACCACCAGATCACATCTTTGCATGGAAAACAACTCAGAATCTACATCCATTTGCTTTTTTTCTTTAGACTGTGATATTTTTGAAATGGGACAAGTTGTCTGCTAAAACTCCTGTTGAGTGCATTCAACTTATTTTACACAGAACCCACTGTCTGGTTTCAGGTGCAAATGTATCCTGTTCATTATTAAGCCAAGGTTTTAATGGGCTGTCTCGTGGTGAAAGGCTTTGCTACACAGCCAGTGTTAATCTGTCTCCCACTGCAGTGTTTGGTCTGCTGTACAAACCTGGGATTTTCCAGGAGGGTTTTGTGCACCTCAGATGGATTACAGTGCTTCACACAATGCCTTCAAAAAATGTCATGCTCTTAAAAATAACGTGCTTTCACAGTTTTCTTGATCTTCAAGCTGAAACCAGAAGAAAGGATTTTTCATTTGCCCTAAACAAGCAATGTGAGCCAGCATGTGAGATTACGTGGGTGACTTGCAGAACTCTGGTTAAAGAGAGTCCTGCAGAAGAATGCCTACAAATCCCAAAGTATTGTTAAATAGTACAGTATAGGATGCAAAATAAAAATAATAATTAAAAAAAAATTAAACTATTTTCCCGCTGTGATTCCATAAGCTTGCTTTTCTGCATCACTGTAGATTGCTCTCCATTAAAACAATGTGAGTGGGATATAAGGGTACTAGAAAATGTCCAAAGGAAGACCATGAAGGGCCTTGAGGAGAAGTCATAGGAGGAGGGGCTGAGCCCCCTTGGAGTGTTCAGCCTGGAGGAGACTGTGGACAGACCTCAGTGCAGGTACAGCTTCCTCCCAGGGGGAAGAGGAGGGGCAGGCACTGATCTCTTCTCTCTGGTGACCAGGGAAAGGGCCCGAGGGAATGGCCTGAAGTTGTGTCAGGGGAGGGTTAGGTGGGATATCAGGAAAAGCTTCTTCACCCCGAGGGTGTTTGGGCACTGGAACAGGTTCCCCAGGGAAGTGGTCACAGCACTGAGCTTGACAGAGTCCAAAAAACATTTGAACACTCACAGGCACAGGGTGTGATTGGGGTGTCCTGAGCAAGGCCAGGAGCTGGACTGATGGTCCTTGTGGGTCATTTCCAACTCAGGTTATTCTATGCATCTATGAAATCCCAGTGTCATCACTGTCATATCCATCATCATACATGATAACAAATAAGTATTTGTCTTTTTTGTGTTTCACTCTTGAGATACATCTGGTTAATTAAATCATCAGTTTTAACCAGGATACATTTGTATTCTAGCTCTTTATTAATAAAGAAGTTTTGCTTCTATGTTAATGGGAGAATATAAATGCTAACATAAGGAAGCCAGTGTGACTTCAACATCTTGCGTGATAGGGTGTGAGAAAAATGCCAAGAGCAATGATAAAAAAGAACAATGCATCCGAAAAGTTACAACCATTTCAGATGTAAACATGCTGCTAATCCTGTAGCATACTGTGCCTCAGGGCAAGATTTAACCCTGCTTATTGGGGACTAATATTTAAAACACATAGGAATGCAGAGAGATGGAAACTGTTTTCTCTTTCAAATAAGTCACTTTATTCTTTTTTCCTGAATTAAGTAAACTGAGAGGAAAATGTACTGCTTTTAAAGGCATCACTTTTATGCAGGAAAAAGATGCTTTATCCAAAGCTGCAAGCATGTGGCAACTAATTTGAAATTAATTTATGAAGGGCAAGGCTGTTCATCCATCTCCATGCAAGTTAGCAACCTGACATATTCAGTGTGAAAATTGCTGGCTGCCTTATCTCCTCTGAGATTTTTGCTTTGTTTTAAGTACCACGAAGTAAAAATATCTTTTCTTCCCTAATATTGAAATAACGAAAGCCATTTCTTTTCATTGTAGAGAGAGGTTTTATTACCTTCATTCTGAGAGAAATCTTCTGGCAAAATCCTTCTTTTCAGAGAAATTGTGAAAAGAAATGTGTGATTTATTCTAGAATTTGTAGATTGCTCTTGATAGAAACAGGTATTGCATATACATCTGTTGGTACTCTTTCCTCTAGAGGAAAAAAAAAACATATTTCTTTAGAAACCTTCTATTTAATGAGTGGGGGAGAGAGAGAGAGAGAAGAAAAAAAAAAAAAAACAGGATGAAAAAGGGGAAAAAAAAGAAACTTCAAGGTGCAATGATCCCATGTATTTGAAAATTCAGTAGCAAGAATAAAGTTTCAAAAACCACAGCTAGAGAAATATTCCCCCCAGTACATGTGTTATTAATCCATTCAAATGTGATGTGAAAAGATTTGAAAGTCTTAGAAGAGAACTTACAATGTTAGTCCAGATGGTGAATGAAGCATAGTCATGCCTGTTTCACTTAATAACAACCCACTTAGAGTGAAAAATACAGTCACACAGCAAAAGCTTTCATAAGTAAGTAAAGAGATTTTCACCTCTAAAGTATATTCTGAAATTGATCCTTACAAAATCCCTTGAAGGGAATTTGTGTATAGAAAATGAACAGAGACATTTTTTGTTGTGACTTTTTTTTTTCTACCTGAGACAGAGAGAGTGGGACAATCAAGAGAGGAAAAGGGCTCTTGTCATCCCTTCTTGACACTTGACCCGTGGGTAAAAGTGATCTGCTGAAGTCAAGTGTGTTCACAACGTGGAGATAACATCTCTGTTGACAAGTCTCCTGTCTCAGACCTCCTCTTGGGCCACTACACTGTAATAATTGTTTTCTCTGGCTATTTTTAATGTGGATTCCCTTTTCAAAATTGAAACGAGATGTGACTTCCTGTGTATTATTATTCCCTTTCTTTACATCCTTCAGAAGAGGATTGTGCCTTTTATAGCTAATTGTATTACAGGCTTCAGTGGGTTTTGTAGTGATTTGTAAAGTATTTGTAAAATGTCTTTGCAAAAACTGAGCTGAGATTCCAGTGTGAAGTTTCAGACTAATCCCAAAATCACTAAACTCTGTTTTAACAGATCAAAATGTAGTCAGTTTTTAAACACTTTGGGGAAAGACCCTACACCAGTACAGATGGCAAAGCATTCAACTAGCTCTAGAGTCTATAAAAATAATTCCTTTTTATTACTTAGCTCTTTCACAAGTAATATGAAAATAGGTCTGTTTCTTGATGATTATATTAAGGATAATTGGAAGAAAGTAATAGGACATCTTCTCATTATTGTCTATGAATTGATGTTCCTCAGTTATATCCTTTTTATGTGCACGTCCTGGTTGGTTTTGGGTTGTTTTGGTTTTGGTTTTGTTTTTTTCCAAGGGAGAAATTTTGCCTTCCAAATGTCTTTTCCAGAGGAAATGAACACATATTGTGCTTTTAGACCAAGTACTGTGGCACAATTAATCTCTGCACTGTCCTTTCCTAGCAACCCAAAGTAGGAAATATATGCAGCCAAAGTGTAAAGCTAAACAGCTAGCAGGTTTCTATATTTACAAGAATCAAAGCAGTTAAATGACTCAGCTGCCTCCTAATGTGGGTTATATTTGAATTTGGGGAGAGTGGGGGGAAGAATGGAACATTATTGCTTTAACAAGGTTTACTGCTAAACTGAACATATGTTGCTCATAATGTCACTTTCTAAATCAATGAAATTATCATTATAGAACATGTCGACAAATTAGACATGTAAAGTGCAAGCTGTATGTGGGAGAGATGTAATTTGGCTCTATAAAAAGAAATTAAACAATAAAATATCAATGACAGATGTAGTTAGCTAAAGGTTTTGAGGTTTAAATACCAATTTGTGAAAAAAAATTATGCAGACCCAATCAGGGTACAAGATAAAAATACCAGCCTTCATGCAACAAGATGATTAAGTGTTTGGACCAGATGTTCTGAGACCTTAGATGTGCCCTTTATTTAACTGGCAAGCATACTGGCAAGTCCTTAAATTTGTAAAATCCAAGTAATGAAGGTTAGCTCAGATGGAAGTAATAAAACAATCAAATATCAAGAGTCATTCATGTCTGTGCACTATACATCATGCAACAGTTCTGAAGTCTACGTTTCAATATACCAGCACACATTTTAAAGGAACTGGCTTTTTCCATTATGTTTTAAAGAAACTTACTAGAGTATTTCTTTCCCGTTTAGAGTTCTCAAAGCAAATGCAAGAATTGAATGCATTCAATATGTTATAGATCCTTTTCCCACAGGTTTGCAGATTTTATAACTCGAGTCTCAGCTAAAACTCTGTGTCATAATTCCTGGGTTATAGCTTTGTCTCACAGCTGCTCTGTGATTGTGGGCAAGGTGTTTAAGACTAAACAATAAAATGTGTGTATGATCAAAGAAGAACGTTTTGCAGGTTAAAAGATGACTTCTGTTTCAGACCCTTCTAACAGCTTTTTGGGGACATCAATCTCTCTGTGGCTCATCTCCTCCTATTCATAAGCAGCAGGGTGACATAATCCAATCTTTTAGCTCATTTTCCCTCTTGGGCAGAGTCTCATTCCCAGCCACATCAGAGTTGTTGTGCACAACTGTGTTGTGGCAGACCAAGGTTGTTATCTGCAATCCTTGGGGTCCTGGCCAGCCCATGCTGTGCCATAAACTCTCCTTTCTACCTACAGAACCCAGGGCAGCAGCTGTGGGGAGGAGTTTCCACACAAATTTAGAAGTTGCCAGAGTGTGAAATGGGGATGTGTCTCGAGCTCAGAAATACTGGGTGCCTGCCTTTCATGCAGCCACTCTGCTTGGACAGTGACTAGCAGAGATGGCCCTGATCTTGTTTAAGCCTTCAAGACATTGCCATAATATAATCAACAGCAATTCTGAAGGCATAAATAAAAGATAACATTCATGAGGTTTTCAGAGGGATGACATAGTGTGCATAAAACATTTGAATACCACAGACAGAGCAGATGAAAAGGGATTGAGCTCTAAAGAAGAAATCATTCCTTGATGGGCTGATGTAGCTTGGCAGTAGAAGATGGGTTTCATCTGATCAGTGTAGGCATCTACAGTGTATAGAAAGCATCTCAGCTGTTCATCCCCACTCTTTGCCACCCTTATAGAATACAAAGAAAAATATGCACAGCCACAGTTTAACTCTTCTGAAAATAAATCTTTAACATAGATTCATTTTAGCTACAGCCTAAAAATATGTGTTCTTCACCATTTTCTCTGGAGAGAGACCATGGTGATAGCTCAGATGTGGAAATCTGCTAGATAAATATGAAAAGGCAAATGAAACGTGCCAAACACAGTGACCATCAATTGGTATCTTTTCAGCCTTGATACTGTAACCCAACCTTAAGAAATATTACAGTCAGTTAAAAAGTTAACTAAAATAAACATATGAAGAATACTAACAGGCAAACTTCCCATTTCTTATGCAAAACAGGTTTTTTTGTGTTGTTGTTGGACATAAAATTAAGAGCTTGACTCCAGGGTAGAAGAAAGATCAGAAGGCTTCATTCACAGCTCATCCAGCCTTTTTATAACATGCTGCAACTAAAAGGCACATTATTGGTCCATGGAATTGACACCTCTCTCCATTGGTTAAGTAACAGTAAAAACACCTGGCAGAGGGACTGTTATGAGAACTTAAAAATGTTATGGTTAAGAGAAGGATTATTTACATGAATTGTCCTGGAATGAAAATTCTCTCAAGAAATCTTCCCAAGAGAAGAAAATCAGTCACTGACAGGCTGAAAACCTTCTAGACTCAGAAATATCAAACCCACATTTATGTTCCCCAAAACTTAGGAAAATTGATCCATCCACACGAGTAGGAGAATATGCTATTGTGTACTCTGTTACTCTTGCATAACATTCTCTGACATATGGGTTTGAGCAGTTCTGTTACCATGGTTCAAAACACCTGTAAACCTGCAACAGGCATCAGAATTTGATTAACTAATTTCTACAAAATGCTGTGAGTTTCACTGGGTGGAAGATACTCAGCATTCATTTCTTAGTCCTTCTCTCATGAGGAGCAGCACCTTCCTGTACCTGCCTTGTACCAAAGAAAAGGTGGCCAGCAGGACCAGGGCAGTGATTGGGTTCCTGTCCTCAGTGTTGAGGAGCCACACCTTGAATCCCATATTCAGTTTTGGCCCCTCACCAGGAGACACTGAGGTGTTGGAGCATGTCCAAGAAGGGCAGTGGAAATCGAGAAGGGGTTGGAGCACAAGTCCTGTGAGGAGCAGCTGGGGGAACTGGGGGACTCAGCCTGGAGAAAAGGATGCTCAGGGGGGACCTTGTTGCCCTCTAGAACTCCCTGAATGGGTGTGCAGCCAGGTGGGGGCTGAGCTAAAGTAGCAAGCCATAGTACAAGGAGAAATGCCCTCAAGCTGTGCCATGGAAGGTTTAAATTGATTATTAGGACAAATTTCTTCACCACAAGGGTTGACCAAGCCCTGGCACAGCTGCCCAGTGAAGTGGTGGCATCATCATCCCTGAAGACCTTTATAAAACACGTAGGCACTTGGCCATGGTTTAGTGATGGGTTTGGCAGAGCTCCATCAAGGGTTGGACTTGGTGATCTTAGAGATCTTTTCTAACCTTAACAAAGGTTCCAAAGATGAGTAAGCATGTGTGGAAATCATTGTTTGCAGGGAGGCAGGAAAACTAGTGTTAAAAAAACGAATTTTTTTAAATCCATTTTCATCCCTTTTTTTTCCCTATTGCCCTTTAAAGGGCAGATCTCAGCCCTATTCAAATGACAATCCTCCATGTACCAACTACTCTTAAGTGTAAACACTTATTCACCAAGCAGGAAACAGCTTTGAGTATTCAGAAACATTTAAACAAAGTGAAATACCTTCTTTGAAGTGATTACCTGAGCATAGAAGAGAGATGGGACTTGTAGGAAGAAGTAATGTCTTTTCTGAAACAAACTAATAGAAGTGAAAAGAAACAGACAAGCTTTAAGAAGCTTTTGTTCTGGAAAGATTGTTTTTTTCCAACACTATCAGTTATTCTAATAAAAGATATTACCTCTCCCTATAAACCTTGCCTCTCACCTCTTAATGTTGCTTACACTGATACTCCTTTTTTATTTCTGTTTTCAAAGGTATATGGATTTAGAAAGAGTCCATATCAATCTTCTGCAGTTTCCAAGAGCTTTAAACACTCTGCCTGCAGAATTTATACTGTATATGGAGTGCTGTCTAAGAGCTGCACTTACATAACAGCACTTGACTGAATGTCTTGTTTTCCACATGCAACAGGCTCGAAATCAGGACTGCTGAGAAACACCTACTTTCTGAAAATCATTAGTCTTCTTTACCCTCCCTAATTAATTTTTTGAACCACTAGAGAGTAGCAGTAGAGGTGAAAAGTTTTCTGAATCTGAATCACTCTGATTTAACCTGGGCTTGCCTACGGGTCCCTGCTTACTTCTATCTGGGCTATTTGTGAGTTTGACATAATTTAATGTCCAGAATCATGCTGGAATTATATTTATTTGCTTTTTCTCTTCTCTGGACATAGTTAGAATGTTCATTTTTTCTCTTAGATGTCTCAATAGAAAAAAAAAAAGTTGGGCATTCACCTTGAACTTTCCAATTGTTCCATTTCCATCTGCACAAATAGAAAATTATCTACAGTTCTTTGGACAATGGCAAAACTACCTTGTTTACTGAACTGATCAAAAATAGCATCCCTCCTGTGTTACCCAGCTTAGACTACTTTTTGTACCTGCTAACTGAGGTCAGTTTTGCTGTGCCCTTTCCCAAACTGTCAGTTTACTGCTTTTACAAAACTAAGACAAAAAAAACTTCTGCAAGGGCCACGACTCCCATTCTGACAGCTCTCCCACAGAAAGATTCTGCTTAGCAGGGAAACACCCTCAAAATTGACAGAGTCTGAGAGTCCTAATTAAGAGAAAATATAAATTGAGGAGTTACCTCCTGGAGGGACAACACAACAAGCAAAAGCAGTCCAAGAGGTTCCTGGATTAAGCTGATGATAAAATCCCCCAAGCAAGAAGCTGAGTTCTACTGGACCACATAAGCACCAAGGATGAGGGGCTTGTTGGGCATCTGAAAGTCAAAGACAGCCTTGGCTGGAGTTCAGGAACCTGGGAGCAGAAAGGAGGGTGAAAAGAAAACTCTCAGTGATGGATTTTGTAAGAACACACTTCAGCATCCTCAGAGATCTGCTTTAGAAAGTCTCAGGAGAAGAGGCCTTGGAGTGAAGGAGGGCCCAAGAAATCTGTTTCATATTGAAGGATTGCCTCATCCAAATTAAGGAGAGTTCCATGCCATCAAATACAAAAGTAGACAAAAATGCCAGGAGCCCTGTATGGATGAACAAGCTGTTCCTGGCCAAACTCAAAGACAAAAAGGAAGCAAATACAGAGTAGAACCGAGCATCTCCCGACCTCCAGAAGCCACTTCCAACTTCCACCACTCTTTGTTTCTGTATCTGCTATAATGCCATTCAATTAGAAACAAAATGTATTTTTCAAGATGTATAACATACCAGCTATCATGTTTGGCTCAGTGAAACATTTAACATGGGAGCATGGGTGCTCTTCTAGTGTTGTATCTCATTTTTATCTCCAGATACTGGCCACTGGATAATGGAGACCAGTTTGTCCTTTAGTTGGCATCAGAACATTTTCAACATCTGGCCAAAGAAGTCCAGCAACTAGCACCAATTTTAATTGCATTTTCATGGCATTTTTTCACCATCAGAGAATTAGTTTTGTAGGCATTCATAGGCATAAATGACAAAATAAAAACTTCATCGTATTTCACTGAAGGCATATGAGGGTGTTGGAGAAGGACTACAGCATCCAAGTGTTCATTAATGTAATTTTCTGCAGCTATAAGACATTTAGAATAATTCCTGGTGGAGTCTAATTAGAGCAGTTAAATTTTTTTTCAGAGTCTCTTTAGATGGAAAGCTCCTTCCTGTGAAATGGAATGTGCCTATTAGGTAAAATTTGCAGGTTTGGACTGGGGGGGAAAAAATCAGGCAACAGATTTTTAAGCTTTGCACTCATAACCTGGAAAATATAGAAACCGTTCAAAAATATTTATTAATACTTCATAAATAATAATTGCTATTATATTTTTTTTTTCCCTCAAGGCAGGATAAATTGTTTTCAGACGAGCTCTCTTCGTGCTGTGCATTTTGCATAACAGGTTATATCAGCCCTTTCTCCCATAAGCAACACAAGCAAATGTAAATTTTTGGCATGAATCCAGACAGCTGGCCTCCGTGGGACATCTCCCTTGGTCATGCCTTTGACTCCAAACACTGCAGACAAAAGGCAGCGGTGAATAAGTCACCCTTTTCACACTGGGCTCCAGTTACATCTGCTGCCTTTTGTGAGAGGGCGTTTGGATTTCGCACACAGTCCTCGGGCAGCTGTTGGGTTTGCAGCCATGCCTGAGCTGGAATTCTCATGAATAGGAAGTACTTGAACTCCATGGTGGTTCCCAGATCCCACAACCAGGGGAAGCGTGAGAAAGCTCACATTGATTGATCAGGGTCTCTGAGACATCTAACTTCCTATCAGGGATGTCAGTCTGGAAAGCCAAAGTAAGCTTCTTCCACACCAGAGATTTCTCTATGGTGTTTTAATAACACGACTGTGCCCAAAGAAAACCAAGGAATTGTAGCCTTGCTCTCATCTGAAATTAATAAAATTAATTTTCCTTAGAGTCATAATGATATGTTTCTCGAAGGAACTTATTTCATCTTTTGAATAGTATATCTTCTGCATATTCTGCTGATTGTATTTATAAATGCTACACTATTTTGAAATCTGAAATTAAAAGGTTTTCAAGCATAAAATATTGAAAAATCTCATAATAACTTCTTGGTCCATTTTTCTCTCCTTCAGCATTAGTCCCACAAAAACAGAATGGCAGGAGCTATTAACTCCCTGTTATTTACTGGTTATCTAAAAGCTGTATGTGATGTCTTAATATATATTAAGTGTTTTCTGTGGAAACAATTAAGGTATTACAGTCAGAAGATTCTGATACTGCTTGAGCAGTTTCAAAGCATGTGATCTCCAAGGAAACAGAGATCCTATTCCCAGTCCCCTTCCTACAGGAGTTGCCAATGGCACAGGATGCTGGGAGTTTTGTTGGCTCCAGTAGGATTGTTCCATACGTGGAATATGCCTAATTGGGTTATTTTAAAAACAAATTAAACTGTCCACAAATTTACTTCAATGACATCCTATCCAGGTTTTGGAGATTCTGTTGTTCTCCTTTAGGGAAGACTATTTGGAAAAAAAAATAAAACTTTGTGACAAAAGTTCAGCTTTCAATGAAAAAACCCAAACCCTGTGGTTTGTGAACTCTAAATGTGATTTGCCCTGGGATTGAAGGGGTCACTCAGTTTTGTTTACCTCCAAAATTTGGGTCCTTTTTCATCCCAAAGAAATATTAGAGCCTCTCTGGAGGTGTAACACACGGAACACATTTCAGCACAATTTTACTACAACAAGGAGGAAGGCATGAAAGAAATTATGAGATTTACAACTCTCTGTATTATTACCCTGTGATCAGCCTCCACAGTCAAATATGTGACTTGTTTATATTTTTGCCAGAGTACATAGAAGTTTTGCTGTTGCTTCACCAGGGTCCTTCACTGGTGAGGTCTGGGACAGCACAAGACTTTCAGGCACATCCCTAAGGGCTGAAGCAGCCTTATAGTTATAGGACAGCCTGGTAAATTTATTGGAGGGAAGAGGGGCCATGATTTTCCAGTGCTGAAATGGGACCTGTATAATCTTGTTTCCAGGTGGTTTTTTTCTTAGTTTCTCCCTCACCCACTACTTCATATTGGCTTTACAAAATCCTGGTGTACTAGATGTATTGCAAATGATGCCTTAAATATCACTGATGGTTCCCTGAAGTATATTCTCTGTTAAAATGTTCATTCTGATTTAAATGACCAAAGCTACAGAGCTTCCACCAGCTCCCTGAGGAAGTTCTTGATACTCTAACAGATCTCACCTTCCAGTCAGCAAGACTCTCATTTAATTTTGCTTGCCTGTTACCTGCACACATTTCTTGTACCCTAAGAGTGCCATTTGCACTCTAACTGTGATGTGTTATAGCTTAGGGTACAAATTACTGAACTGCCTGTTGGTTATGTCTAGCCTTTTGTTCAGAAAATACGTGGATAGAAAAACATACAGCAGGGAAAATGTTAGATAATTTATAGCTAAGCCTGAGAGGTTATTCCCTGGATCTTCTACCTTACTCTACTTTCACTGTTTCCTGTTTTAATTGTCTTAACTTGGATAGCTAGAGAGAAGTATTAATCCTATCAATTGCACTCTCTAAATCCCAGTATCTCTGTTCAGGTCAAACTGGAAGTCATTTTTAGAGATTGTCTTTAAAGGTCTTTGAATGAACTGTCAAAGTGTAGAAGCTTTAATTTCTGAAAGTTGATTTAGAAGTGGAAAAAAATATATAAAAGCTGATGTTGCTGGGTTTGTTTAAGTTAATGCATCTGGCAGTGAGATTTTAGAGACAGGCTTGGAGATTTAGCAACTCTATTTTCCATGAGTTAATAAAGGTATTTAATGAAGGCAGCTTGAAATTAAAATATGTCTGTTGGTTCTGGAACAAAATCTAAGCTATTCATCTGTTTTGTAATATGCTGAGTGAAGCTGGTTTGATACAGTTGACTTTGAATAGACTGGCATGAAAATGGAGGAAAAATTAATTTAAAAATGGGACTATGGATTTCAAGAAACCTAAAACTAGCTTTACATTGGACAGGGAAAAAGTGCTTGCAGAAAGAGTTTAATGGTCATTGCAAGAGCAACACATCCTCCTCCTGTACAGTTTAGTTACCTAGGATAGTATTCAAGTTTTTCTCAAGCCACATTAAGATAAGGAACAGAGCAGGGCCTTTCTGGATTGAAGACAATCCCCATCCAAAAATCTATGCTCAGCACAAAGTGGAATTCATCCAGTATTAAATTTACCTATTTTTCTCCTAGGTCTGATCTTCATACCCACACAAGTTGTAAGCTTAAATGACAAAGATTTATTTTAGCACTAAAATAGAGATTTTAGTATTTGTGCCTGGCACAAGGGATTTTTCATCATGGGCAGCACTTTTGGATGTGAACGTAATGAAGTAATGACTCACCTGCAAATGCAAAATGTTCTGTTCAAGCAGTCATAGGTGATTATGACTCGTACTACAGTGATCCAGGATGAGCCTTGCCTCTCACTAAATATGGCTCAGAGAGAGTTGAAAAATCCCACAGGTAGAGGGGGAAACAGTATTTCTGGGAGAAATTAATGGTATCTGCACCTCCTGTACAGTGTCAGCAACGTGATAAAGCTAAAAGCATTTTTCCTTTGCTATTATCTCAGCCCTAAGAGCTGATCCTGCAGGGAGTTAAAAATTTCTCTAATGTCATCATTATCATAGAATCATGATAGAATGGTTTGGGTTGGAAGGAACCTTCAAATCATCCAGTTCCAACTCCCTTGAGATGGGCAGGGACACCTTCCACTAAACCGGGATCCTCAGAGGCCCATCCAACCTGGCCTTGAACACTCCAGGGATGGGGCATCCACCACTTCTCTGAGCAGCCTGTGCCTGTGCTTCACCACCCTCATGATGAATAATTCCTTCCTAATCTAATCTAAACACCCTCTTTCAGTTTGAAGCCATTCTGCCTTATTCTGTTACTACATGCCCCATAAAAAATTCTCTCCAACACTTTCAGTCTCATTGATTTTAGTGATGCTCAGTGCCTTAAAAGATGAGGTAAAGAATTTGGATAAAATGTAAACAGGGAAAATATAGTCATTGAAAGTGACAATCACTCATGATAATTTCAAATTGAAGTGATTTTTTCCTGCTATGTTCAGCTTTCCTTCCTCCAGTGGACGTTTCCACTTTAAGTCTTTGCACCTTTAATTATTTCAGATCTGAAACAGCTGCTGTTTCTTCAGCAGAACATGCAATCAGGGTAACTTTGATGCAGTAAAACCAATCTGAGTAGAACAGAAATGCAAATAGGCAATGTGAGCATTAGTCAGAAGGTTTGCCTGTGCATGACAGTTGCTTTGTAGCCCCTGTGACAGAGTGGAAGAGGATGGCACTGTCACCTGCCTGTCTCTTCATCCATCATTAGTTAGGCTAGAACTGGTGAAGGTGTCGTGTGTGCTGCCTGACAGAGCAGAATGCGCTTCAGCATCAATTGCTATGGGTCCCAGAGTCACTAAATCCCTTTTTATTCCTATTTAGACTCAGGGTCCATGAAAGGTGCCATATCCCTTTGTTAAAAACTACAGACTGGCACTGAAACCTTCAGAAATGACAGACATCCTTTCTTTGAATACCTGTAGCAATCTCAAGCATATTTTCTGCAGTAGCCAAAAAAACTCAAGTAAAACTAAATATTTGTCTTTTTTTGTGGAACAGAGAGGAATTAAGAATAGGGTTTGTTTGTGTGAGATACCTTCCAAGATTTGCTAGTGACTGTGAGTTTTTGGTACATTTCTGATACCTTCCCACTACCCCATAAAAGCTCTCAAAACTCAAAAGGAATCTGACATTTCCAACCTGGCTTAGCCTAAAAGGAATGGTTCCTATTTAAGTAAGGAAATGTGCAACCAAGATAAATTATTCCAGAGTCTCTGCTTCCAATATAATGACCTAATATGTATGTGATTAGTGTTTATAGGAAAATCAAGCTGTTGGTTTTTGAAGCAGAGACAACAGTGTTTGTTTTCTCCAGCGTGTTTCCACATAGAATCTAAATGTATTCTGTCTTGTTATTTGATGCAAATTTTTGTTTGGAACTTTCTCTGTTTTCTCTGTTTCTGAAATTGGGGGTTGAAACATGTATATAGATTTTTGAGATAGCAAAGAGCAATAAGGTTTATTTATTTAGTTACTGCTGGGTCATTTGTACTGTTTCTGTTGCATGCTCTTGATTAAGATCAGAATTTTCTAGTATTATTTAAATCAATATGTACTTACACAGAACAGTGTGTGTGTATTAAAAAATCAAAGCAACTATTGTTATGCTGACCTCTGTAAAGGCAATATCAACATGAGGAATAGCAAAGGTTTCTCAGCAAAGAGATGCATGCTGTTGCAAGAACCTTATCACCTTATTTTCGCACTGTAATTTGTCCTGTGTAATGATAATTTTTTAATATTCTTCACAATCACCACACTCAAATTATTAAAGATCATATGGAGAGTGAGATAGGACGAAAGGGACAGGTTTCAACCTGCACATACAGGAAACCCTTTGGTATTCTTCCCATATTGAAAAGAGTATTTACCATATTGTTACTGTTCTCATTGTTTTCATTACTATTTCAATATGCTCTTCAGGGCATTGCAATGAAGAATTTCATTATATCTATAACACTGGATCTGAAGTATTACAGGTAAGAGGTACACCACATCAGACAATTTTGACTCTTACGGGCATAATTTTAAATTTATAGTTCCATTACTTCCAACTGGGTTTGCAGATTGAACACTGGTTTATAATGTACTAATTCCTGTTTTATTTTTTAAAATACTGATTCTTAGTTAAAAAAAATCAACATATACAGCAACATTTTCCCACTGGGCTACAAGCAATTAGAATCCACCAAGAGAAAAGTCATCTGTCAATTGCAAACATTGTACTTAAAACAAATCCTCAGAGCTGTCTGACTAAGCAAATGCTTAAGCAAACAAATATATTCAAATATTCAAAGATATAGTTGATGTAGTAACACTTTTTGCTGAGCTTAATTCAAAAATCAATGCCGTGTAGTAAACAGAACAGCCCCTAAAACAGAGATTAAAACAAGCGATGATAGAACTGCATATAAATGACAAAATAACCACAGGTATATGAATCTTCATTGCTGAGGAAGACCATATTTCACAGTAAACATGAGAGGTGGAGGCGAGGTGATAGAAAAAATAACTGTTTCAATAAAAATAATAGGATGTTATCAGTCTGTGGCATGGTCTCAGTGTTTGACAAAGCTCAGATCATACAGCAGACCAATAATGTCTCATTCTTATGGACATCTATTATATTATAAATATATATTATATATAGACATAATATTATTCTTTTTGCTGCATTTTATTGAACATAAGACAGAGAAAATACAAGATTCACTTTTTCATTGTTTTTCTGAATTTATAGCGCACACCCGAGTCACATTTTCATGCTTTTCTTCAAGGTCTTATGGACCTGAAAATTCATAGTTTTAATAAAAGACAATTTTGTCTGTTTGTTTTTTGCATGACTCACATTAAATCACAGGACTTGGCAATAGCATTATAAATCTATAGGTGTGCATCAGAAAGATTGGAAAGCAGCACTTGTTGTCTTTGACTTTCAAGGTACGCACTCTTATTTGGGGACCTAAAACATTAAGTTTTAACCCTTTTCCTTTTTTCTCTTTAAGATTTTCCCAATCAAATGATAAAAAGCCCAGGGATCCTGGTCCCTGAACTGGAGTTAAGTGCCCAGACTGTACTGAATGGTCAGCAGAACACCTGCTTCACATAATTTGTATGCACTGCTGCAGCAGCGGCAGAGAGAGGTTACAGTGCCCACTGCTTGGTTTAATTGGAGTTAAGTACATCTATTATGTCGGTGTGCCCCATCCACAAGCTGTTTATTTTGATTAATGCATGCATCCTGATGAGTGAAACACCTGAGACAGAAACTTTTAGGAGAAATAAATGAACAGTTTTGTAGGCTAATTTTCCCGAAAGATCTGTGTACTTTTAATGCTTCCCCCCTGGCTGGGGTAACCAGTTTGAGACTCTTTGATAGGTTTGCTGCTCAGGATAAGAGGTGCTGATCAGCTGTAAAATTTTACAAGTTGGGACCTTGAGAACTGAGACACTCTAAATTACCAGTCTTGCTTAAATATAATTTACTTCCAATTTGTGACAAAAATAATAGTGAGTAAACTTACCTAGGATGTAGACACTTGAAATGGGCAGTTTGAAAGAATAAGACTTGAAACAAGAGGAAAAACAGCAGCTGGGATGCAACTTCTGAAATTTGCTTCAAAACAGAAGTATATACTGTAAGTATATGCTGCAAGGGTATCATAATGGGGGGAAAACACAGGTTAAGTCATCAGTTAGAGAAAGAAGGAGAAATCCACTGTCTATAGGTACCAGACAGGTAGTTTCAAGGCTGTCATCTTCCTTGACTATAACAAAAAAACCCCACAAATTTAAAAACAAAAAATGGCTCTACTTAAGTAGGCTCACAGGAAAGGAAATGATTCTTGAAGAACACCAGGGGCAGATGAACTTAACTGTAAAGAAAATGTGAGAACAAGGGTAAAACCTTTCCAGACAAACTCCATCAAGGTCAGGTAAATTCGAGTCCTTTGCAGCATGAGCTGACTCCTCCTGTGGTTGCAAAGGGAACATAAATGACGTGTTTATGCTGAATGCCTGAAACCAAGGCATCAACCCTGGGCCATCTGTGTGTGTCACCAGCCATGTGTGCTGCAGGAAATGGCTGTGCTGTGGCCTCAGACTGAAGGTTATTGAGAGAAAGTGCTTTTGTGATCTTATTTATTTCACTGAAAAAGTCAAGGAAATGTAGTGCCCTCAGCAGAGCAAACCTGCACAGCATCTCACAGAGCCACACCAGCAACATCTTCTGGTGGGATAAAAGGACAGAGAGATTACCTGGAGGAGATTTTTAGGAGGTTAGGACCAAGAAAGACAAGCTCTTATCAGGAAATAAGAGAAACAGTCATAGTTAGAATACCAGTCCATAAGTTTTCAAAGTTTCTAGATGCTCATCCTAATGAAAATTGAACCTCTGAACCTTCTGAAGTTAACTTATCCCCACTTATAACATCATTAGGAAATAATGTCAATGAAATGGAACATTGTCACAGGACAGCAGTTTCCCACTGCTAAATAAATGCTGAGCCAAAGCCAAGATATTTATTTTCAAAGTGGGAGATATTTACCCTGTAAACATGTTCTGTTCCAGTGACTTTACGTCTGTTATACCAAACTGCTAATGAGGGAGATGCTGTCTGATGCATGTGGTTAAACTAATAAGAGTTTCTCAGTGTCCTCTTATTGAAAATACATATTTTTATTGGATTAGAGAACAGATTAGCTCAGCATTTCAGCTAATTTGGAAAACAGTTGGCTCATACTGATGCTGTTTCTGATAAGCACCCTGCTTCAGGGGTTCCTCACCACAAACAGCTGGACAACCCTGTGGTCATTCAGCAGCTCCAGATCTGCAAACTTATTGTCTTGCAGGCTTAATGAATTCACATCTACGATATGGCACTAGCACCATAGATGTCACAGGGATCAAAATTACAGACATCTTTGGTATGAGTGGTGCCAAAGGAATACCAAGAGTTTCTGGAGATATGGAGCAGCAGGAAGATGTCTGAGCCAAGAAGCTGCTCTTTGCATGGACCCAAGAATTGCCAGGTGTAAGCCCAAGGAAATGCAGGAATTCAGTTCAATTCAGGCAAGGGTACAGCTGCTAAATCATGCACAGGTAGCACAGGTTCCAGAAGAAGGAGGTGGAGATAAGGGCAGGAAGGGGAGACAATTTTAATCGCCACTTATATTAAAAGAAACCTCTATCAGAGGTATAGATTGATTTCTCTCCTGCTTTGGTAATCACAATACTTGAATGTTGACTTCCTAGAAGTAAGAAAAATTGTTTGCCTGAAAGACTTTTATTTTTAAGTATTGTTTATATTAAAATAAGTTAAAGCTTAAATTAGAAGTTCTAAAATTCAATAAATTCTTTTTTTTTTTTTTCCTAGCAAAACATATTGAGGAAAAGCTTCAAAGTATTATTTGGGAAAATATTTCTTGAGGAAAAAAAATTCCATTAAAGACATTTCTTTTCCCAAGGGCACCGAGTTCCTAAGTCACACTGATGCCAGTAGGATATTTATTATTTCAGGGGTTTAAGGCTCCCTTCCATTTCTGTGGATCTGTAGCCTCACTTCTATTATTTATTAAATCACTGTTTCTTCAACAGTGAGAGGTGGATATTACATATTGCATAGGGCTGAATTGGGAGTTGACACAAGAAGTAAAAATTTAGCCTTGCCACTTAAGGAAAAACTTATATATTGTAATGAATTACCTCTTATTATTTGTACCTCTTGTCATTATTTTTACCATGTGGGCTTTCCTATGACAAGACATTTAGGTGAAATTACCTAATAAATCCCTTAATTCATTGCCTAGGTGTTTGTAGTTAGGTATTCCCAGTGCCTCCACTTGGTAAGGAGTGTCTCTTGATGTCTCAGAAATAAATCAGTCTTGTGTTTGCTCCAAGGGCACACCTTTCTGCTTTACAGTGCCCCATTTTGTTGCCTGTCTCCTGAACTCTCTGAGTGTTTTATTCTGTTCTGAGAGTAATTTTTATAAAAGGAATGTAATTTCCAGAATTAATCCTAGGCAATCCTGCATGGCTTTGAGTTTGCTTTTTGAGAAACCATACTTTTCAGTATATATCCCTGGCTCCAAGGCAATCCTACCATGGACCACATACATCAGTTGATGATAAGCTCTCCAGATTCCTACATCTCCAAGTTGCTTCAGCATGCTTTTTTTGTGTAGGTTTATGTCAATTCATTTTAATATATCTCAGAACAAATGTCATCAGGATCCAATAATCACAGTTTATTGGGTGGACAGAAAGCAGGCAGTGAAGTCTCTGTTGGGATTTTCAGCATCAATTTATGAGGTGCATTGCAAAACTAAAATCCATCTGATTTCCATCAGCTTAGCTATAAATGTAGGCATAAAGATTCTATCCACTTATTTTCAAATCAATTTAACATAACTATCTCCCAGAATTAGAAGACATGGATCACTGCACAGTTTAGGCACTAATATAGTGGTTTCTACTCACCAATGTCCAATACCACTGATTAGTTTAGTGTCCCACTCCTGTATTCACTCCACATCATTAACAGCTATTGGAAACACTAGATTTGTGCTGTTTGGGCTTTCCTGCACAATCCACTCAGTTTAGAGAGAAGAAAATGCAAAATATTTTTACTCTTGCAACTGATAAGGTCTAAGTGCACCAGAATGCTAAAAATTATCTAGTCCTTTGGGGATACAAATGTCAATAACTCAAAATTTGCAAATTTGTACTGACATATTCCTAGAAAACTTGGACTGAATGAAAATGACTGTTTTATAAACAAAATGGAACTCTTGTGTTATGTTCTCTCCCAGTTTTCAGCTGTCTCATCAGCTTTGCTGGAGTGCAAGTGATTTTCATCATTATGGCAGCACTGATGGCTGAAATGGGGGCACATCCCAAGTCAGGCTATGTATTAGTGGGATTTTTATGTAAATATGCATCACAACATTACAGCATGTACTTTATGCCAGAGAAAAATTCAGTTCACAACATGTGAAGAAAGAATTGAGATGTTAAGTTTGGTGCATTTTAACGAGGAAGTTTAATTTGTATTTTCTATGTTTATTTATAGGGAAGGTTTTATAATGAACAGGATGCTCATCTGATCAAATGCAATGATGCAATTAAATTGCTTCTTGTTGAAACAGGTTTTGTGGTGCTTATTAAAAGTAAATATAAATAAATGTTTGAAGATCTGTGTGATCAGAAATGCCTTTTGATATCAGATGGAAATATATCAGCGCCTGAAATGCTTTAACTCTTTATTTAAATGTGGCAGATGAGTGTTTACAACATCACTGTGCCAGATTACTAAAACTACAACTGACATAACTCATTTGGTTTTTTCAAAAGCTTTTGTCAGAGACCTCATGGGAGGCTATTAAAAAAACAACACAAAGTAATCATGGGCTAAATCAGAAATATCCAGGTCAAAGACAGAATCCAGTATGAGAGTAAACTGTTGGAAATTTGGAGAACTCCAGAAGAGTAAAAATAGATTTTTTCTGCTGCCAATCTGAGTAGGAAATCTATGGACAGAAACACTCATAGAAGCCAGAGTCTCTATTTTCACTTTTGCTTCTGCTTTCATTAAAGGGATTGATGTAATGAAATTGCAAAACAATTAATGGCATGAACAAGTGAGAAAAACTGATATTAAGTAAGATAAGTGCTTCTATTAGTTATGTATTTTCATGGGCACTGAGTCTCAGGAAATGCACCCCAAAGTGAGCACTATCAGAGAAAAAGAGCAGTTGGGAAAATCTCAGAGCTGTCACTGGTTATCTGAGAGAGCTTATGGGAGAGGGTGTCCAGAATACTGGAAAAGTGCAATTATTGAGCCTATCTCTTAAAAAGGGAAAAGAGGGTGGATTTGTCAGCTTAACTTCAATTCCTAGAAAAATCCAGGAGCAAATAATCAAGCAAACAATTTGTAAGCCCCTAGGAGATAACAAAAAATGAGTGACAGCCAACATGGATTTGTCAGTATGGTGGGTTGACCTTGGCTGGATGCAGGAGCCCACCAAACTTCCCTGTCACCCCCCTCCTCAGCAGGATACAAGGGGGAAGGGGGAATAAGATGATAAAAGACCCCTCATGGGTCAAGATAAAGGCAGTTTAATAAAGCAAAATCAAAGTGCATGGAAGGAAAGGAAAACAGCAGATTTATTCTCCAATTCCATCAGCCCAGCCACTACCTGGTAAACAGATCTGGGAGACAAATATCATAATAATGAATTTCCCACCTTCTCCTTTTGTCTTAGATTTTATTGCTGAGGAGATGTCACATGGAATGTCCCTTTGGACAGTTTGGGTGAGACTGTGAGTCCTGGCTGTGTCCCCTCACAGGATCTTGTCCACCCCCAGCCCCTGCTGAAGGGGGAATGTTGGAGAGGCAGCGCCGGTGCTGTTCCAGCTCTTCCCAGCAGTTCCCAAATATTGGGACTTTATCAGCACCTTGCTGGGCACCAGTGCACTGTGAGGGCATTTGTGGGGAAATGAATTCCAGGCCCAACACAGGCAGAAAGAAATCCTGTCAAACCAATCTCCTCCTTTGACAGGGTAACAGGTTTGTAGATAGGGCCGAAGCAGAGTTTTGTGTCTCCACTTCAGTGAGGTGTCTGACAATGTTCCACCTGACACTATCATAATAAGAAAGAAAACATAGGCTGGATTAAACTGCAAAATGGACAAGGAAATGTTTGGAAATTTGTACTCAAGCCATATGGGAAAAAATAAAGGGTATTTATTAGGACAGAATATGCCAAGTCACTGATAAGGGGCCCAACCACTTGGGGGGTGAGAAATCCAAAGGAGCTCAACAATTTGCACATTCGCTCTGAAACACCTGAGATGATTTCAGGGAACAACTGGCTGATCAGCAGCTCTGCAGAAAAAGAGCAGTGATGGAGAATGAGATAAGAGAGGATCTCTGAAATTAATGCTATCAGCAAAGTGACACTTTTGCAGAAAAGCCAAATAAGTCCTGGCTGTGTACAACCAGAAATAATCTCTGTAAGATACATGACATAATCTTTCTGCTCTATTTGGCATGAATGAGGTCTTAGCTGAAGCGTGGTGTTCCCTCTGCAGTTTGCATTTCAAGAAATATTTGCATCAGGTAAAGGAAGAGCAGAGTGATTGGGGTGTAGAACTTGACCTGTTAGAAATAAAAGAGTTGAGATTTCTTCCTCAAGAGAAAAGACGAAGTAGAGACAAGAATAGTAGTCTTCAAATATATAAAAAGTGGCTGAAAAGGGGAGAAGATTGAATTGTTATAGGTACCCTTTTTGTATGTGACAAGAAATAATGTGCTCTAAATTGCAGAAAGGGATATTTATGTGAGACATTGGAAGAACTTTTTAGTGGTAAAAACAATTAAAGGTTGCCTGAGAAGATTCTGAATGTCCTTCACCAAAGACCTTAAGAGCAGTTTAGATAAACTTAGGTTAAGATTAGTTCAGGGAGAGCTAATCCTGCCTGGGGTGAAAGAATGACCCCTTGATGTTCCTTCCATACATCTTTTCCTTATTTCTCCAATACATTAACACAATAGAGCACAAATGTTCACCATTCAGAGTCATGAACTGAATGCATTTGCTAATGATGTGCACAATGGATAAGCAGGACACTGGCAGACCACAGAAAGACAGAAAGGTTTTCTCCAGTTAAAGATTATTCAGAGGAAAATCTTTATGTGAGAAAAGTGATAGCAAGGATATCTTGAAATACTTATTCACAGTGTTGACTAGACTAGCTAGCAAACTAGGAGACCTTAACAATTTAGGGAGGTGAGGAATCACCAACCACATGAAGTTTAACAAGGGTGTGATTCTTTGGGTGCCTTGCACAGGGTCAGGAGTGGGGCTTGGTCATTCTGATGAGTTCCTTTCAACTCAACATATTCTAAGATTTTCTAAGTTCTAGGTGAGTGTGCACAGGAAACAGGAAGGGCTTCTCCAGCCTTGGCCAGTGGCAAAACTGAGCATGAAAGAAAGGAGCCCACATTAACACTTTAAAATGCTTTTTGGTAAAATCAAAGGATTTTATTGGGTTTCAACATGTTATTGTATGAATTTGGGTCATGCTTTAGCAGAAGTACAGAAGCCTAAATTTGTATTGTTTCCTTATTCCAGAGGAACTGAATGACAAGACTGGTTGGAAATGAGTGGGGAATATTAAAAAGCTTGCAAAAATAATGATATATCATTATTACATCAGAGTATATTTCATCTTACAGTTCAAGATCACATAAGCACAGAACACCATTTGTGCCATTCAAAGCAATAAGGGAAATTAAACCCCAGAATATCTCTAATTGGAATTTTTTGTAGGTTACCTGCCATTTAGAGAAGTTTGGCTTCATCATGAAGGGCAGCACTCACAAATAGGCAGTACATTGTTAACTCCATAAGACTGCTTCAGATCTCTGTAGAATAGAGGTTTGTATTCTGTTAAAGGGTTTTCATCTCCTCAGTACCATTATTAGCCACCAGAGTCTACACTGGGCCATTCCTCCCTTGAAGACACATGATCCATTCCAATTTGCTTCTTTTAAATTAGCAACTCTCTTTTGGGGGAAGAGATTTTACCTAACAGCAGCACATTCCCCTTCTCAGGGAAATGCATAGATTCACAGAATCACAGAATGGTTTGGGTTGCAAGGGACCTTCAACATCATCCAGTTCCAACCCCCCTGCCATGGGCAGGGACAACTTCCACTGGATCAGTTTGCTCCAAGCCCTGTCCAACCTGGCCTTGAACAATTCCAGGGATGGGACAGACACAGCTTCTCTGGATAACCTGTGCCTTCTCACCCTCACATAAAAGAATTCCCTCCCAACACCTAAATTACACCTCCCCTCTTTCAGTTTAAACCCTTGTCCTGTCACTTTCTGCCCATGTACAAAGCTGCTGCAGTGAGGTATCCATGGAGACCTTTCTTCTCCAGGCTGAACAGCCCCACCCAACTCTCTCATCCTCTCTTCCTAGGAGAGGTGTCCCATCCTTATGATTATCTTTGTGGCCTTCTCTGGTCTCATCCCAACAGGTCCATGTCCTTTCTATCTTGTAAGTCTGAGAGCTGCATGCAGCACTGCAGGTGGAGTGTCAGGAGAGCAGAGCAGAGGGGGAATTCCCTCCCTCAACCTGCTGATCACACTTCTTTTGATGCAGCCCAGGAGATGAACCTACAAATGAGACTGTGCAGCATCAGATGTGAGTTTACTGTGTCCTTTGAAATAGCCAAGGTGTTACCTGCAGGACAAGCCGAAAGGATGATTTTATGCATCAAGACACCAGTGAGTCCTCATAAGAGATGTTTTCTTCCAAGTCATCAGAGAAGAAAGTAATTCTCCTAAGGTCACAAAATATAACACAACATTGTTGGGTTCTGTTGAATTTGTAAGATGAAGAAACTTCTTCCCACCCGCCATGAGCATCAAAGAGAGAAACTTCACTCTTTGTGTTTCCTATCTAAAGATATTTGTCTCAAATCTCCATAAAAGGATTGTTGTATTTCTCCCACCACAGGCACCCTCACCAAGTGCATAATTGTGCCTCAGAATCTAAATTTTGTTGGTGTTCTTTGGGATATAAACTGCTGCACAGAAAACTCAAAGACCATCTTCTTTCAAGGTTTAAGTTTTATCATAAAAAAAAGACAACTACTTGCACAACTTTTAGATGAGGAAAAGTTATCAGAGTTTAAAGGTGTTACTTGTTGGAATATAGCAGTGCAGACTTGACAATTTGAAATTACTGTAAGTGTCACTAAATAAAGTAATGGGGTCAAATCTCATGTGTCTCTAAACTGGTACAGGTCCATGGAGTTTAACAACACTGTGCTAATTACATCAGCAGAGAATTTGCCCTCTAGTTTCTAAGGGCCTGTCACAGACAAAAATGCTTTGCACAGGCGTTTATTCTCAATTTGATATCCTTGGATGTGCTGATTTTTGTTTATGTAGTTGCAGAAACTGATGCAGGGATGGATCTGTGCTGTTGCCTGGCTCTGGCATGGCTATCAGCAATCTGTACATTTTCATTTTGAACTCTGGCACCTTGGAATAAGCTGGAGAAGAACTAATAACTCTGCCTGGTGTCTCCAGGTCTAGGGAGACCCGAAATGCTTTTATTGATAGACAATGAACTCTGTTAGTGACTGAGGAGTGTGGAGAGAGTTGAGGGGGGTTCTGCTGCTGAAAAAAAAAAAAAAAAAAATAACTACTGAACTACTTTTACTGAGAAAGGGAAAAAAAAAAAAAAGCAAACAAAACAACTCAACATACTGTGTATTAGGCTTGAATTCACCTTAGGCCCTTTATCTACTTTTTTCATCCTGTTTTCTCTCTGCTTTATTCCCTTCTCAAGCCTATAAGGATTTGACAGTACTGCTGCCCTTTAGCAAAACTAGCTCTGCATGGGAGGGCAGCAAAATATTAGCTGGCTTAATGACATTCCCTGACTCCCTAGAAGAGCAGCATTCATCATCATCACTTAAGAAAACACCTCATCTCAAGTAGACAAGCTCAAGCAGGTTATTGCATCCACATCCATTACAAGGTTGCAACACCTACACTGAGGTTACCAAGAGCCAACATATGTTTTACTACTACTTCAGAGAAAATTAATGTATTGAACCACAGAGCTAGCTAATTATCCATATCATTGACCCCGACACCTTAATGGAAAGTATTGTTCACCCACTCCACAGCAGCTCACACAGAATTAACATCAGATTGAACATGTTATAATTAAGGTCTGAAAGTACATGAATGGTTAGAAAGAAGAAAAGAGGCCACTTTTTGTCTGCCTTTCCACCTCTCTTCTGTTCCTCTTTCAGGTACAACTCTAAGTAGGCTTTTAATTCACATATGTGTGTCCCAACCTTGTGTCAAACTGTCCAAGGCAGTTTTCCCTTGCATCTTTCCATGGATAGGTTTCCATGTTAATTCAGGCTAGAAGGGACCTCATCCAGCCACAGTCCTGCTCACAGCAGGTTCAGCTGCTCAGGGTTTTTACAGTGCTGGGCAGCAGAAGCTGCACAGAGCTGTGAGCACAAAGCTCTGCCTCTCAGCTGGGTTGGTCCTGCTGATTACTGAGTGCCACGGCCACTGATGCCTTGGGAAGGCTGACCTGGAACAGAGACTGCACAGAGCTAGAGAATAAAGTAAATATTTATTGACAGGCCTTTAGGATACACCTTGGGCAGTACAAGAGCCTAACCAGGGCTACACCCAAGGTGGACCCAAAATGGTCACAAAATGGAAAAGCGGTCATGAGGTCTCAGATTTTTATAAGTTTTGGTCCATCTGCAAATTGGGGTTTAATTGTCCAATTACATCTTCAGGTTGTGAGGTCCCATCCTTCTTGTTTCTCCCTTCAGTCCACCACTGTTTGTGCTTTTGGGCCTGAAAGTTGTACCCCTTGTCCTTGGTGTTCAGCGGGAAAAGGATTTGTTTTGTCTCCCTGCTCTATGCAGAGCTGACTGACACTTAATGTGAGGCTCAGAACTGCACCCCTAGGCAGCACAGAATCTGAAAAACATGAAAACCAAAACTTAAAGCATCACTACCTCTTCCGTATGTAGGGCTAACTCTTCTATGTCTGTGTCTGAGTCCTTCTAATTCTGCTCCTTTCTAGCACCCCAGCACTTTGTCACCACGCCCGTAACACTGACATATTAAGTCCCAATACATAGCTTTAAATATATAATTATTTGTGGTTTCCAAAACACCATCTATTTTCTAATTTCTTTCCTATCATTAATTTTCCTCCTCTTTGCTGACTTATCAGTTGTCTTAAATATTATCTTTTTAAGTCTCCATGGTGTCCAATGAAAAGGAATTAGGCTTCTGAGTGTGCTTTCAGACTTAATCTTGCAATTATCTACTTCATATTGTTCATCACTCTGGCCAGGCACTCTCTTTAGGAGAATTATTTGGCCTGAATAAATATCTTCAAAGTCTGAAGATTCAGATTCAATAAAGTTTAAGGATGCTTTCATCTTTATTGATATTGTGAAAATCTGTAGTGCTTTTTTTTTTTTTTTTTTTAAACTTTTTGGCATAGTATCTTCTTTGATAACATAACTTTCTCATAACAAAACTCCTGTGCAAAAGTTAGAAGAACTGTAGAAACTGCAATTTTCAGAGTTTTGATTCTTCTTTTCCTTACAGGACTCAGAAATTGGATTATAGGATACAAAGTTATGGGAAATATTAAGACTACTGTATAGAACTGAAAAGTAGAAATACAAGGTTTATGAAGTGTGTTCCTGATTGCTCTAGACTCCTCACGAAAGATTTTTTTGCCCTGACCTGAAGTTTTTAGTGTATTAACTGTGGGAGCATCTTAGTGTTTATGCAAAGTAACTTCAGGCAACTGTCAAACTTTCAGAAGTGCTGACATTTTTGAAATCCTTAAAAATCGAGTTCCTCTGAAATGAGCAAAACAACACTGTCTCATGACAAAACTTTCATGAAGCAGACAGAAACATAATAATGGCTTCAGAAGCTGAGATCCCTCAGGAAACACACCATCCTTTCAAAGCATCAATGTACAGATTTGCTCAGGGTGCAGCCAACTGCTGAAAGCAAGAGCATCTTTCTAGTCTTGAACGCTTAATCAAATATCAGTACGAAGATTTAGGCACCAAAACCAAGACACTGTCCATGGAAAAGTAAACTTGACCTTGACTGAGTAGAAGGTTGAACTAGACAACATCTTGTCTCTTTCCATTCATTATACTAGAAATCATGAAGAAGATAAAACTTTTTTTAGGACATATCCTTATATATTTAATTTCCATCTTATTTATTACTGTAATCCAGGTTTATTACTGTCAGCTTAAAACTATGAATTTTCTGAAAAAATTAACTAAAAAAACCTCAATGACAGCAAAGAAGCTGTAAAATTAAATTAAACGTCACTCTTCAAAATCCAGAGCAGAAAATACAAAGTTTGTAAGGCAAATACAGCAAATCTATGTACATATTTTAATGGATTAGAAGTATAATACATGTGGATGACTGTTCTATGCTATGTTTTATTTGCTACACTAAATGCATCATATCTTACAAAACACAGAGAATTGTGCTCCTGTGTTAATTACATTTTTAAGTGATTTTCTAATCTTTGAAATATTTTACTGTCTAACTGTTGCAGAGAGTGTATTAGAATTTCACACCGCACTGCTATTTGAAAGAAGTTAAATAGTAAGCAAAAGCTCTCCATTTTTTGTGTTCTTTCAGCCATTTATTTCTATTAGTATCAAAGTGGCTGTTTTACATTATGCAAACATTCATTGCAAAAGCAAGTTGGATTGTAGGTTAACTCTTAGAGAAGAAATATATTCTGTGATAACATTACCCAGCACGGATGTGTTATACTTAAGGCATTAACTTCAGTATAAATCATTCTTTATATGAAATAAAAGTGCTTTATTGCTTTATAGCAAGATCCTAAACCACAGTAGATGGATGTCATAGGATGTAATCTGGGTGCCAGTCAATTGGTGCTCTTTGTAAAGTAAAGGATGAAATTGTAGACAATGATATCCAGAAGAACATAAAAATCTGATGTATACCCACAAAATCAATGACTATTTAGAATTGAGCTTGAAAACATGGTATAAAACACTATCTTTGCCTCATTGAGCTAGGCCTACATCTCGTCCCATTGAGTGGATTTATGGAGGCAGTACTGCAGTAACTTTAAATGAATGAGAATTCCCTTGCTCCTTCAGGTCTAAGACACACAGTGGAGCATTATGACCTGTTGAGATTTCTCTGAGCAGCAGCAAAAGTAATAACAGCTTCACTGCCAGGGATATGGTAAATCAACCCATCTTTCCTTTTAAGAATATCTTTGCTTGTGAATTGTATAACCATTGTATAAATATATGTTTAGCAAAACAAGGAATTAATTTGTTTTTAGAACTTGCCAGGAATTTTCTATACACGTTCTTGCAGTAGGAAGAGGGAAAAAAAAGTGAAGTGAATTTTTTTTTTTCTGGAAATGTCATTTTTCTGAGAAAGGCACTTTTTTTTCTGCCTTAAAAATGCCATATACATTTGGACTGAAAGGCATATTTACTGTTCTTTTTTTTCCCCCTCCAAGAATTTCCTCTGTACATTACTAACTAATCCTTAAGTAGCAGTTTTCATCAGCAGCTTTCAAATCAGCACAAAGGAGAAAAATGTCATTGTTCCTCCTGAACCTACAGCACAGCAAGGGGGGAGGAAGGAGATGCTAAGTGGCTTGCATTAATCTCCCAGCATGCAAAACCCACCTCCCAAACCCTAGGACTCTTTCCTGCTCACTTTTGCACAACCAGCCAGCACTCCTTGCTTGCCTGCTCTTTTGGCAAGAATCCCACTGAAATCCTCAGCCCAAAATACTTCTAAATAGGGCAGAATACGGATTAAACTTTTATATTTGAGCAGTTCCTCTGCTGAAGGAGGAACTCGAGGCTCAGTTAGAAAAAGTTCTTCCCTTCCTTCTCAGTTCATCAGTTTCTGAGTACTGGGAGCCAAACACTGTGAATTTTTGTGCCTTGAATGTTTATTGTTTTACTTTGTAGCTCAGCAAAGAAGAAGAGAGCAGGTGTGGAAGGCAGGGAAGAACAGTGGGACTCCTTCAAGACAGGAAAAAATACTCTCAGGCATGGGGAGAAAAAGAAAGAATAAGCTGCTCTGTGCTACCAGTGCCTACAGTGGAAGAAATGAACTACATTACCAACAGCAGTTCTGCCTTTTGCTCCATGCACCTCATTTTTTGCATAATAAGAGAAAATTATACTTTGTCATGCTGTATTAAAGATAATTATCTCCTTCAGTCCTTGTGGTTTTCTATAGTTTTGTAGTTAACCCAGTTACAGTCCTTGATATTTGCACAGCAACTGGTTGTTAGTGCCTCAGAAGAAAAATTCTTTGCTTGTTCCTGAAGAAGTCTTTATCAATCCAGATATTAATCTTGACTATTGGTCATTCACTCAGCAGCAGCATGGTCAGCAAGGACAAAGGAAGCAAATGTCCATGGAAGTTGTACTGATTTCCAAAAAGAAGTTTAGGTCTAATGGCAATTCTCTATGGTAGCTGCTCTTCTAACAGAGAACTCTTTATAGGAAAACCAGTCACTGAAGGAAACATACAGGGGATCAAATTTTGGAAGTGCTGTAGATCTGTGCATTCCCAAAGCCTGGAAATCTGATGATATCCTTGAGAGTATCTCAAAGTTCATGTTCCCTGATACAGTTGAATGAAAGGCTGGCAGAAAGATGTGAGTCACAATTGTGAAAATGGTCCAAAGAGAAGAAAACCAGGCCAGTGAAAGAGATGCCTTGAATGAGAGCAAGAGATAACTCTACATCACTGAATACAGGGCACCTTCCAGTGGGTGTCTTTGGAAAGCCTACAGGATGCTGCCAGTATTGGATACCTGAGACATTCCAGTGCACTAAAGGACTTGCAGACTGTGAAATGTGGATTTCTAATCCCTGGAAATGTTCAAGGCTATCTTGGATGGGGTCTTGAGCAACCTGGCCTAGAGGAAGGTTGAAACCAGGTGGTATTTAATATCCCTTACAACACAAATAATTCTATGATTTTATGAAAACTTCATCCTCCAGTTATTAAGCACACAAAGGCTTGGCTTTGCCCACAGGCCAGCTCTGGTGTCCTCCTTGTCTCAGGGCTTTCTTCCTCAGACTTACAGGAGTGCAGTGACACATGAAGGAAGGATGCTTGGATCCCTCATGTGCATTTTTATCTTATGCCAATACCTGAAAACAACAGCTGGAATAACTGCACCATGTAAGAGCACTACAAAAGACAGTAGGATTCTCAAGTCACCTATCATTTTAATAGACAAAAGAATGGGGGAGTGTAAATATTATCATTCCTGCTGAGCAAACAGAGAGCTGGTATCTCTCAGAGAGGTCAGGCAGATTAAGGAAGAAAACCCAGACCTCGTGACTCCCAAGCCAGTGTCTGAACCACACAACCACAGTTTTGTTCTCAACAGAGCTGCTCTCTCTGGGTTTTGATCAGCATATATTGCTTACAGCAGTTACTCTGCCTGGTTTCCACATCCCTATTAAATTATTCTATAGATGATGTAAAAGGTCAGGGGAAGGAAAAAAAAAAAAAAAACCACATGCAAAAGTGTTGAGAAAAATGCCACCCCTTTTCTGAAGGCTTATTGTAAAATAAATAAATAAAGTAGTATTAAAGAAGGAAAAATTACCAAGGGAGTCATAAAAAGTTTGCTTTAGGCCAGAGAAATGCTGCTTTTCATTTCTATATAGTACATGAGAATATTTTGTGGACTAACAGTGCATGAATAATGTTTTATTAAAATGTATATCTTTACAGCTTTATTTTATCAGGTCCTTCAAGGCCTGGCATAAAAAAGGTTTAACAAGTTTGACACATGCTGATTTAGCATTTATACCACAAACTGAATCTGCTTTGTGAGGGAAAATAGGCCAGCTTTCAAAATACAAACACAGTGAAGTATTCAAAGTGAAACAAAACAAAAGTGAGAAGTGGGAAGAACGAAAAAAAAGGAAGAAAAATGCAAACCATGATCATTCCAAACCTGCTGTGCAAATGTTTTAGACTAACTTTGAAAATATATCACATTAAATGTTGTAGCACTGATGATTTCAGCATCCAAGTTTCCTAATGGAGTATGCAAATCTGGTTTGTAAGATTCAACTAAAAGTAGTCAGTGAGAGTTTGTTCTTTTATTCTTTCAAATGAGCCCAAGACCTGGCCCTTCCTGAGCCACCTTAACCCTTTCAGCTATGAAACACTAAAAGAAAACCTTCTTCAGAATGTAAAAGACTTAAAAAAATTTAAATTAATGTCACATCTTTAGTTCAGAAGGAGGTATTTTAGAAATCTCCTTGTTCAGCCTCTGTCTCCAACCCAGCAGAAAATGCTGCAAGCCCCAATATTTAAGAGGAAGGAAAATTTTTCTGTGCTTTTTCTGTGCTTAAACTGTGACCCAGATTTCTGTGATATTGAAGTTAGTTGACCCTCAGCTAAACTCTTATCAAACCTGTCTTGACTTTTAAAATGTTTTTAAGCACAATTTTTCTTTTTTGCACAAAGTCTGGATAGCTGGCACATTTTACAACATAACATTTCCATTATTAAAATTGCCAGATGGAGACCAGGTAAAATGATTTTTATTTCTGTTACTTTGATATTTTTGCACTTCTGCTTTTCAAGTAACCAGATGGGGGTTAGCTAAATCCTCTGAGCTAGTTGTTTATAAATGGACTGTAGAGACAAGTGTATAAATCTATATGCTAAGCTTGCTGGAACTGCTACAGCACTACAATAGGCAAAGGACGGATAACACATCCTTTTTGTTAACAGGACACCATCCTTATAGACCTAATCAATAAACTAATTAGGATTTGAGGTGTACCAGTGCCCAGCTTCTCAGTGAGGCTTTCATGCTCTATCTACATTTCCTATATTCCTGCCAAATTAGAGACAACAGAAATTTGCCTCTGTCATGGAACATACCTGAACTTTTACTTTGTGGTGTATTGAACAGCAGAGACCCACTCTACATCATAACATGTCTGTTAGAAGGAAAGACAATTTACAGGAAGCCACTAACGTTTTCTCTGAGAAATACATCCTTATGACGTTCATTTAATCTAAAGACTATTTATAGTATTTTTTCTGACCCCTGTATTCTCTTTGTTTTAAAACTCCAAAACTTTCTAGTACCTTAAAACCCTTTTAGTACTGGTTTTTACCGAGGTAACTAATTTTATATTTTTATTTATACAGCAATTTTCCCACCATTAATTTTTTAATTTAAGAGACTCCAAATCTACTTGGATGGGTACAGGTGGACACAGCCACTTTCTGCAGCAATCCAGTAGAGGGAAACAGCGATGGTTGTCACATTCCACTGCAATTTCCCAGAATTATACAGATATAATTTGTAAAGTCTGAATGTCAAAAGTTAAAATTAAGAGACCTGGTCTCATCAAGTACACATCATGTCTTTGATGAAACCAACAGTCCTTTACTTACATGCATTTGCTTGAAATAACTTTGAAAGGAATTGCGTATCAGAAATTCTACAATTTATTAAGCTTTGTGGAAAGGTCCTTCATCATTTTAGAAAGAGAGTAATTTATAGTTTTAGCCAATAGTTTATAACTTAACTACTGCCTAGTGTCAACTAGAATAAATCTATCCTTAATAGTCCTCATAGGCAATAAATATTGTGGTGTGGGAGAGAATATGTTTCATGTAGGAACAGGTATAATCAAATATTTGGTAACATTTACAGAAATTTTAAGCTTTTTTTCTCTTTTTAGCCTGTATTTAGTATGACATAGGTTCACACATTTCTGAATAAATAGCATAACTCTATACAATTGCCAGTTTCTTTTCATCATATGTTTTACTGCTGGGTAATTCAAAACCAAAATCATTGTAAGAAAAAGAATAGTTAGATTGGGTAATGGGGCTAATGGAAAGTGATAATTGAGGAAGCTATGAAAGTTGGAAATTTTATAGTCTAATAATAAAAGAACAAATGTTAATTTTGATTGCTTCACAGTAATCTGCACTGAGGAAGATTTGTGTAGCGATAGAAATTCCTCATCTGATCAGTGAGGAAGTTGTCTTGGGATTTTCATCCAAATTGTCAAGCTCTGCACATCTACTTTTTCTGGTGACATATTATCCTGCTTGTTTAGTTGCCTCTCCTATGAATTTCTATTTCAAATTTAACTTCTAACCCCTTTGTGAATATAGTGTAGTGCTGTGACAGCAGTAGGACCCTGTGAATCCTTACACCCCTTTCCAACCCATGCTGTGTGTTCTGTGGCAAATTTCTCTTGGTTCCAACAGCAATGGCCCTGAGACTCTATCACAGCTTTAATTTAATGTTACCTTTTCCCATAATAGTCCATTCTTCTTTGGTTTAGCCTTCTTTTCCACTTGGAGAGTGATAATAAGGGTTAATTGCTGCAAGTGCTCGTGGATACAGATCAGCTGATGGCTGCTGATGAGCGAGCTGGGGAAGGTCTGCAGGGGAAGTTGTTTTGCTTTGTTTCCAGCTCAGCATCGCGGGCGGCCCGCTCCTCTCTGCAGGCTCTGCTCCCACAGAGTTGTCCAGATGGTCTGGCTCTGACTGCCTTTCCTTTCATGTAAGGTGGGGAAGTGGTGGGGAAAGTTTGTGTCTGCCTGAAATGACTCATCCCCCAGATCCCCGCGCCTCAGCTGCTGCGCAATCCTCAAAAGATCCCAACATGTGCCTTACACTGTTGTTTTCCTTTTTTCTTCCTTTTTTTGTTGTTTTGTTGTTTTTTTTTTTTAACAATTTCCTCACCACATCTTGCTCCTTGAGCTCCAGAAGGATGCAGGGGAGCAGATGTTGCCCCCACTATTGTCTCAGTAATGTGGCAAGCTGGAGAGTGACAGGCAGGACAAGTCAGGATGGCTGTGGCAGGCTACAGTCACAGCACAGCAGACCTTTCAGGGATTGAGGAATGTTGGGAAAAGGCCGGATTTGCAGGTTTGTGAAAGATGTAACCTGGCTGAGATCTACTGGAGATCAGTCTCCCCCAATTCCCCACTGACAGCCTGACCCTCAGCTGGTAAACCATATACACAGTGCCCATGTGTCAGTCAAATCCTAGCTGGAACTGCCAAGAGGATTTTAAACTAACTGGTTTAGGAGGATAGGTGAAGGTCCAAGCAGTCCAAACTCAAAATTTTACCTGCTCATCAATGAAATACGCTTTCTTATTTCTTACATAAGGTAATTCCTTTCTGTACCATGAATTAAAATCAACAGAACTGGGAATTTATATTTTAAAAATCTGATACCGTTATCTTGTTGACAGACTGTTGATTTGAATAAACATATTTAGTATCTCTACCCATAAACAGCCTAAAATGGCTGGAGTGAGGGAAAAAATCAAAAGGAATGGAGAGGATTTTTGGTTCATAGGATGACTGGGGTGGGAAAGGACCTCAGAAGGTCTCTAATCAAAGCTGGAACATCCATGATGTCACACCAGGTTGCTCAAAAAGATGAATCTGAAAAATGGATCTCTATAAAACACAAAATATACTTGCCATAAAAAGGTACTTGAAATAGAGATGATTTGTGGAATTAATGAATGAGTGGAATGGCTGGTGCTGTGAAGATCTGTGCAGGTCAATAAGGTCACAGACCATGGATGGCAGGAGAAGCACCAAACCCACAGCCTGCATCTGCACTGGCAGGACTGAGAGGGCACATCCAACAGGGATTTGGTGTGGTGGTGCAAAGGCGTCTCTCTTGTGCTGATTTTAGCCAAAACCAGCACACTCCATTTAATTATTTCAAGAATGAGACACAAATCAAACCCTAGCATATGTTATTCCATAAGCACCAGTCAGTAACACATGGAGGAGAATCAAGGTGGGATGGGAGATGGCCCCACCCCTGGAAGTGTTTAGGGGAGGTGGGATAGGAGACTGAGCAATCTGATGGAAGGTGTCCCTGTCCAGGGTGGCAGGGTTGGTATGTGATGATCTTTGAGGTCCCTTCC
>WEIU01007868.1:0-14237 GCA_013389925.1 Aegithalos caudatus | reverse complement strand
AATGGGGGTGGACGGCGGGTGGGGGGAGCGATGCGTCCTCGGCTCTCCATCTCCTAAAATGGCGCTGAAGAGCTGGGCCTGCTTGCCCTGGGAGTTCTGGAGGTAGCTGAGGAGGCTGCGCCTGTCGTGTTGAACTCCGAAAAAAATGAACCTTATTTCCCTCGGTCTGCTTGTGGCGGGAGTTTGGCAACTGCAGACAGGGCGACAGCAACTTCGCGTTCCCTGAGAAATGTGAGTTTTAACCGCGTAACGCAGCGCTCCAGCTGCGGTCGCGGGTTTTGCCGACTCATCTTCTGTGCTCGGGTCAGCCCGCAGCTCAGAGACCCTCCCCGTCTGCCCGCGGGGACTTTGGCGGCCCAGGTATTGTTGTCCGGCTTCTGCAGCGTCCGTGCTCAGTTTTACCTGGAAATCCCATTGAAATGCAACCACGATCCCAGGAGCAGTGCGCTCATGCCGTTCTGGCGTTAGTGTTGGAGTGGCGGCGACGAAAAGCAATTGTTTGCTTAGCCGCATCTTCGGGGAACTTGTGTGGTCTGTGACTGTCTGTCCACCTGTGGGAAGCTTGCCCGCCCGCAGCTTGATATGCTAGGTGGTGTTGTTCGGTGTCAGCCTAGGAGGGGTTATAAACACGACTCTGCTAATTAGAATGTGGACTAGCGTCCCGGTTGTATTTGGATTAAGGGTTCTGGTACTCTCTGTTTGACACAATACATATTCACTATGTGTTTTTTGTATTCCTTTTGAAACTCTCCTTCTCACTCCTACCTTGTTCCCTCTCTCTGGGGCTTCTTCCCCCGCACTGGTCACAACGAAGCCAGTGTCTCAGTGCACTAAGTTCTGTGATGGACCTGATTTGAGAACTTTCTGAATGGTTCATTTTATACTGCAGCTCTCTGCTTTTTTGGTACCTTTTATTTTCCCTAGAATTGCACTATGACTGCAGCCCCTGAGATGATGATACTTTTTAAAATACCATTTGTATGTTTAGCCTGGACTATTTCAGACTATTACATTCACTCTGCTTGGGAGGAGGGGAAGAAGGTTCTGTATCCTATGGAACAGGATAGCGTGAGAAGCTGTTTTGCAAAGTTCCAAATGGAAACTTTTTCTTGAGATTTGACCTAGAATTAATCATCATTAATCATCAACTTTTATCCTCTCTAGAAAGGTCCTAGACACAGATAGCTTTAGAGTACCACATTATGGAGGCCCACATCACCATCTTATCCTAGTGTCATGTGTGTTTTCAGAGAGGTCATCAGAGATAAGGTTTGATGCATTCCAAAAGGCAGCTGTTTGGACTCTCTCTTGTGTGTGACTGTTCTTTATGCCTATGTGAAGATACTGAGAAATAACTGGAAAATTAACTTTGTCATGCATATGAATTGAAATGCAGCAAGTTTGTGCTGGTTTAAAAGGTAAAATGGCCTTGACTGCTTTAATCCTATGAATAAGCATAGATGTAACCAATTCTTGCACTTTCACTAACAAAAGGCTTTGCCTTCCCTTTCATTTATTGTTTAACTGCTGGCTTTTACTTTTTATTGGGAGATGGTGACTTGAGATCTTGTGTCTAAAAGACTGAGAAGTCTTTGTCAGTGCAACAGTGTAACTTCCATAACAAATCGGTCAGTCACCTCGGCAGGAAACCCTTAATATCAAGCATTTCCCAAGTGTGCTGTATGTGATAATTTTGTGTAAAGAGCTGTAATATTACCCATCTGGTATCGTGGTATTTTTGCTTAGAGGCTTTTGTAATGAATTTTATTTACATGTTTCTTTATCAAGTGTCCCTTTCTATGTATAAGTTTGGGGGAGGTTCTGTTCACTGTGTATGTGCCGGTGGGTGTGTTAAATGTCTAGCTGTCTGATGAATAATCAGACATTTTTTTTTCCCTTGGTGGGGATTTACCTAAAATATCATTTAATGGTAGAATAGTAGTATAGAAAATTTTAATTATATTGATTTGAGATGAGTTACCTTTGTTCATGCGATCTTTTTGCTTTGCTTTTATTAAAAAAAAAGAAAGAAAGAATCTCTGTACTTGTAGCAGAAGTACCTGACTAATTTTCTGCTGATAAGCAGAATTTCAGGTGAAAGCCTATTAGTGTTGTGCAGAAAGATGCAAATATTTAGGTTGGTGCTGTATAATACTAATGAATTTCAAGTTAGTTGGTGATTCTGAATATTGGCTTACTACCTTACAGGTGAGCAAGAGACCTAATTCCCTGAGGAAAGAGGAAGAGCTTTAACACTTACTTCTTAGCAAGAACTTTTATAGGAGAGCACTACCAATCCTAACATCTCTTCTCAGCCTAGCTGGATAGCTGTGCACTTTCAGTTCTCTCACTGTGTGTGTGGCTTTTTGACAAATAATAGTCACAGGGGAGTAGTTAGGTTGATACTATATCCTCATATCTATCTCTACTGGATTCTTTCTGCTTAAAACATGTGGGGGTAGGCTCTGAAAATCTCTGATTTTACCTCCTTGCTGAAGTCCTTTGAGACTTACTCTTTATATGTAAGGGTGCAGTTTGACAGCCGACTCTGTGGCAGTGCTGGTTGAAAACTCTTCAATTACAACAAGCTGGCAACAAAATAAGGAGTCAAGGGTGTCAAATCTGATTTTGATTAGATGTGTGTGGCCTGACCACTAGTTGTGCTGGCACATGATGGATAGGATGGAAAGGCTGTACTTATCACAGCATCACTGCCAAGAAACTATGCAGAGCTTTCCTAAAAGGTGCACCCTTATGAGCATTTTGTTGACAACTACATTTGGTTAGCCTTTCTTGCCCCTGAAGTGCCAATGCATTTGATGAACGCACAGTGAAGCAAATAAAGGAATTGATCTAAACTTAACTTGGAAAATAGTTATTAACACAGACCAGTTCCCCAAGTACAGACTGCTATAAATGCTTGTGGGTGTGGAAGGTAGGAATGGGAGTAGACAGGAACTGATTAAGCTATACTGTCCCAGCTGCTTGTGCACCTGCTCCCTGGCAGGGCTTGGGAAACTGAGAAGTCCTTCACTTACGATGAGCATTTCTTAGCAAAAGCCAAAACAGTAGTGTGTTATCAGCAGTATTCTCACACTGAGTCCAAAACACAGTACTGTTTCACCTACTAGGAAGAAAATTAGCTCCATTCTAGCCAAAATCGGGACGTCAATTTACATAACTATTCACTTGCTCCAGGAGGAAAGAAATAAATCCTTTGCAGGACACTAGCAAAGTATCTGAGAAGTGATGTTGAAGTAGCATGAGACTTTACTGACAATGCTGCAATTCCTGTCTTAAAACTACATGAGAAGAATTGTTTTGAGTTGCTGCATCTGCAGTGCCGCAAGGAAGGCTGGGGGTGAAAGGATGGCAAATCTGTCGCAGACAACAGTCTGAAAAAAGAATGGAGATGACCAAAAGTATGTCAATTGAAGCTAATCAATAGAAAATTGTTGAGCTCCGTAGGCCCTGGATCCTAAAAGATTATTCATAAGAGTCTGTTACATTTATGGTGTGTGGGAAAGTGTGTAGAGCTGTCTGTATGCTTGAACAGTGGTAGGAAAATGGTATTATAGCAAAAGACTGAAGGTAGTATTCTATTTCTTTAGGTTGCCTTCATGTGAGGTGTATTTTCTGCTCTTAGACATTTCCACTTTTGGAGTGTCTGATGTATGGAGAAAGCATTGAGGGAGATCTAATCTGATCAGTCGTGTGGGGTTTTGTATGAATGTCTTTAAAGAGTTGCAGTGGAGCTTCATTGTTGTGAGTGGTAAAGTTTTAAATACTTCATCACCTAAGCAATCTACTATGTACAAAAAAGTAAACAGAGTCTAGGAGCTGGCTTAAACTTAAGGAGTAACTAAAGAAAACTGTATTTAGTGTGTATTATATGTGTTTTCTTGGTAAATGACACCTGGAAACCTTTTATATACTGAAGGTGTTGCATGCAAAATTGGAATATTTGCACCTAGCCTGTAAGTCAGCTGACATTTAGGTTGTATGCATGTACTATTTACTTCCATATTTTTAAATCTAAATAGTGCTAATAATGCTTTCTTTAACAGTGAACTACATCTTAGGAAATAAAGAAATGGATGGGATGGATGAAACATCTAAAAGAATCCTAGAGCCATACCAGTATTTGCTTCAACTACCAGGCAAGTTTCTTTGTACTGTGTTGTTTAGAATATCAAAATTGGTTTTATAGCAACTTTTGGCTTGAAGTATAAGCCAAGAAGTTTTTCCATTCTTTATTTGTGGATTTAAGAATAATAAAAAGTGACATTTTTCAGTGTTTCACTTTTACTTGTTATTTTCGTCCTCTTATGGAACCACCTTTTTTTTGTGAGATTGGTACAATAGTTCTTGTGTCTGTATTGCCATATTAATATTGCAGTTGTAGTAAGTAATATTGCAGTCACTCTGTTCTCCAGAGTAGCTGACTTTTGCTTTTAAAAAGGGCGAGTACTGAAGACTTGATCCTGTTTTTAAACTCAGAGCTGACAATGTTTTGTTCTTTAGCTGCTTGCTGTACTGAACTCAGTGAGTTGTGGGTTTTGTTTTGGTTGAGGGGGGAGGAGTGTTGTTTGAGGGGTTCTTTGGGAGTAGTTTGGGGTTTTGTCAGTTTGGTTTTGGGTTGTTTTTTGGGGGTTTTTATTGGCCTGTTTGTCTTCCTGTGTAATTTATTCTTCTTGGTGTGTATAGAGACAGGTGCTCTTATGGCCAATTTCAGCTCTCCCTGTTCATGACTTGCTTCACCTGGCAGAGCTTCAGCCAGTCCTTGTGTAGTATCAGGTCACCAGCAATAATTCACATGAAGTTTTCAGGCTTGACCAGTATAGTAGAATTCAGGAGGCAGTTTGAAAGCCTCCTTTGTATGGACAGGCCCCTTGGAAGCTTCTCTGACTAACAATCAGATAGCTGTGACTTTTCTTTGTACACCTAAAGTGTAAGAAAGACCACACAGGCTACCAAAGTGACTTACTTTTTATAAAAATAGTGGCAGAACAACTTTGTCATTGGGACTGCTGCATAACTGCCTGGCTGCCCTCTGTCCAGCTTATATTGCATGTTGAAGGAGTTAAGGAAGATAGCAAAATTTGGGTAAATATTAAGGAAATATTTCTGATCAGTATTATATCTGACCAGGGTAGAAGACTTTTTTTTGCCTAGACAAGTAGCATTATGGATCTAAGGCAGAGTACTAAGTGGCTTTTGCACATCTGCAACAAGAGCTGTAGATCAGTAGGGTGGGTCCTTGGAGTCCTAATTCATTATACCTGTGTGTAATGAATTTCATTAATAACCTCTACAAATATCCAGGATTTTCTTGCCAAAATTAGTGATTTCATTTGACTTGGCAGTTAGCACCAAGTTGAAAACTAAGAAAAGGAAAGGATTTGGCAGGTCCATGCCTTTTTAATGCCAGAAGGCTTGTTTCCCATTTCCTCATGTGTATTCCTTTTGGCTATGTTGAACTTGGTGGTGGTCTTTCTAGAGAACTACCTGGAGAATGCTCTGTGGTATTACAGAGAGCTTTCTAAGCCCTGGTCCTGAAGAAATTCGCTTTCCTGGAACATCATCTTTAAGTCTACTTTTAATTTGATTAGATTATCTCATTAACTGAGGAATGTTGTAACACCTCTGCATCTTTAGCTGCTAATTATTTTTAAAGCTATTATAGACACCAGGAGGAAAAGCTCAGCTTCCTAGTAGGAAATACACAACATCCAAAAAATGCAGAAAAAATTCTTCTATAGGCAAAAGTGATAGCTCTTCAGTTACCTTTCACTTTAAATGATGCATCTAGAATATATGTTTAACCTTCCCACCTTGATTCCTGTGGCTAAATTCCTTTACTTTGTGAGTTCAACTGTAATAACTCTGTACTGGTGGCTTATGTAACTCTACACTTGCTGGCAGTTACGGGTGTTTTATATCCTGTCCTGCTCAAGTATCATAAATCTGATAGTCCACTTTACCATGTTGACTTCTGTTATTATAGTGTATGTTTTGGGGAAGGTGAGAGACAAGATACATTGCTCTCTATGCAGTAGTGGTGGTGTGATTCAAAAGAGAAAAGTTCTCTTAAACTAGACAGGTGAAAGTGGGGTACCTGTGGGAAGCTTGTACTGAGTAACAGGTGAAGCAGTGATCACAATGATAAATAAACTGTGTTTGCTGTGTTTGGAACACTGGCTTTGCCAAAGGTCAGCTATGTCAAATACAAATCAGTAGGAGCCAGTTATATGTGTGAATCTTGGAGTCAGTATGAGTACCAGTGCTCAGTAGGGATGGAAAAAATGGGCTTAGAGATGCTGTTTCTACCTGGAGTGGAGCTGAAATGAGGTGCCTGAGTTAATCCAACAGGCTCTTGTTGAAAGAGGCAGTTTCATTCCATCCTCTTAGCATCTGGCAGTATTCTCCTGCTGCTTAACTTGTGCCAGTTCTCAGCTTGCTAATCAAATTATTAGGTAGTATCAATCATCTAACCTGTTAAAAACTTGCCTGGTTAATCTCTTGTCTTGTTAGTGAGCAGACACAACGGTAGGGACCAGAAGCTGTTTCTGTGTTGGATCAGTTTGAGCTCTGAGGGGCTTTGCAAAAAGCTTGGCTGAGTGTCAAGTATGTACACTATGGCTCTACAGTAGTCCAGTTCCTTATCTTGTAAGACTAGTTAAACTCTCCAAGCAGTTTAGTAACCTATGCTTGAATGAATTTAGGTACATACCAAAGTTTGTTTGCATAAGAAGGGATTGTGTGACTGTATTAAGGTTGGTAGAAGGGAAGAAAAAGCCTGTGAATGTTGTCAATAGCGTAAGAACACAAAATTTTATAACTGCTAAGGATTAACTTCTCAGTAGAATAAATTGATTACTCTGCTTCCCTTTGCTGAAATAAGACTTTTAATGGTAACAGTCTCTGGCTGATACTTGAAGTAACCTTGTATATTTCTTTAAGTTCAAACAGAGCTAGGATAAGTAAGCTACTAGGCTTAAGGTATTTTTAGTATGGTGCTATTTTAACTGCTAGTATAGTAATTTATGGTTAGTATGGTAATTAATGTTTATTCCTTCTTGAGCAGAAATTATTGCCTGGGAGAAGAACACAGGTTCTGAAACAGTAACTTTTCTTGTAAAACCTCATTGTAGTGGAACATTGCCATATTAGTTTTTAGTGATGTTCTGCTTTATCTAGTATTCTGTCACTTAATGTTATAAAGTGCAGGACTGACTTTGACAGATTCTGTTGTGGCTTGTCTCAAAAATGGCTTGATTCACGCACAGTCAATCTTTTATTTCTGAGAGTCTGAATTAACAGCAGTAGCTGATTTTGCAGCACTAAGGAGCACATGGAATTTCAGTTGTCATAAAACTGATACGGTTAATAGGTTGCTGTTGAAAGGGGCAGATTCTGATCCCATTCATGACTGCATCTTCCCATTCTTGTCCTGCTGGTCTTGGCTACAGTTTTTCCTGATCTTGTTTAGCAAGCTAAAGAGTCAGCACTGGCTTTGTTGTTCAGCTTTTTCTGCTGGGTTGTTGAACTTGATCAGGCTGGTGAAGGAGTGAAGCACCACAGGCCATGATCCCTACCACTGGCACAACCACACTTGGTACATCAGAGGCCTCTGCTTGGGCTGAGTTCCTGAGGAAAGCTGCACCTCTATGGATTGTGGGCTACAGGGATGCCTAGGGGCACCCACTAGCCAGAAGCAAGTAATGTCCCTGCTCCTAAAGGTGTGTAGTTGTGGAAAACCTGTGTCAGCAAGCAAAGGAATGGTGGAAGGACATCAGCACAGCACAGAAATAACAAAAAATGGCAAGACTCTACTGATTCAAGTATCTGAAATTTCCAGGTATATATAGATGGGGGCAGAAATAGTCTGTGCATATCAGTCTGGGAGATGGATACTCCTGCAGTTGTGGAGGCTGGTGGCCTCTGACACCAGGAGAGAGATTCCTGTTCCTTGAGCAGATGTGCAGTTCCCACATAAGTTCAGTGCACTGAAAGAAGACACATGGCTGGAAGCACTTTATAGGGCTTTTATAATCTAAGTGATTCTATGGTTTTATATAACTAAGCATCAGAACAGCACCTGGGGCAGCAGCAAGTGGTGAGGCTGAGCAGATCGTGGGGAGACTGACTCCTGTAGGGTTGAGAGATTTCCACATGTGATTTTGTGTTAGGGAGGTTTGCTGCTTTGGGATGTCCCTGCTAGGGATGTGAGGGAAGGACTGCCAAGGTGTGTTTCACCTTTAGAATACTTAACCTTACAGCTCTTCTTCTTGAACACTAATGGAGATAGCAAGGGAGTGCCTGAAGCTTATCCAGCAAGACTATGTGGCCTTTAGAATGAGGGCCAAGGGTGCAGGAAGCCAGGTGGATCCTCCTCTATGATCTTCAACCCCCTTCTCACCATCAGGAGGAATAAACAGATACTGCCTCTCAACAGCAAGTTCATTGCACAGCTCATGGCTGACAGCAGAGCTTTGGCTCTTATGGCCTTGAGACCTCCTTTGTAGTGCAAGGATTACCAGGAGGAGATAGCACCTATCCAAGCCCGGGCAAAAGTAGAAATGAGAGTAAAAAAATGACTACACACACTCAAGAAGGGAATTTGTGAACTTGCAAAGTGTATAGGCTGATTTGAGCAAGACACTTAGTAATCTACAGATCAGACCTGAAGGCAAATCATCCCAGCACTCCAACAAGGAAGTACAAATAGAACTCGATAGGGGAAGCTCTTGCTTTTTCTGGGGATCTGCAGGATTGGATGCTTCTCTGCAGTGCCTTTATACAGGTGCATACATTATTGGGAGTAGAAGGGAGGAGGCAGAGTTTGGCATGCAACTGTAGGGCAACAAATTTTTGTGGTATAAACACGCAGCTAACGTGCTGCAATGGATGGATGTGGATGGCATGGGAAGGCAATCTGGGGTAGCAAGGAATGGGAGTTGCATTTTATGTGAAAGAACAATTGAATTGCTTGGAGTTCTACCTTCAGCCAGAAGAGCCTGTTGAGAGTTTATGTGTTATGATTAGAGGGCAGATCAATAGGGATTACATTATAGTTAGTGGGTGCTTGCTACAGACACCCTAAGCAAGAAGAAGCAGATGAGACCTTCAGACAACTGCAAAATGCTTCATATTTACAGGTGCTGATTCTTATGGGAGACTTCAGTTACCTCACAGTGTGGTAGAAGCATCACAGCAGGACACAGGCAGTCCAGGAGGTTTCTGAAATGAATTGATGACCTCTTGCTAACACAGGTGATCAAGGAGCTGATATAAGAAGGCATTATGTTGGACTTCCACTTAAAAATAAAAATAAATTAAAAAAAAAAAAATGGAGAATTAAGACTGGATGCAACCTTAGTTGCAGTGACCGTGGGATAGTGGCATTCAGGATTTTGAGAAAGAACAGGGCAAAAAATCAGGATCACAACCCTGAACTGGTTAACCCTATTTTGAGCAGAGGAGTTATGCTAGAGAATTCAGTCAGTGACCTCAGTCATGCACATGTTGTGGCTGCACATATTGAAAGTGTATGTGCCTGCTCTCTGCTTGTCTGAACTTCCTGCAGTTCACTTATGCTGTTTGTAGTGTTCTTGTAGCTGCTTGGAGACTTTATCCATTTAGTTTTAATCCATCAGAGGATGCAGGTAAATGTATGAGTGTACAGTACAGCTGAGATAATACAAGGGCTTTCTTCCTCCAGGAGGGCAATGCCCCTTCCCCTGATGCTCAGCATCTCCTGCTCACCCTGTACTGATTGTGGCAGATCCACTGCACAAGCTGACTCAGTACATAAAGCTGGCAGAAAGCTAACCTAGCAAAAAGCTGTGTTCTCTGCTGGTCTAGTGGGTTAAATTAGCTGTAATGGGGGCTAGGTTAATTGTCCCTCTGCTCTTTCCCATGCTGTTCTAGCCCTTTCATGTACCCTCTCTGTAAGCAGGGTGCTGCCTTAAGGGCATAATTTGTGCTTACATTAATACAGCAAGAGTGAAGCAGTACTAACCAGGAGCCTGTCCAGAATGGAGGTCTTTAGTTTGTGAGTCTGTGCCTTGTCACAAGAACAAGTGTGTATATGAAGAGTAAGTTGGNTTTTTTTTTTTTTTCCTTTAGATGAGAAGCATCTCATCTGAAGAGAAGGACAGAATGTCCTCAGTACAGCATCTTTAATCTAACGTGATATTTGTTTTGAGGATAAAGCTTTAACATTCTTAGCTGTCGAAAGAATTTCTGACTATTTTTCTCACGTTTTCCACCTAGCATTACTAAGGAGAAAAGCTTTCCGTAGCTGCGGTTTGATTTGGGTAATAATTTGGGATCTCAGGCAGATTAAACTAAATGCATTTAGCACAGCTTTGATAAAAGCTTGGAGCAGTAATGTCTATTATTATAGCTTTATATAGTAGGTAGAGCTTCTAATTTTGGGTGTTAGACCTCTATTCTTCAATTTTACAATAGCCTGCTTAGGAAAATTAACAGAGTGGTGAAATGTGACAGTGAAGAAACTGGATAATTCTGGCAGTGCTCCTTTTAATTTTGTCCTAGTGTCCCCGTATTGTTGTTTTGTCTAGTTTGAGGAGAGGAAGGGTGTGGCAAGGAATGGAATCTTCTGCATCCAGGCTGTAGAGAACCAGTATTGGAGGGGTTTGGTCTTTTACCATCACAATATGGCTGCAAGCACAAATCAGAAAATTGATGTACTATCACTTAGGTCAGGTAAGATTGACTTCAGAGTCAGATAAAATAGCATTTATGTAGCAGTAATGTTCCTTTAGAAGACGAGAAAATCTGCATCTATAAAAGGAAAGATAAATGTCTCACTATACAGGTAGTGTTTTTGCTTTAAATAGTCAGTGTCTAGGAAGCCTGGCTAGTCAGGGTAGACAAGTCTAACAATTCAAATGCTGTCTGTACTGAGGAGCTGAAGTGGCTTAATCCTTTGTGCATGTTATAATCCATTTAGAGTGCATGCTAGTAGTCAAGTTCCTCATGATGAAATAATGCTTGTTGCCGAACATCCAGCATTCTTTAAGTGTATTTTCTAGGAAAGACATTCACAAAACCAGAATTAGCTGCCTAGTATAAAAAAAAAGCAGGTCTTGTCTGTTTCCAAGTAATTTAAGCGACTAACAGCTGTAGATAAGGTACAGTTCCTTAATGTGATATTATCTCTGACTGGTTTTCTTTCTGAATGTGGTGAAGTACTTGTTAATCCTTAACTAGTAAACCACACAATTTGGAAGATATTTGTAACAGTTATTCTCAAGGAGAGACAAAACAATCCTTCCCTTCTGCAGAAAGCTGGTAGTGTTTAAAACTGAGCACAGCCAACAAAAATGGAGAAAACAAGCCAATGGCAGTGTATGTCCAGGTAAGAATGCCCGTTTCACATGTGGCAGAAGCAGAGGACAGAGCTGCTGGGGGCAATAAGAGGAACATTTTGTTAATCTTGTCTAGTGAAAACCAGAAGATGGTGGTGACAGGAAGCAGTGGAAATCATTGAGAACTGAGACAAAAAGAGCAGATCCAGAGAGGAAGGTTATCACCCTTGCTACAGAGCCCAACCCACAAAGCTATTGCTTACATGGTGGTGACTTAATTAAAAGGGGAAAAATTCTCCATCAGAGTCTATCACTGCTATTGAATTTACCCATACTTAATATTCTGTTCTGTATATGCTGGTTACACTGTCATAGAGAAGCCTTAGGGAGAGATTCAATTGTTGACATTTCTTGGGTGCTATGGGCAAGATGGAATTAACAACATGAGGACTAGTACTGCAGAATATCTCAGTAATGTCTCATGACATCATGAGTCAAGTAATATGGGTTCCATGGGTGTCTATGTTGCACTGTTTTGAGGTTTATTTAAAGCTTTTTCCAAATGCTTGTTTATGTGAGCTATATACACAGAGTTGTTTTTGTAAACCTGTCTTGCAGTTATTCCAAGATATTATACATAGCTGAGCTTCTCAAAGTTCAGAGCATAATTGTCTCAGTGTGGATAGGGGATGACTTTATTTCACATTGCACATGACTAGATGCTGAATGGATTTTTTTAATGAAAATTAGCAAATTAACGAGGGAAGTGAACATCAATAACATATAGGCATAAGGTTAACTTCTGTTGAAATTCACTCTGCTGTGTAGAAAGTATCTGGATTGAACAGAACAACTTGTTTTAACACTAAACTTGGTCATTTCATGTTGTCTTTCATTCCTATGAAGCAGGGTTTCAGTTTTTTAGTAAGTGTATGAAATGTCACTTCCCTGTTTTACAAATTTACAGGAGCAAGTAAAGAATAATACTTGAGGAGAAAGACCTAAAAATTGAGAAAAATAGATATTCAACCAATAGCCATAATTTCAACTAATTGAAACTTTTTAATCTTAAAATTACCATGCCTTGCAAACTAGCTGATCTGTATAGGCTACCAACATGGTCAGGATCCCTTACTAATTAAATTCTNAACTGCTGCTAATTGATATTTATTCAATGAGGAAACAAGGCATGCACTGATATATTTTCCACTTCTGTGTCATCACACCAATCAGATATTTTAATGGGTCTCAAATCAGCTGTAGTTGTTAAGACAAACTTGTGCCTAATAATAAACTCTGCTATTTTTATAAATGCCTATAATATTTTTATTGTAGGTAAGCAAGTGAGAACCAAACTGTCACAGGCCTTTAATCACTGGCTGAATGTTCCAGAAGATAAAATACAGGTACTGCCTAATTATTTTTAAAGGTTATTATCTTTCTTCCAAGACCACTAGTAACAGATGATTCTCTTATACAGCATAAATTATCAGAAATCTTAAACATACTAATTCCTGAGTGTATAGTGAACTTTCATGAGAACAACTTCAGTGCAAAGCTTTTACTGTGATGCAACACTAGAGAAATCACTTCCATGTCTTCCTAGAATGGTTACTTCATTCCAAGTGTGTTCAACCTTCCAAGTTGTAGATAAGCAGTTATTGTTGTTACCCACTTAACATAACTCAGTTATTAACACTGAGTGTTTAATGACTTACAAGAAGCTAGACAATTACCTTGTAGACTTCACAAATACTGTATTTGAAAATAAAATCTTGAGATTTGATACAAGAATATCAAAGACAGCAATTAAATCAACTGTACAAACCTAAATTTGAAAGGGATGTATCATATAGTCTGCAGTCCTTATGTTCTGAGAAGCATTATCTAGGAATCCTCATTCCCTTTTCTCTTGGACAAAGTGTGCAAGATGCATGGCTGTGTATGTAAACACTGTGGCTTTTCAAATTAAAAATTATCCTCCTTTTTAGGTTAGACTGTGATTTTGCTAAACTGCATACAAAGTGCGCAAAATATTTTCTGTCCAAGGCAGTGTAAGGAATTAATATAATTGGTTGTGGCTTTTGACACCAAACTGGTCTGTTGTTAATTTCATTCATTGTTGGCAGAAGTACGTTTAGGGGTTGTGTAGGAGTCATTTTTAGGGTGGCTTAAGAGTGACACTTAATAGCTCTCAAGTAGCAAAGTGATTTAAGTGGTTTAAGAGGCTGCATTTCATAATCTAGGAACTCTTATTTTTCAGCCTGTGTAACTGTGTAGCAAATTTTATTCTGCCTTTCAGCTAGACACATCTTCCCCTTTGTGCTCAAACATCCAAATAAAACATATAATACAGCAATCTGTGTATTGTATGTATGGGTTTAGTCTAATATCACAGATCAGAATCCAGATTGGAGGAAGCCTCTGGAAGTTATCTAGGACAACCCTGTACTTAAAGCAGAGCTTGCTCTATTGATATTCTAGGCTCCTGGGAGCCCTGTAGAATTTTGAAAATGTGGTGATGGGGTTTCTGCAGCTTCCCAGGGTCTGTCTTCTCATGCTGAACCCCTTTCAATGTAACAAACCCTTCCATTCTATTCAGATGGGATTTTTGTATGTTGCAGTCTGTTGCCTCCTGCTCTTTTGCTGGGCACCCCATGACACGTGGTCCATTTTTGCTTAGTGCTGTAGTAAACTAAAGCTGCAGTGCCTCTGTGTGAACAGAAGTTGCCAGTTCTGTCACTTTGAACTGATGATCATGTAACTGCTGTTGAAAACTTGGACCACTTGTTTTGATTAGCTTTATGAAGAAAACCAATGCTTTAATGTCTCCTGTAAGTTGTTTGTAATGGCAGGAAAAACCAAGACCCTGTCATCTTTTAGTTTTCATCATGATGC
>WEIU01007867.1:0-36831 GCA_013389925.1 Aegithalos caudatus | reverse complement strand
CGCATATCCCATCTATAACACTAGCATCAGCCACGTCCTCATTGTGCTAAGAGGGCGTTGTGGTTTGACCCTGGCTGGATGTCAGGCACCCACAAAAGCCACTTCCTTGCTCCCCCCTGTAGCTGGACAGAGGGGAGAAAATAAAATTAAGGGTTCATGAGTTGAGATAAGGACTGGGAGAGACTGCTCACTAAATACCCTCAAGGGCAAAACAGTTTCAATTTAGAGATATAAAGTAAATTGATTGCTAACAAAATCAGAGCAGGAAAATAAGAAGCAAAACCAACCCCTAAAAAAACACCTTCGCCTCATCCCTCTCTCCTCCCCAGATGTACCTCCTATCCCAGTGGTAGAAGGAGGCGGGGAATAGGGGTTATGGTCAGTGCATCACCTGTAGTTTCTCCCACTGCTCAGGGACAGAGATTGTTCCCCTGCTGCACTGTGGCATCTCTCCCATGTGAGACAGTTCTCTCTGAACTTTTCTCATGTGGCTCCATCTCATGAGCAATAGTTCCCTGCTACTTGCTGCAGCTTGAGTCCCTCCCACGGGTAACAGTCCTCCTAAAACTGCTGTGGCATGGGTCACTCTTCCACAGGGTGCAGTCCTCCAAGGACAGGTTGCTCCAGCCTGGAAGCAGGGCCCTCTCTTCATGGGTTGTCCACTGGATCACAGCCTCCCCTCAGGTATGCCACTGCTCCAGCATGGGCACCTCATCCATGGGCTGCGAGTGGATGTCTGCTTCCCCATGGATCTCCATGGGCTGCAGGGGCACAGCTGCTTCTCCATGGTCTTCACCACAGCCTGCAGAGGAATCTTGGCTCCGGCACCTGGACCACCTCCTTCCTCTCTTTCTCCACTGACCTTGGTGTCTCCATGTTGTTCTCCTCTCACATATTCTCACTGTACTCTTCTCTGACTGGAAAATTACAACTGCACAACAAACTTGGTTTTTCTTTCTTCTTAAATCTGTTACTACACAGGTGTTACCACCATCTCTAATTGGCCCAGCCTTGGCCACCAGCATGTCCATCTTTGGAGATGCTAGAGAATGGCTCTATCAGACATGGTGGAGGCTTCTAGTAACTTCTCACAGAAGCCACCTCTGTGGTTACCCTACTATCAAAAAACAAAACAAAAAAAACCCAAAAAAAACCAACCAAACAAACAAAAAAAAAAACCAAAAAACAAAAAACCAACCCCAAAAAACAAACAAGCCAAGGAAAACCAATACACTCAGAAATGTGGCATTGTCAAGGCTAGCTAGCTGTTTTAAAGTAATGTAAAAGGAAAATCAAACCAACTTCATAGGTTGCTTTGAGATATGTAGTTCTGCATGTTGAAATTCCCTAGATTTTTAATGGTCAATTTATATTTGGAAGCTGGATCTGTTGTGTCCTATTCTGTGATTTTGAGTAGATGTTGTGACTTGGTCTGTGCTGAAGGACATACGGACATGGGGCATGACTAGATTTTTCCTGCTTTTCGTGTCAGAATATCACATAGTGGCAGTTAACTTGGGAACAGCTGGACTCAAAGATCTTGAAGGCATTTTCCAATTGAAACTATTCTATGATGCTGTGAAAGATGACAGACTGAGCTCTTGATCTGATTAAGTGTGGCAAACCATTGTTTGGCAATTATTTGCCTTGTTTTGTAATTTATTTTGAAAATTCTAAGTCATCCCTAGATGTGATTTTTCTGGATCTGACAGCGTGCTTGGAAGCAATGTTGTCTGAGGGCTAAGGGGAGAAAAGTGTTTGTACAAACTCACTAATGATTTCCATCCAAATTAAGGATGTTTTAATGCCACAAGGCAAGCATCAGATAGAAAAGGGTAGAACATAAACTGAGAGTGTCCCCCACTCTCATCTACAGGTTGCTTTGAAGTTGTGTGAGCATCTCTTTACACACATTTAGATTGCCCAGTGTAGAAAGGGCACTGATCTTTGTAGTCAGAAATCAAGTACCCAATAAGAAGTTCCAGGTTAAAAAAAAAATTAAAATTCTGTTGCCAGCTTCATGATCCTTCATCAAGTTTTCACACAGCAAACACTTGTAGTGCTGAAGATCCTGTAGCCATTTGGGGTTTTTCTCCTCACACAAGCTGCAAGAGTGAGATTTTCAAATTGTATATCAAAGATCAGGACTGAGGAAATGCTGACATATGGTTTCTTTTTTTTTTCACCACTATTTAGCATTTAAGATATAAAAAATATTTTAACTCTTTCTTTCCTTCTCATGTTGTTAGTTTTGAAATTGCAACATCACTTTTAAAACAATTTTTTCCATGCAGTCTTGCATATTTTCTTCATATATTTTTTTCTTGATTATGCCCTTCTTTTGGTCCATGTCTTATTTTAGATTTTGATTTATTTTTTTTTTTTAATTTTAAAATTGTCTACTTGCTGAAAGTAGCTTGATGCCAACTTTGGTGAGAATCCTGCTCTGAACAGCTTCTTTAAATATATTGTTTACCAACTTTAATTATACAATTACATATTTTTCTCTATGGTGGTGTGATTATTTTATTTTAAAAGCTGAATTTAATCACTGCTGTGTAGACCTGATATTTCTGAGCCTGAGAATTGCCAGTTCTTCCCAAGGGAAACTTTCAACAGTTTTCCTTTTATTTTCAAAACAACTTTGTGTAAACAATATTTCTTTCCCATAACAACGTCTCTCTCAGGTGTTGTTTGCTATTTCTGTTACTTATCCAATGGAGATGTGTCAATCCTACAGACCAATAATGTGCCTTTTTAGTGCAGCATGTTATAAAAAGGCTGAATGAATTGTAAATAAAGCTTTCTGATTCTCTTCTGCCTGCTGACTGGAATCAAGCATCTTTATTTCGTGTCCTACTGTGACAATTCTGCTCAAAGAGGAAGAGAAATTAAAATGAATAAAACAAAACCAGAATGCGGATGAACTTGTAACCTTTGTTTAAGTAATTTCTGCTTTGCCAGAGGTGCTTGGACTCTACTGAGTAAAGGTGCAGATGGGTTTATATGATATGTTGTCATGTGGTTGTAAGGTCCCAGGGCTGCAAGTGGCAGGTCCTGGCAGGCTGCAGTACATCTCTGCCCTGCTGTCTTATTCTACCTCACTATAATGATTCCTTTATTCTAAAATACAGTTCCTGGTTCTGCGGTCAGTTCTGCAGAGTTTGGTTTTGTTTTCTGAAGAGTACTTGGAAACATTCATGACCATGCAAATAATACCTCTCTGTACCTTTGATGTAATCTTTCAAAGCTAAATGTTTGTTTTCCTGAAGCAAATACTACAGACAACCCTGTATTACTGAAATTTTGCCGTGGGGAACAGCTGAGCCGGCTCTGCACAAACCTTGGCTCCTAAGGCAATAATCTATCCTGTTACAGCTGGAGACAATGGTAGCTCTGGGCTCCTCTGTAGGTGTAGGGGAGTATTGCAACCACAGTCTGTGTGTTTCTAGAGTGTAAAAAATCGTCTGAACAACAAAGCCTGTATAAGATTGCTGGTGGATAATCTTCAAAGTTCCCTTGTGCCAGAGCAAGAGGGAAAATATTGTCCTACTTGTGCAAGAAAGCAGCAAACATGCCCAACTGGATTCAGATTTCTGTTGATTCGTGCCTGTGCTTTGCTCCTTGGATGATTTGCTTATCACATTCTGCATTTGTTCTATTTTTCACTCACTTCTGAACAGCTCAGACATGGTGCAAAAGAGGAATTTATTGACTGAAAAGAGAAAACAGAATTCTCATCTGCTGAGTTTTGAGCAAAGTTGGTAATTATTGCTAGGTGAGGTCAGAAAGTTCTTCTGAGAGGCTAAACAACCCAACTGCCCAGAGGAAGTCCTAGAAAAACATGTTTCTTCCCCAGGATGTCCCTGTCTGCTGTCCTAGATGACTTTCATCTCTTAATTGTACATGCCTATGTCCTGGCATGTAGCTGCCAAGGAGGTTATTTTTTTTTTTCTAATTAATTTCTCACTTTGCACTTTATGAACATATGTTTTCTTCCATTTGGCTCCAGCAGTTATCCTCCTTGGTTTATCCTCCTAGGTGTGCTCCTTTCATCATGATGTGATGGACAGTGAGAAGGCACAGTTGTGCCATCATCTATACATAATTTCCACAGCTTTCTCCAGTCTTGCATTCCTTGAAATTCAGGTTTTCCTCTTTCTTTGCATGAGGTTCTGCTTGTGGAAACCTTTGAACACCCCAGGGAAACACCCAGGGCTTTGCGGTGGAAGAATATACTGGAGTGTTTCCCCACCTACATGGCTGAAAGAAAAGACTTCCCCCATGATGCCCTGCAACACTACCTTGATCTACCTCAGTTTTGCTTTCACCACATGTCCCCAGTTCTTGTGGTTTCTCCTTTCCCTGTTTCCCCATTGGCTGTGGTATCCCTGGTGGCCTGCCCCATGTTCCCTATGGGCCACTGCCCTTTGCCCACCCCTTGCCCTCAGACCATTGGCTCCTGACCCCATACTTAATCTTGTGCACATCTTGGTCTTTTGTCCCCAATCCCTTCGGCATGGTGAAGACAATAAACCCTCGCCAGAAGGCCCTTCCTGTCTTTCCTCTTCTGAGCTGTCTGTGGTGTGTGTGTGCATGGACTGGAAATGATTGTTCCTGTGACCTACTCCGAGCAGCTTCGAGAAGGTAGCAGCATTTCATCATCCTGCCATGCTGCTACGTCGTTCTGTTTGGCCAGCATATTGATGAATCTCAGAATCTGTGTTAATAATTGGGTTCATTGAAATTCATTAACTTTTCAATTGAACTTCAGAGTAATATCCACCAATTTTTGCTGACTTTTATGTTGGGTCAGGAGGTTCTTTTTTGTCATGCAGAACTCATTAATTTCAGTGAAATTTTGTTTTGAAGTTTTGTATTCATTCACACACATAATAGGAAACTGAAAGTAGAAAGTTGATACCAATTAAAACCACTAAAATCTTCTTTCGGCATAAGTGCGTCTGGTGATGTCCTTTGGCAGGCTGTGTCCTGGCAGCAAGGAGAAACGTCCGCTCTTTCTGCAGTAATACAGCTGTTTTTGAAAGGGTCACATCAATGTCATCTTTGTGTAAATTTGATTATTTATATCCAAGTTTCTGGTTTATGTTCATTGAACCTTAATATATGACCTGAGTTTTCCAAAACTCCTGTGTACAAGTGTAATCTTCAAATTACAAACAGGACAGCGAAGTGACATACTGTTCCCATGAGCCTGGGACAGCTGGACAGAGCATGAGCTGTGGTGTCTGCTTGCTAACTTTGAAATATGCCTAGGAAATCATGAGATGTTTAGAACTGCTTGAAGGGTTTTGAAGCTTTTTAAATAAATACTATAAACTCTCTTAACTTTAAGAAAATCTATAGCACACAAGCAGTACTGACACCACCAGCACTTCCTTGTGATCATGTGCATAGCTCCAGATGGAGTAAATGTGGGCAGGCCTTGTCCTGCTGCTGTAATCCTACTGACCTTCAGGGCCTTCTGTGGAGTGTTGTCTTTTCTCGGGTCTTTGTAATTGTGTTCCTCATTGTTTTGGGGACTGACTAATTGTGCTTTCTCTCATGGTATCTGTTCACTGTACAAAGCCAAAAGCTACATATGCTTTTAGTCTTAATATTCTCACTCTTTCTAACAAGCCTAGCTGCACATCTTTACCTTCCCACTGTAGCTTGTATTTGACTCAGTCTTTCAGTAGGAACTGTCCTTATGTTTATTTTTGATTTCACTTGTTTATCAGTTTTTTTATTCATATATCAACAAGATATTCAAGTTTAGCTGCAAGCACTGATATTTAATTTATAGAGTTTGGTCAAATAATGTTGAATTTTGTCCGCTGGGAGTACCAAGAAACCATCTCAGCACTTGTTTTCTCAGAATGTTGACAGCCAAACCTTCTGGCTGTCCCTGTGCACCTGTGTGCTGGTCTTCTCTGCATCTGCTACCGGTGGACTCAATTTTTTTAATACTTACTTCTGTAGCTTTGGTACACAGTTTTTGAAATGATGGAAATTATTCGGGGCTTTACTTTTGCTATGTCTTTTGCAGTACTTCCTTCTGCATTTCTTTTGCATTTTGACCTGTAAAATCCCTTCTGAATTCTTACAGTTATGATCTTCTGGTTTTTAGTTTCCTCTTAAAATGTTTAGACACTAAATGTTTAACCTAATTTCACCTTATTTTCACTATAGCATTTCATTCAACACAACGATTTTTTTGGAAGCAAAACCAGCCTTGCCTGTAGATCTGTATTTGACAGTATCTCTTCTCTGAGCACAGTCGCTGTCTTCTAAGAAACACTGCCAAAGTATAATGGTTCTCTTTTGTCTTGTTAATTTAAGAGCAGCCAAAAATGCTTCAGCAGGCTCTACTTGCTCCTGCAGGAGTCTTTAATATTCCAATTTCCCAAAAAGAATATTGTGTATTGCAATGTTTTTAAGACTTGCAAACCTGAGGCTAGTAGCGTGCCCTCACATCCTGGTTTACTTGAATGGTATTTAGGAGATCAATTATCTCCAGGGCTCCAGGGCAACATTTAAGATATATCACTGTTTTCTCTGTGTTTCCATTGTGCTTGAGTCCATCTGCTTTCCTCTGGATAATGGAGTTCTATATAAATGTTCCAGATTTTTTTCCAGGAAATGTCACCAGTGATTTTTACTTATTTAGGAGCTTTAATTTATCTACTTGTCATTTCTTTTAATACATAGTTAACTGTTAGGATTGTTTTATTTACCCTCCCTCTGATCTTCACTTTTCAATGTTTTGTTGAGAGGTCCCATCTTTTCTTAACACAGAGTCTGTTCCAATTTCAGACATTAACAGAGGTGGGAGGTGATATCTCAGTGCATGGAGGTATCTGGGATCCTGGGGTGTCATATCCTTTTAACTAGATCTAGTAACTGTAAGCATCTCAATTGTGCATAATTAAGTTGTCATATATCAAGACAAATGTGTATGAAGGGAATGTTACTAAAATAAGTGAACTTACCAGTGCTTCTTTCTTAGCAGAAGGGTGTAACTCCTTTTAAAAGAAGGGAGTTTTTATCTGCCACAAAGTTCAAATTATTTTTCAGGTGAAACTGGAAGGCTGGAGATGAAAAGTTGTTATGCAGGACTATAGTTTTCCGAAATTTAGCCAGATGATAGTTCATTGAAGCTGCAAAGGCTGACACTTGCTGTTCACCAGGGAAATACTATTTGCTTCAGAATTCAGCTTAGAACAGAATTCAGCGTTTCTCTGCAAAGGTGAAATGTTTTCCTGGCACTGTGTGTGTGTTGATGCCTTATTAGCAAGCTGCTCTCTCCTAGTGCAGAACTGCCTTTCTCAGTCCTGGCAAACCACTTACTTCTGTCCTGCTCATCCAAGCCCTCTGTAGAAGCCAGCCATCCCCCCACTCTGCCCTTCATGAGCACTGCTGGTCTAAGACATCCTTGTTCACACCCCAGGCAGCTCTGAAGACCTCACTGCCACTTGTACAGCCTAAAAAAAGTTTGAGCCTCCACCTTTCCCACAGGGACGAGCACAGTCCAGGTGATCCTTATAGAATAACTGCATACTTGATAGTCCAGCAGGGTTTCAGCAGCACAGGAGGAGCTGTCTTCTCTACTTTGAATATTACAGCAAGAGCTGAGGTGTCATTTCTCTTCTCAGTGGATGGCTAGGTGGGAGCACAGCTTTTTCCTAATTGATGTCTTTTTAGTTTGGAGATTATAGCCATATCCTGAAAACAGTTAATATTAAATACCAGCAGTAGTTAGGGTTTATGTGTTCTATCATTAGTTGTTCGTGCTTTATCTTCTGCTGTTTTTTGAAAATGCTGTGCTATATCCCAATAATTAATTATGAAAAAGAATTTGTTAACCATTAAGAGAAGTGGAGGTTACAACCATGAGCAGTAGTGTAGTGAATGAGGTTGACACTGCAGCAGCAATCATATGTTTTCCATATGGAATGGTTTGGGAACTATCCCAAGTCTATCTCCTACTCAATGATGAATCTTGGCAGTCATTACATATAAGAAGTATTAAACTAATCTAAATAGTAACAATTAGTATGAACGTATGTGAGATTTTTCAACTTGTAGAAACCTCAAATACATACATACATGAAAACAATGAGCTATAAAAATACTTGTTATAATTATCATCTCTTAATGGATAAGAGATCCATTTGCATGTAAGCAAGTGAAAAAATTGCCAGGCAATAAATATTTAATCAACTCTGGCTGTAACAATACTGAGTTTTTATTGCTGTGTGAGTCAGCAGTTCTCTTCAACAAATTCAGCCTGTTTTGTTTGCTGTGAGGGGCTGTTACTGGAGGTGCTCTTATTTGAAGAAACGTGTTTCAGCATGGAAGCCCCTTTCACAGATGTTAAGAAATCAGCTGGGAGAGACTTATGCTTGTGTTCTAATCTGAGTTATATTTAATGGAGAAGTTAAACTCACTTTTTTTTTTTTTTTAACCCCTCTTCCTATTCCTGATGTGCAAGAAAATTGGGAAGATCATCCTTGTGGCCTCTCTGAATGTAAAGCAGAGGACTGGAAATAAGTAGATGTTCTAAGTTTAAAAATGAGAAGAAAAACATCTGAGAGGAGACTGCCAGTAGAGGCACACAAGGAAGCTGCAGATCAAGTGGCTTTGTAGAACCTAATTCCTCTCTCTTTAATAATTCCTGACTATTCTCAACATCTATTTACATAAATAGTCCCTTTTCCCCCAACATACATTTGACTTTTCTGCAGAAAATTATAGAATACTAACTTTTTGACAATTCAACCTTTGGCTCTATTTTACCTTTATGTGCTCCCTGAGTTTAGATGTTAGTCACCTTTACCAAGAATGTTTTAAATATAAATCTTGGTATGGGACATTTAATTTGTGAAATGGATGCCTCATTTTTCCAGTGGAAGATACAGGAGATGCAGATGCCAAAGTGATTCCTCACTTTGAATTGTAGTTGGATCTAAAGTCAGATTATTCATTTGTAATGTAGTCTTGCTGGAATTTCCATGGAAATGACTTATCAGGAGTTAAGCTCCAGGGAGGTTCTGAAGTTATGGATAAACATTGGGTCCAAGCCAACTTGGATCTGCATTTTTATTATGCTCACTGAATTGGTTTACGAAAGTAGAAGCACGTTTCTTGGGACAGAGAAACTGCTGAGCCTGTCAGTGATATTTGTTCATTGTTCATAGGGAAGCTGCTGCCAAACTGCCAGTGGTGTCCAGTCTCTGTAAGGAACTTGCCAGAAAATGTCCTGTTGGGGAGTACTTGAATAGCTCACCAAGCCATCTGGTATGTAAGAACACATAAAAACAGGAATTAATTAATCGTAACTAGTCTCTGCTGAGCGTGTACACAATAAGATTTTTTTTTCTTTTGTTTGAACATTTATAACTTGGATGAAAATTACATGGTTGCAAATTATAAATCCCTTTAAAATAGCACAGAGTTGTGAGGATGCCTCAGCTGAGTAGATGTATAAAGGTCTTAATGCTCTTGATGGTGCAGTCTGCCCTGCCTGAGGCTGCAGTGCAGCCTGAGTGGTTTCCTTAATGATTGCCCAAAAAATCATATGCATGAGGACAGGTGTCTTCTAGCCTGGTCATTTACACCTCAAAAAAAATTTTTTTTTTCAATTTTTAAAGGAAACGTTAGGAATTCTTTACCTCCCCATTGTTAATACATATCAGTAGTGTGGGGAGAAGTAAAAGCCCAGTACTTCAGTATTGAAATCTGTCATATGCATAACATTCTGTGATTATATTTGATATGGAGACACTGGCTGATTTAGTAAGTGAATACTTCAAAGCATAACAATGTTTGCATGTCTCCTTCCAAGATTTTAGGTATCATTTCCATTTCCATCTTACAGGATTTCAACAGCACAGCACCTATCTACAGAAACACTACAAGATGTAGTCCAAAACCTCAGTGTAGCCAGGTGTTTTGTTGTAAAATCAAGAAAGACTTTGAATATCAGAGACACAAAGAGGCACTAGCGCATGACAGCACTAAAATAAAAACACTGTAAATTGTTGTCTCCTTGTGAACTCTGTCTTTCCTTTTAGATATGTGCCAGGAAAGAGACTAGGTGTTGTAAATCTCAGCAAAGTTCTGGGCAAAATGTGAAGGAAAAATTCCCTTTGTCTTTGAAATCTTCAGTAAGTAAGAGCAAAAGGATTTAAACAATCTTCTTTCTTTTTTCTTTTGTGAAAAGGCTTGCTTAGCTCAGGTTTGACATTGGAAATAACTCTTTCTTGCCTTTGATTAGAGGACAAGTGTGATGTTGCAGGCTGGGCAGTCATTGACAGGAAAGTGTTTGTGGAAGATGCTTTCTTACTACAATTCACACAAAGCTGTCATCAAAACACTATCTTGGATTTCCAAGACTCTTGTTGCTAATGACAACCTAAAATTTGTTGCCTTTCTTCCCTAAAGTTGAGTTAGGGTTTTCCTTTGTAGCCACGTAGCTATGGGGCGGCTCTTCCACCCTGGGCTTTGGTTGTTATGTGCACCACTGCAAATTCCTGCTTTTAGGTGCTAAGCTCTCTGGACCCGGAGTATAGGGAGTTTCATCATTCATTGTAGAAATGAAGTGAAAAATGCTGTCAAACTCAACACTGAACAGGTGGGAACTGGTTTCTGCCCTCCATAACATCAGATTCTGACTTCAGTTATTGATCAGTTCATGTCTACTAGGTCTATTTCCTTCACCATTTCTAAGAGGTAGCAAACTGAATTTGAACTTAAGAGTGGGATAGTTAGGAAACACAATATCCTGCTGGATTATTTTGAATGGTTTCATCCCAAACTGGGAGATTTTAAGGGACTTAGTCTTAAGAGACTTGGAAGAGGGTGTCAAGATACATGACAGCTCAGCTTGCTTGAACGTGTGCCTCATAACAGTCTAACTCATTCAAGATTAAAGCATTGATGAAGCAGATGATTAAACTATTAGCAGTATATTTTTTATTGTATTGAAAAGGTCTGTTTGTGATCATTACTTTTATTTTGTCCTCCTGAGTGAAATGGGAAATCTTTGTCTTTCGAATGATCTCTGTTTGGAATGATCACTGGGGTGTTTCTGTAGTTTGTAGTGGTCTTCTGTCTTCCATGAGATGCGGCATGAACTTTCACCATGGCAAGAGCAAGGTCCATATCTGAGACAATGCAGCGTCAGCCATTCTTGGCAAGTGGTAAATGAGGAGCCTGAGAATGGGCTTTTGTCTGTGTTGTGGAGCATATTTACCTGCTGGGAGTTCTCTGCAGCTTTTATCTTCCTTGTTGTCATGACATGTCTTCTTGAATGCAGCCATTTACTCCAAAAGTCTTCTGTTTCCTCTCACTAACACAGACGTCATAATTGTAAAGAAAAGAGATGGTTAAAAGGCTCTGGCAAACAGTGAAGACAATTCTGGAGATGCTTCTAGATTGTATCTTTTCTCTTTTTGTAGGCTGGGGGCTCTTGATAGTTCACAACACTATTTGTATGCCCAAGTATTCCTTACACTAGGCATATTTAGCAAACCCAAATGCAAAATCTTCCAGAATTCTTGGTTTGAGATTAATAGTTTGAGTCCTCTGAACACTCAGCTGTGGTGATTCATTTTTCTTAAATCATTGTTCCGTTTAAGTTGTAACCTTCCCCTAAGCTGTCATTCATTGTAACCCCTGCCCATCATCTCATCCTTGATCCCTTATCGGTTTACCCAACCCCCTCCTACATTCAGTATCCCATTGGTCCAAGCCTTGGATCTGCCCCCTTGCTTGAACTCTCTTAAGTGGATTCACGAGGGGTTAAGCCCGCTCTCTTTGGCCTCTCTCTCTGGATGTGCTCTCTGGCCGCTCCCTTGCTGGCCCACCTGCCTCTTGCTCTCTCCTGTGGGAGCCGTGCTCCTTCTCGGTGTGGGACCCCTGAATAAACCCATCTAATAGACACCCTCAGAAGCTGTGTCGTGTCTTGCCTGCTAGCATGCTGCTCTTAGCTGTTGCAGAACCAAGAGACCTCTCCCTGAATACTCCGGTAAGGCTCCTGTACCTCGCCTTCCTTCCTGAACTCAGAGTTATGCTGCCCTTAGCCCCTGAAGCTGCTAGCTGGGCCCAAAAGAGCAGAGGAACACAACACTCAGCAAAGGAAGATAATTGCTGAAAAATATTATATTTATTGCTGAGGGCTCTGCTTGCAACCCAGAATGGAGTTTAAGAATTGGACAATTTTACTGCAGCAGTTTGTGGTGGGAATTTGTATGGCAAAATTTAAGGCAGGTGCCCACAGAGTGAGTGCCGTTTCACTAGCAGAACGATCTGCTCTGGAATTATTTATTTTTGCCTCCCTAGTGAAACACATAAAAACTGGAGACATGTTGGGATTTTTCAAAAACTAGGCATGTTGTCATGGGAAGCAGTTTGTGCAAAACTGGGGCATAAGTCTTCTTAGAGCTTTTGAACTAAATCAAATAATACATTATTACAAATTACCAGTAGAAATTACTCTGGTAACAGTCCAGTGAAGAGGCTGGGGAGGCAGAGTAACATGCACTCCTTATACTTCTGCAAATGTTTTTAACACAAAATTGTTCATCCTCTCTTTCATCTGGGGAAAACAGATATGCCCAAAGTCTTATTTTAAACATTCTCTTGCCTTATTAATATTTGGTAGGTTCTTTAATATAACATTGAGCTATGACAATTGTGGTGCATGGAGGGAAAGACTGCAGTGACTCAGGTGCTGTCATAGATAACTGTAGGTTTCAAGTGCAGATATTCCTTTTTTCCATAGTGTATAGTATGCAAAAACTATGAATAGTTTTGCAGTTATTCTCATAATATTTTCAGAAATGACATTTTTCTGGGGTGGAAAAAAAAGATTGATGGAAATAATTCTTAAGGGAATGGGTTTGCACAGAGGAAAACAGTCTAAGTAGAATTGTCCAGGGTGGCTTTTTACAACCAGGTTTTACGCTAAGATTTTATGAGCAGTATAATTCAACTGTATAATTCTTATTTGCTAAAGAAAATTTTTAAAGTGTATAATGTCACAGGAATGGTAGAGCAGAGGGAATTAGAACAGAAGGCAGTAGGAGATACATATGGAAGATACAAATGTATGTGTTTATTTATGAGGCATGGAAGCAAAACCAGGAAGGTAAATAGCTTTAACTGCATTCTGTAAAAGCAATGTTGAAGAGGAAAATAATCGGGAATGATTCAGAATCAGCACAGTAACAAATCCCCAGGACAATTCGGATCTTTTTTGTTCTGCTTTTTGGTGCCCTGAATTTCCACACTGACAGTAAGCTAAAAAAAAAGAGCCATGCCAAAGTAGGAATTGAGGGGATATAGGTCAATCCCCTACTTCATTCCAGTAGACGACTCTCTAAGTAGACTTTGGTTTGGAGAAAATATTATTCCATGTTCAAATGACTGGTTATTTTCTTTCTTTGTGCAGCTTCACAGCCTAAACTTTCTTGCCTGGGAATCAAATTTCCCCAGGGTTCCCATTCTGTGTTCACTGTGTGGGACTTAGACCTGTTAGAACAATTTTATGTATAATCTGCTATTAGCAGTATTTGGGGCTTAAATGACAGATTGGTAATTTTAAATAATAACTTTGAAATCTGGCTGGAACTACAGAAATCACAGTGAAATGGCTTGACTCTGCTCTTATATTCTTTGTATTTAGGCCCCTAAAGCAGATGTACTGAACCAGGGAACTCAAGGGGGTTTTAAACATATTCAGTTGTTTACAGGTTTTCTGCATGTCTGTACATGCACATTTGTGCACGAAGTCTTGCACATGAGATGCCACTGCTGCAAAAATTCACACCAATTCAGGCGGTTATGGTGAGTGTGTAGCCTTCCAGTGAAACTTCTTTAATTCACAGTTAGGCAAAGAAAGGCATCTTTCACAGAAGTCATCATATACATAAGAGAACAGCTCCTCTTTTTGCAGGTTCTCTTATGATCAATTCAGTTTTGAAAACTACCTTCTATATTAGATAATTTCACTGATGTGTCCAACCAAGAAGCCAATGAGTTATGTTTTTATTCTTGTTATCAGGTATAGAATATCTACGTTTTTTAAATATGAGGACACTTTAGGATAATACCTGACTGCATACTCATGCAAGTGAAAAGAGCTACTCTTGTGTTTGAATCCTCACTTTGGTACCTTAATATCAGATTTAGTATTGCATTTTAAAACAAATTTATGTGATTATGCTCTCAGAATGCATCCTTACATATCTGGAAGTCTGCTGCTGAGGTATATATGTGAGCAGGTAATATTTAAATTGTTGCTGACATCTGGCCTCTTCTGAATGCTTATTCCCTGAGAAAGAAGATGGGCAGTTACTGTCTGATTTCATGAGAAAATTTCTCTTCCAATCAAATCAGTCTCAGCACCAACATGGAGTCAAGATCTGGTGCAACATTGCCACAGGGGAAAGAAACAGGAGGGGGCTGATGAGAAATCTAATTTTAATTATGCAAGTTAATCTTGGACAAAATAGCATTTCAAAACCCTGATATGCATAAGCAGACATCAGGGTTTTTGTCTCTGATTTGTATACGTTTATCCCCTTCTGGTTCTGGGGTGCCCTTCCCTGTCTCCAACTAATTATTGTGTCAGTACACTTTGGGATTAGAGTCATTGTTCCTTATTTCTTGTCCTTCTTTCTAGTCTTTGTCCTATGGACTTGCTCACAGTGGGTGCTGGTGGTCTTTAGCAGTGACACGAAACACAGAGGTCTGAACTGCTGCAACTGGAATTAAGGACCATGGAGATCCAGCCCTTTCAGAAGCAGCTGCATTTATAGAAAGCTGAAAATAACCCCAAAGTTACTGAGATGTATTTGAATGGCACAGTGATATTTTCCTCAAAGATGCAATGGCAAGTCATTTAACTTTGTCCAGGATTTACATTACTTGGCTGGAAGTCCTCATGCAAGTTTTGAAGGGGGGTGATAGCACCAAACCTGAACTCCCTGCTGCCATGCAGCTTCTACTGTACTTCAGCAAATTTTAAGATACTTTTGCCATCAGTGTGAAGCCCCTTAAGCAGTGAGTCTGGCTCTGATTTTGCCAGCTTGACTTTTGCATGGAAGTTTGTGTATCATCATCCATTTCTTGGCAGGAACCGGAATGTTAAAAAGGCTTACTTATAAATCTAAGAATTTTGTGCAAAAGTCTCCAAAGACTTGGTTTATAGCTTCAAATGTTCTGTGTAAAGTTGCACAATTTGAGGGTATAGACGAGTTTGTGGGATGAGAAACTGAACAGCGTTCATAGATTCTGCACAATGCAATGTCTAATGCATTCCCCTGGCATGAGTGGTTCGGTCAGTCCCTACAGGGCTGAATGCCAAAGCCACGGAAAAAATTAAAGCAAACTGCAAATTAGTATCCATTAATGACTGTTACTCTAGTGCACATATAATATCCAAATGCCTGCGCACATATTTAAGAGTGCCACTGTCTCTTAGGAGAAGAATTAAATTCACTTGTTCTTGACTTTAATTGCTTCTGCAAAATTAAATTTGGGGTAGTCTCTTTGCAAGATGAACATTACCTCACCGTTCATAAATGAAATCCTTAGATTTGTATATAACCTATGGGAAATAATTATATCAATGTGTATAAGGTATTTTCCACTCCTAACAGCAGGAGAATTCTCTGAAATTTAGACTGGTGGGATTTTACACTGTTTTGCTAAAAAAAGTAGTAGTTAATTGTGTGTGTGTGTGTGAGAGAGAGAGAGAGATATTACATCTACAAGGCATGTCTTCCAACAGAACTGGCATAAGTATGAGTCAAAATTACTAATCCTTGGGGGAAAATTCAGGCTAACTCTTTTGCTGTCAGTGGATTTAAGAGAGCAATGGTAAGATCAAGACATTGCCAAGTTTTCAAGTAGTGCCAATGTTGAAATTATTAGCATTCAATTTAATACAGTGTTCTTAGTTCAGATTGGGATTCTTTATGATGCAATAATCTTTTTAAGATCCCCTTGTTTTTAAAGCTAGTTGCATTATAAAATATTTATTCCTGATTACTCTTTACTTGCCTAGAGATACATAATTTCCCTTTTCTGATACTAGAAAAATATAATTAATATTCACAAACTGCATTTATGTGCCCTGATTGCATGGAATGACATGTGTTCGCCTAGTTTTTATATGCAAGTTGCTTTTGGGGATGTAGACTGGACACCCAAGTTATGTAAATGAACTGATTGAAATTGAAAATTATCTCAAAAGAAGAACAGGTACCAGTTTGTCTCATTTAATCTTTTGAGATAATTGAGGGAGTTTGCTATGTGGCATTTGCTTGTGCTCCGGAACCAGGCTCTTGCCCTTCAAATCTTTGACAGGCTTTACAGGTTGTGCTGAGTCTGTTCAGCCCCTCTTTTGAGAGATTTGCTGTAGGGTGGGCCAGAGGGCTGGATCACTCTCACTCCTGAAAGTCCCTGGGATACTAGAAATGCTTAAAAAACTGAAGCTTGCAGGGAGTCTTTTGAACTGTGTGGTAGAAGGTGGACCTTTATCTTGGGATACAAGATGTGAGATACGCTTTGAATCACAAAGGTTCATAAGGAAGATCAAAGATATCAAGCAGGAATGTGTCCTTCAAGACAAAGGGCAGTTTCTGAGGTGCAGTACATGGGAATTTCATTACTGTTCTCATCATAGGAAGAAAAAATGCCTATACAAGTGTTTCCTTCGATACAGATACTAAGAAATCAGTTTCAAACTGATTCTTCAGCCAATACCAAGGCCCTGCAGCCATATGTATCTGGCTGATGTATCTGCTGGTATGTGCAGCAGGTCTGTGTCCAGGGATTGGATTCCTCTCACTGTGGAGCATATTGTTAGACATGATCAAGTCTTAAATGAGAAAAATAACACCCTGGTGTAATTTCAATCGTATTCAATCTTGTGAGTCTTTCATAATGACTTCTTTGGTCTTACTCCAAAGAAGTAAGGTTGGAAAGGTCTTTTTTGTGCACTATAGCATCATGTGGCAGAAAAAAACATGTAGTTCTTCAGTGCTATTTCTTATTTCCCCTGAGGACACAGAGAGCTTTGTCTGCAAACATCTTCTCTTTTTATATGGTAACTTATAATAATTTATTATTTTTGCTTTCTTTTTCAGAAAGCATAGGGACTATGATTCTTTCAGTTCTTTATGTAATTTTTTTGTGAAGAAATTGTATATATTATTTAAGTTTTTGGGAATCCATGTATTCAAATGAGGCACCAGTACGGTAAAAGGGTGGTTAAGGAAATGAGACTCATTTTTAATACATCATTACAGCAAAAGCTTTGTTGTTGCTCCTTGCAGATGAAGCCACTGAACTATGATTATATTGCAGAGAATGGCAAGAGACAAAAATAAAAAGGCAATAAAGCAATTTTTTAGATGTCTTGAGGAACACAATTATTATTGACTATGTTATATATCATAAACAGTCCAAAACTCTGACAATTTAAATTATGCATCCACGAAGACAAAATTCTTAGTGGTTATTTAAATCTTTATTTCACTGCTGCTGTTATATTGTTTTTGAAATTCCAAATTAGCGAAAAAGCCCAAAATTGTTTTTTAATGATGTTTTGAAAAGATAGAGTAAAACTGTTTAAATATCAGCTCTGAAAAAATGAAAGTCATCTGGACTTTTTTTTTTTTTTTAACTGTAACATTACTGGTGTTTAATACAATAACTGACATGGTCATGCTCTATGCCCATGGAAATAATGTGGGATGCGGTCCTGGGTTGGTTCTGTTTTCTTTGAAGTTCTAGTGTTCTAAATATTTTTTCCTATTAAAAATTAAAATACAAGGAAATGTGGAAACAGTAGTTTCAGGGAGAAAAGTGTGACTATTTAACTAGAATACACAGAAGCAGTCTTTACATCCTGTATTTCATTCAGAATATCCCAGCAACCTAAGAGGTCTTAGTTTTCTCATTTTTTTCTGTATTTTCATTTTTCTCTCCAAATGGTCTTCCTGGCTGTGCCATTTCTCACAGCTCTTTTAGAATTGGGGGACTGATCTCTCTCTGTGGATATATAAGCAGTGGCATTTGTAAGCAGTAATGTTCTCTCATCTCTCTGCTTTTTGAGATGACGTGTATTTTAAGCGATTGTCTGCTGTTCTCTTCTGTAGCTGTGGTGAGGAATTTTTGAAGCTTTGATTCAAACCCATGGACCTCACTCACAAAAGTGAAGTTGCACCATTTGACATCAATGCCATTGCTGGTTTAAGTTTTTCTGATTCTCAGAGATATGGCCCACTGCGTATTCCTGAAAAAAATAAAGAAAAGAAAGGGAGATGTGCAAATAGCAAAGAGCACCGGGCTTGCCTGGTTAGGGCTGGATGAATAGGGAAAACTGGCCCCTGGCTGGTGTAGGAGGCGGCCCTCAGTGCGGATCAGCGGGGCTGTTGCACTTGCCGGGCTGGCACCGCTGTCCATTGTGTCTCCTGAGCACGTGGAAGCTGCCAGCAATCTTCCTGCAGGTTTACTCAGTGTGGCATTAAGGAAAGGCTGCAACAGGCACGTGTTCGTTGTTCTTCGTTGCTTCTCACACCAGCAAGTAAGTGGGGGTGGATGTGAAAAGGTTAGTGTGAGAGAGGTCGTGATATTAACTTGCTGCAAGGAAATGGGGGAAAATGAAGCTTGAGGGCAAGGTGCAAGGAATTAAAACCAGGTTTTCTCCCCAGCTACCAAAAAGCTGGAGCCACTTTGTGCACTGAATGTCAAGACCTCTATGCAAAAGTGCCAGAGAGTCAGAAAGATGGTTAAATGAGCATGCCTGCAAGTGCATAAACAACGGCAGTACAAGGGCTGGAACCCCCTGAGTCAGTTTCATGTGGCAGGAATCTACACAGCAGAGATTAATGAGAAAAGGTCCACATTCTAGTTTGCCTTAAAGGTGTTGGATCCTGCATGTCTTACTGCAGTGTGCTAAGGACTTGGCAAGGATCTGCCCTGGTCAGTAAGTGCAAGGAGAAGACCTGAGAAAATGAAATTGAATTTCAGGTATGGCAGTGTTACTGGTATTATGTCACGTGGCCAAACTGTTTTTCAGTCTATTTGTGCATGTAAAGTTTAGTAAAACTGTTAATGTTGTGTGAGCATTCACTTATAAATATCTGTGTATACACAGTTTTCTTTTGGTTTTGTAAATCAAGTGAAGAAAAAAATGTGTTTTTATTTAAGAGATGGCTGTGTTTCAGCAACAGATTATCTATATGTGATTTAGTATTAATTTATTTAAAAGCTCACTCTTCACACAAAAGATCTGGCTATAGTGGATCAGTTTTTTTCTGAAGAAAAATTCTAATAAGTTTACTTGCATCACAAAGCATATCAAGATTTTTTGTCTGGTTATTTCACATTTTATTGCCTGAAACAAATAGCAGAACTGCTTGTGTTGACACAAAGGTTGCAGAGATGCTCAAACCTTTGCATGAACATTTTGGTATATTCTGAAATTATTTTCCTGACTTTGTAAGGTCACTTTGGCTATTCAAAGGATTATATAAATCTGAACTTCCATTATTCCAACCCTTTGTTCACAGCTCCACCAGAACTTTGTAATAGTTTCTCAGAAGTAACTTATATGAGAGCCATAGTAATTGAGGTCAGAGGAGCCATATGTTTGATGAACAGTATGCTAGGAACTGTGTTAAGTAGTCAGCATACATCTGGAGATGAGGTTTTATCACTGAATAATTAACTGTGCACTTGCCTCTGATGGTCACTGTTTTGGAGAAGAGGCTTCTGCCTTCTGAATGGACTTTAGCAGTTTTTCTCTCTAAAAATGGTTTTGAAGAGCTCCTTTTATATCTCATGAAGCTTTTTTCCCTGCTCTTTGGCAGCTAGCTAGTTTGGGGGCAGGGAGAGGTTTGGATTAAAAACTCAGGGAAGGCACATTGGAGAAGGAGTTCTGGTTTCCTGCGAGCTGGTGCAGCTGAGCCAGGATAAACGACCATATTCTTTATCATCATATGGTTATTCTATAAAGGAAAGAGGTTGGTGGTTTGTAGGTAAGGCAAGATTCATGCATTCTTTTGCATGCATCCAGGCCAGTGGGGACATGAGACGTGCCTGGCTTTGTGGTGGGGTTATCTACCCATGTGCTCTCAACGCAGCCCATTCAAAGCCTTTCTGTAACTAAAGCTGATTTTTTTTTTCCTTTTAGCTTGTCTGTCTCATGTGCCAAACATCAGATTTAAGGTTTATCTGTCTTACCATTCTTTCATGTAATGTGAATTTGTCTCTCAAACAAAATATATTGCTCATCTCTCCTGGCTGAAGTGGAGGTGTGGACATATATGTGTGCGTGTGAAGTCAGACAAAATTTATACGTTTTTTCTTCATTGTTGCTGTGGGAATTGCTAGGGGAGAAAGAAGAGGAAATACATTGCACTGCAGTATGTGTACACATGTACTGCCAAAGTGCATTAATCATGGGCTTCTTTAACTAGTTTTGATACAAGAAGATTTTTGTGTTTTATGTATTTTTCATATATGCGTGACTCTGTAGACTGTTATTGTATAATTTCTTAGTTAACTCCAGTACTTCTACACCGTTAGACAAACACATTGGTGGATTCCTGTTCTAATCTTGCTTCTTCAGTGAACCAAGGCCATTTCAATTCCCCATGTATTTAGACATAAACAATGTGGGGCAATAAACAAGGGGGAGGCTTCAGTAGGGGGCCAAACTAAGAAGAGGAATCACTTGATTGACTGTACTTTTAATTGGGGACTCTTGTCAATTATACTAATTTGCTAAACTTAGAAAAGTGTTGAAGCCTTGTATCATGTGTGCATTCTGCCGTAAGTGCACCTGGAGGACCTTCAGTAAGTGGTAACTGCCTTTTATAACTTTTTATCATGTTACCATTTTTATCTTGTTTGGCTTGTCATTTTAGAGCTGATAAGGCATCAGTGTAATGAAAAAGGTGTAGTTGTGTACAGTACAGCTTTATGTTCAAGCATGCTTTGTATCCTGTTAGCCTGCTTTTCACTGCCTGTTTTTCTCTTAGTCTTTATAGATTTTCTGAAGTTTTCTCAGTAATAGGATGCCAAAGTTTCAGCTTACATAATGTTCTTCATGTTCTAACTTTAATTCCTGTTAACTTATTTTATACTTGGAAAATATGTAATGTGCCTGTTTACCTGTAAGAAAATCTTGATCTCAGAAGATTCTGATCTTGAAAGTTACTTCCTGAATGAAGGATCTGGGCAGCTGTTGAGGTGAAATCGAGGTGAATGAGATAACATGCCATCGAACAGTTGCTTTTTGTAACACTCATAGAGCAAGTAAATAATGTGAGCTTCAGGACAGATATATCTTTCTTAGAGTGACAGAATAAATTGTGCTACACATTTCCAAAAGGTAATTTTTACATCAGTTATTTATTCCTGTAGTAACAGTGACAAGTGCAGAGTAAAAGCAAATCCCTTCTTTCTTTCCTGATGCAGTATACCTTCTTTTACAAGCAATTGTCCATGAAGTTCTAATAACTAAGGGCCTTTGAGGGGCTATTATTAATCACTTCTGGTATCTGATGGTAGTGAAATGTGAAGCTTGCCCAACAGGCACTGCTCAAGCTGTCTCTAACCAAATACAGCATTTCAAATAGAAGTCTTCTTATATCCAGTCATTTCCAATAAACTTTTCAGAGCTCCAAGGCAATAGATTTCCTTTTATTAATCCAAATAGAATTCTTAAATAAGACAACATCATCAAGTAGAAATAATTGGAATGATTTGTGTTTAATATTCTTGTTAGAGTCCTTACAAATCAAGTAGAAACATTAGGAAAAATTGATTAAGCATATGTCATAGTAAATAATAGAAGCCTGGATTATGTCCAAGTCAGGTCATAACTGATTAATATGAGCAGCTGGCTAAATGTCTTCCCTGAATTTTGATGGTTTTTAGAATTTGCTTATACCAGTGTACGATACACATACATCGGTATGTATATCAAACCCTAAGTCAGGCTTCTGTGGAAATTGATGCAAAAGTATTTGTTAGCATATTTTAACAGCCTGGATACTACTTATCCTTAGATATTGTTCGATGTTTGCTATTCAATACTTCTAGCACTTTCCTAAAATGCTAGCTCTGAGTGAAAACAGAACACAGCAGAGCAAGATGTGCTTTTTTAAGTGCTCAGAATAAGCAGGGAATTGTAAAATAACATTTATAAAATGCTTGTTGAACAATAGGGCAATGCAGAACTTGAAGGAGTTCAGAGTTAGTAAAGATTTCTGTATGGGGCAAAAGTAAGTTTCCCTTTGCAGTGTCTTTGATCTTGGAGCCTCGCAAGACTGCTGCTTTAGTGATTTGAGATCATATTATGGGAATTCCCATGTTTTGAAAATTTTCTGTTAAAAAATTTAGATTGTTTGTGAAATGTGGATAATCATAAGGAGCTGCTATAAGTCTCTTAACACTTGTAGTCATGGTGCATTTGTTGGAAATCAACTGCAGCATCATGAGTTTAGGTGAAGCCCACTCTTAAGAGCTTGGGTGCTGACAGCTGACATAGATGCTGGCCATCACCTCTCTGCTGTGCTCTGCCATGAGTGCAGCTCAGGTAAGAGGTCTGTGGCTGTGTGTTTCTTGCAGAAATGGTTCTTGGTGCAAGCTGTGCAAATGCAGCTGAATTGTCAGACCCCAGTTTGGTGTGTTTGTGCTGGGCCAGGCCTGAGCTGGCTTTACTCACTGCATGTATCCCTTATTTGCCTGGTGAACTCAGAGCCTGAGTGTTGCACATGAGGTTCAGCTCCATCATTAAGTATCACCGCCTGTGACTTGCAAAACATCTGGGATGCAAATGATCCCCACAGAAATTAAATGGGGTGCTCAGGGTCAAACAGTGATTTCTCTAGACAATGACAAAAGGCTCCACATGCTGCATTTATGTAGATGTAATGAATTGGGAGATTACTTGCTCTGGACTTTACATCACCAAAGCCTGTTCAGTAGTCTCTGCACTGGCTGCCATACCTACTGCTTGAACCAGAGGAACAGTTTCCCCAGATCCACCTGAATATCCACATAGTGGTCTGACTAACAACATTTATCTCCCTCTTTTTCTTTATTTTAAATTATAATTAGTCTAACATAGCTGATTATGCAATTGGTGTTGAAGTAGTTTAGCTGGATTGCACTGTATCTGAAAAAATATTTCCTCTCTTCAGACACCACTTTAACATTTGCTCTAGTGCTGTGTCTATAGGTTTTGCCTATAAATGATCTTGACAAATTTACTTTTACTCAATTATTATAGTAAATGCATCAGTGGATTAAGAGAATACATCTAATGAGATAGATTTGGATTGTAATAATTCAGTTGACATTTCCTTATTCAGATTTCCATTAAAGGTCACAGTTGGCCTAAAGTAGGACCATGGTGATGTGGCTGGCTGGCTGAAAGATGTGACACAAAGGGAGCCCAATAACATGGGAAGATGAGGTGGCATGGTGGAGAGCTGCCAGAATCAATTGCAGAGCTTAATTCTAGTTAGTTGCTGAAAGGGGAGGTTGTGTTATACAGGACATAATTGAAATTTGCACATAGTATTAAACTGAAGTCATTGGAACCCCAATGAAGAGAGAGAAATTTAAGTTATCAGTGACCATGAGAAAAACAAGAGGAGTATCTACTAAGAAATGTTTCATTCTAGGAAAAAAGAGAGTATTTCTGAAGGATGGTTATCATATTCAAATCAGAAGAGAAAAGAGAAAGCTTGGAGATAGAAATGCTGTCATTGGGTGTCTCACTGCAGTTTAAGTACTAAATTTCTGTGTGTTACAAACATGAAAAAGCCACTGCAATTCTGGGAGCTGTACCTGAAAATACCATTTTCTGAACAGGTATTAACTGATATTGCAAGGTAGTGCTTGCAAGCTCACATAAAAATTGAGGGTGGAAGGGGAAATGAAACCTCTAGTTTATGATGGTTGGATAATACAGTCTGACATGTTTCAGTCATGTACTGCTCATGGAGCTTGTTTTTTGTCTACTGAAGCATACATGGTGCAATGACTGATTGCATCTTCCTTTCTTTTTACAAATAGAGAATGCATAACAAATATTTTATTTGTCTTTATTGAGCTACTACTTTACTAGAAATGTTTCTACATAACTTTGAAAACTATAATGAGGCAGCCACCTTTCAATCTTGTAAAGTACAGACATTACCAAACCTGAGGCCACCTCTGTGTGCCAGGAGCAGCTGAGTTGTTTTTCCTAATGGCAGTGAAGGTGTTATTTGCAGCTTCCTTCACTGGCTGCTGGCGATTAAACTTCTAATAACCACTAGATTTTAATTATATTTAATCTTTCTAGGCTGTTTTGATATCAAGTGAACTTTTAAAAAGCCACAATCATCTTCCACAGAACTAAAAACTAATTGAGATTCTGCCATGCAATTTTGAGCTGGAATTTTGGTAATTACAGAGAAGAAGGTACATAAAAATAATATTCCAGCTGTACTGGGGCCCAAGGCTGTCCTTGTGCAGTGCACTCATGTTAGACCACTGCAACTGGGAAGTGTCTTGCAGAGCCTTGCTGCAGGAATACCCATGGCCAGAATGGAGAGAGGAATTTGGGGTGAAGGGATGAAGGACAGAAATGTCTTTAGCGGAGCTGTGCCTATGGTTTGCAGCTATGCTGTGGGCAAACTAGTGTGAGTTCTCCTGAATTTTATGCTGAGTTACCATATCAAATACAAATGCTGTAGCTTTTGTCATTGTCATTCTGTTTCTAAAGTGTTTTGATTTCTATCGAGGGTTATTCTGAGATAAATGTATCGGACTCAGTAATATCCTGTGCTGTTCCACTGCTTCTGTACATGCACAACACTTACCTTGTACTACCATGGACTAAAATTAAGAAATAAAAGAAAGTAACCATGTCAGGATATTTATTAATAGGATATTAGTGACATATTGCAGTATCTTGGGTGAAATGTTTTGTAATGCTAGCTAAATTCACAAACTGTTTGCAAATATGACTGACTTTGAGAAATGTCCCAGCATTAGCTGGGACAAAGTGGCATGTTTTACTGATGAATTATGCTCTTCTGGGAAGAATGAGGTGAAGTAATTTCAGTGAGGAAGAACACAGCACATTTCAGTGTCCTCGTCTAAGATTTCGAGGTTGTTGCTGTTGATATGTCACCCACAAAAGTATGCCCTACATTCAAGCTAATTGTATTGTCCAAAGTCTCTAATGTAAATAGATGATAAAATTTGCTTTGCCCACTTTTTTGGCTACCAGAATTCTCAGAACTGATGAATTTCCAGATTTCTTTGCTTAGGCTTTGCTCTGAGATGTGATTAGTTAGTTGTTAGTCATACCCTATTAGCTTTGCAGTTTTCTTCTACCTTGTTTTGCAAGCCCTGAAGATGATCTGTTAGCAGTTACTTAGGGAGACAAAATTTTCTCTACATCTGATGTTTTGGTGGGTTTTTGTTTTTTGGGGTTTTTTTTGTTTGTTTTTTTAAGGGATAATTCAGTGATGGCTGGATGGCTGGATGGATGGATATGCAGCTTTCCTTGTTTTGAAGGTTGATAATGTGCCAGAGCTGCACTGCACCAGTGTTAGGTTTTGTTATTTCTCAGCTCCTACTAGTCTGAAATATTTTATATTGTTTTATATGAGACCTTCAAATTTTCTTTTCAGGAGTTTTCAACTGGATTCTAGAACCAAGACCCTTGGTGAATACTGGGTTCATGATGCAGGTCTAGGCTGCTTGCTGCCTAACCATGCCTGAGAAAATGCTGGTGGGATCCAACAACCCCAGAAAGGCTGGCTGGTACAGCTATAGTGTGCATGTTTGTGTTGCATCCTTTTGCAATCAGCACAAGGGCTTCTGTCAGCATTTGCCATATGAAGTGGCTACTCCTGTCTTCCTTTTAGTAGATCTTTTACTATGAAAGTGACAGATCTTGGGACTGTCTTTACCCTCTAAAAATAGATTAAAAGGTTAAAAGCAAACTGATGCCCAGAGTCCTAAGTATCCCACCTTAATAGGAGTTTTGTACAAAATGCTCCCACAGAACTGAATCTAAAGTAGAGCATGATCCATGGGTCTCAGAAAGTCAAGGGGCTGCTGGCTATGTGCTTCTAATGATGGCTGTTCCATCTCCTCAGCTGAATTTCTGGTACAGCTGGGTCCCTGAGAAGCTGAACTATTTTTTTACATCTGTTAATATTTAATAAGCTAAAGGAATTCTTACCTGGCTGAAAGCTGATGCCATAAAGACAAAAGCATAGAAGAGACAACCTGTCTTGTCTAGCAGAATAGTATCATGAGGTTAGATGAATCTTCTTACTTTAAGACAGATTATCACAGAGATAAATGCAAGCTTGGTTTCTCTAAACATGCTTTTTGTCACTTGTGCAGTGAAGAAAGCAAGGTCCTGTCTGTGATGTGCTTGTTCAGACTTTCAGCTTGGGTTGGATAAGTGATATGAGTAGTAAGCCAAGAGAGAGCTGCTTTACTGAAAGACAAGTTGGAGAGAAAGCAAGTTACAACTTTAAAAACATATACACAAAGTTAACAGCCCTTGTGCAGTAACAGTGTTGCGCTATCCTGGACCTGGAAAGGCCTTTAACTCATAATAAACAAATACAGATACTTTGGAATTCAGCAGTAAGTTCTAATGCTACTGAAAAGACAAGTTACTTTGGTCTGCTGTAGTGGTTTTTTCAATAACTCATCAGTGATAGAATAAATACAGGCTACAGCACTTAACTAGGCTGTGGGAAAGTTATATTAATGGCAGAAAAAATAAAAGGGAAGTATTAATTATAACAAACAATGGTGGTACATCTGAAGCTGAATATTATCTACCTCAAAATAGTGAAGAAGCTGTGATAGAACATCTAGTTCAAGTCTTTCCACCTCCCAAGGGAATAAATTAGAAAATATTAGAACCAAAATAACTTTGAATTCTTTGGAGTCATCATCATTAAACAGAAAGTGTGAGTGAATATTTAATTGCATATGCAATCAGGCTGGAAAATATGGGCTGTTACAGCTTTACTGCTCGTCAATACTGTATTCACTGGAAAGTGATGTGTTTCTGCCCAGCAATTCTTCAGATTGAGCCTCCCAAAATAACTTTGGGAAGGTTTAGGTGAGTGAAGGCACATCAGATGAAATTACAAAAACAATCAGAATATTGAAAAGCAAGACTGAGGGCAGGGTAGGAGAAAGCTGTAAAGCAAAGCTGAAGGGAGAAAATACTGAAGAAAAAGTTTAAAAGCTTGAAATGTTTTCAGACACCGGAGAAACAAGAGGTCATTGAAAAATTCAGCAGGACTTCAAGAAGCAATTTATTGACAAAAGTAGCAGACATTTCTCAGATTTGATGAGTTCTCAGCCTCAGTGCTCACGCTCACCTAGCAAGGTGGTCAGATACCACCTTGATAGAAACCTGCCACAAGGAGGAGAGGAAATGCTGGATGAAATTTTGCTCACTCAAGATCAGCTAAAATGTAATGAGCCTGTGATGGCTCCTGGTGTTGCAGGAAGACAACGGGTGAAGTGATGCTTTATTAACCTTATGCAGGCCAATGATCAAAAAATTCAGAAAAAAATGTAAGATTTTTCTTTGACTGTGTGTGTGCTCACCATCTGCACCTTAATTCAGTATTTCATGTGTTTTTACATTTGTGGGCAAAGCTGATTGTGAGACTAAAGTCAAAGTCTGTCTGTAACAAACCTCTCAGTTACTTTATTTATCTTGCTCATCATCCCATGTGATGCCCTACAGCTCAGCCTGGTGTTCCTTCCTTCTGCTGCTTTGGAGCTGCTTTAGAATTCCAGTTTCATTGCTGTCTGAGCTTGGACAGAGGATGCAACTGAGTCACACTGAACACTGACAACATGGACTTGAGGTAGCATTAAAACTCCTCTAGATTAAGCCCAAGATAAAGCTAGTGTCAAATATTTGGATGCTGATTAGTGAAGGAGGAAAGATTTGGTATTGGTACATGTGAAATACAGAGTATTTATCCAAAAATAGTATTTACCTAAAATTGTTTCAACTTTGCTGCTTGTAGTGGTTTGCTTGCTTATGGAGTTTGTTTTCTAGAGCTGGACCCCTTCTATTCCCAGCTTCCGAGCTGTGTTGAGCATCTTGCAGAGTCAGGGCATATAAGCTCTTTGTGTACACCAGCTTTTCTGAGCAATAGTTAATCCTCTATTCTTGTAGGCCATGAATCTCTGTAACTTCATTTAGTCATCCAGTGGAGAGATTTGTTGCTTGTCACCAGAGCAGCGAGTGCCTTCTTAGGTTTATCTATGACATGGCACAGTATATTTTGTATACAACATTCCTTTAAAAATATTGGATTGGGTGTACTGGTGGAACAATTGCAAATGTACATGCTGCCACTGATCTCCTTTGCTGCTGTTTGGACCAGTCATTATCACGTGTGAATACTTATCTTAAGCTAATCTATGACTTGTTAATGTATTAAGTATCATTTTACATAAACAAGGTTGTTTAAAGCTGTAATTTAAATGCCAGGCACAGCTTTTTTTGCCTGTGACAGGAAGATACGAAAAATAATTGTAATAAATATTTGTAATAAAGAAACAACAGAAATCGCTTTTGAATGGCTCTATAACAACCAGAATACAAGTCCTGGTGCTGTAGATTTAGAGTGCATCAGTTCTCTAAGAAGCATGGATTTACTGGCAGAAAGGTTTGTGTATTTGCCAAGGTAAAAAGAAATTGTATTATCAGGAATACTTTTCATTTGATTAATTTTTTTTCCTGCTGCTGCAAAAGAATGAAGTTGTAGCTTTGTACCATCTATCCCATGAAGCTGACTTGTGAGTCAGAGATGAGTGGCAAAGCCCCTTTCGACTTGCTCTTATTTCAAATGGAGAATTCCAGCATAGGTCAGGCTTAGCCCTGGCACAAGCCCTTCTTTAGTATCAGCTCAGTGGTGGAAGAAGTGCTTCTGAGATGTGTTAATTGTTCACACCCCTGGCTAGCCAGGTTAAACTTCTAAGTCAGCTTGAACTTGAAGATAGCTCCTTCTGGCCTTTTGGGCTAGGAGCTGACTCTGGCAGGGATGTTGGGCAGCACTGGGAACATGTAGCCATGTAAGCTGACCTGTGTTCACTGTTTGGAGCTGTGAGCAATTGTGCCAGAGCTCTGCTTAGGAGGGTGAGCCTGCAGCTGGATGTATACATGTGTTGCTCTATATCCAGTTTCTAGAACAATGGCTATACATGTGTTTAGGTACATTTTAAGTATGTGAAAAAGCATAATCTAAATTTCAATATGGAATCTGAGTCTTCAGGTCAATGGCAGCAAGGAGAAAAATAATCAGGAGGCTCAGGAAGTAACTTTGTTCCCAGTAATGTATATTTAGAGTAAGTTTTAAGGATTTGTGCCCAAAATATAGAGAATATGCTCAATTTTTGTATAACACTTTCTCAGATTTCAGTAATTTATGAAATTGTCATTGTGATGTTCCTCAGAATTCAACCTGCTACAGTAGGGATGATCCTGGCACAACAGGGATTACTTTTCCTTTTACTCCTATTTTTTCTGTCTCTTCCCAAGTCATTGGCAACAATGCCTAGTTATTGCAGGACACTTTTTTTTTTTTTAGCTTGCCAGGCCCAAATTAGAAGTCTGGGAAAGGTCAGTGCACTCCAGAAGATGACTTATTGTAAGAGGTCAGGTTAGTCTTAGATTTAAATACCCACAGCAGGGACAAACACCTTTATTTGTGTGTTTCTACTTCTATATCTTGCAGAAGTGAAGCCAGTGAGCCCACAAAGATCAGAAGCAGTGAATCTTCATTCCCATTTTTTCTCTTGGATGTTGTTCAGTGCATTTGGAGGGGTTTTTATTTTTTCATGAGAAAAGTCAAGGCAATATTAGTCTTTCTCATTTAGACTTGTTAAGGGAAAATAGTATGTATTTTAGGTTTTGAAATGGTACCATAGTCTGAATGTCGTAGGGTAAAATGGCTTCACAGATAATGCTGTTCTGTGTTTGTCAAGTTAGCATTTGAAGATCTAGCTTAAACCTGACATCTGCCATCTAAGCTATGCCCCCATTGATACACAAACATACTTGCAATTTGTGGCTGTGCTGGTGGGTGGGTTGCTGTGTCCAGGGGCTTCTGTAAATTGGAGAGGGTAAAGGTACAGGCAGAGCATCACTGGTAGGTGCTCCTCTGCCCTGGAGCCCCACAGAGCCCTCTGCCCACCCCTGAGCCAACCTGAATCCTCTATGTTCATCAGGGCTGCTTTATTCCAGGACTTTTCCCACTGGATTAATGAAATCTTGCTGATAGTCTTCATGAGAGAGGATTGCAGAAGATTTGTTTCATGTAAATTGGCTATTAATTTTTTTGTTGTTGTTGCTTTGGCAAGAATGAAATCTAAACCAAGAAATAAGTCTGCTACAGAAACCAACTGGAGGGAATCTGAAAAAAAAAACAAGAGCTGACTGGAATTTACTGATCTGCATGTAACTTCTCAGAAGTTATTCATTAGCTTAATTCAAAATCTGCCAATCTGTAGTTACCTAGGTAGTTAATGTGCGTTCCATGGTATGACAGGGGTTTGTGTAGCTTTTCTTTCACTGAGAGGCACCCCAGTGACACCCTGGTCCTCTGCAAAAATGAAAAAATCCCCACTCTGTGCAGTTTAGCAGCAGGGTTTTACTGAGGAGGGATCTATGGAATGTTAATCAATCACCCATTTTCCAGTATATAAGTAAAACACTGACTCCCCTGCAAGAAATCCAAACAGGTCAGAGAGCAGCTGAGAACCCTGTGATTGTTGTGACAGATACCTGATTTTCCCAAAGAAGATAATTGCCTTGTCTCCGTGTCCATGCAGTCTGTGGGTCAAAATGAATCTTCGGTAACAAGTAACAGAATTTGTATACTACTTGCACTAAGTATGGCTCAACTACTTGTTCTCCTGGAAATACCTTCTGGATGAAGATACAAGAGATGAATTTTGTTCCTTTTGTCCATATATGTCTGTTTGGGGACTGTGCAGGAGGTGTGGGAACACTCGACTGACCTCTGTGTGTATTGTAAAATCGGCAGGGCTCCCTGAAGGGTGTGGTGAGCTACTCCTGCCTGCAGCTCAGGTTTGGCCCTGGTGACACAGCAGGGGGGCTGCTTCCCTGTCCACACTTCTGTGCCTGAGAGATAAGCATGGCTTGTTCAACTCACAGAATCGTATTCTGTATGATTTGGATTGGAAGGGACCTTAAAGACCATCTTGTTTCTACCCCATTTCACTACACAGGTTACTCCAAGCCCTGTCTAACCTGGTCTGGAAGTCACACTTTAAAGGTGATGTACTACAAAAAGTTTATTCTCTTATAGATACCTTCAAATGAGTAAATTAAAAGTAATGCAGACATTCTGATCTGAATATATGCAGTTCAGTTTGCTTTAGTTTGAGGTTATTTCACATATTAGTGCATTGCCAGCAGTGGATGTAGGGCCACAATGTGTCTTAGAGCTGTTTGCACCCTTCCATTGGTACATCTTGAAATGGAGTATTTTTAATCAGTTATTAACTCCAGAAGCTATCTGGATTGGTGTATTGAACAGAATTTGAAGATATCTGCCACCAATAATGTGATTTGGGGAGCACTTCAGAAGCAAGATAAAAGTTGTTATATAATTTTAACAGTAATAATTCAGTCCACCAGCTAGCACAAGAGGAATAGCATATATCCCTTTTATTGGAAGCATTATTCATCTGCTGTGACCTTAATGTGAATTCTCTCACAAAAAATGAAGTTAAGATGGAGTTACAGTTGGAAACACTCACTGGTACTGCTGAGAGGCTCATTACAGAGATGCTGCAAGTATTCCCCAAAAGTGATGATTCTCTGCAAAATGCAGAAATTTCCAGATTTCTCAAGATTTTTGAGTGTCGTAAGAGTGTATTTTTCACATCATATCTTTGTAGCGCTACATAGTTCTGCCATGTAGGAATGCAGCTGAATCTAGAAAAAAAAATGGCTTAAAAGACAGATTTTTTTTTTCCAAACCTTTTTTTTTTCCAAAAAGAACGCTGTTTCCCTTTTAGTCAGAGGAAGGTTGGATTTGGCTCCCGTTAGGATTTCAGGATTTTGTAAATCCTGAAAACATGTATTGGAAATGTCAGTGGTTTTAACAGCTTTGGAGATACCTGAAATGAGTTATTTTTGTGAAACCCAGTGTAGAACAAACCTTATTTTGTCCCATGGGTCTCATGGGAAGGAGGTTTCAGTTTGTAGATCACACTATTGTGCTACTTTGTCAATCATACCCAATCCTACTTAATTTACATTACATATGTGTGTATATATANCAGGCAGCAACTGACAGGACGAGAGGACATGGTCTTAAGCTGTGCCAAGGGAAGTATAGGCTGGATATTAGGAAAAAGTTTTTTATAGAAAGGGTAATAAAGTTTTGGAATGGTCTGCCTGGGGAGGTGGTGGATTCCCCATCTCTGGATGTGTTTAAGAAAAGGCTGGATGTGGCACTTGGTGCCATGGTTTAGTTGGGGTTAGGGTTGGGTTGGACTTGATGATCCTGGAGGTCTCTTCCAACCTAATGATTCTGTGATTCTGCGTGCCACGTGCCCTGTAGCCTCAAAATACCCCTTGGCCCTTCCCCCAGGGGGGCTTGTGGTCATTTGGCCACTCAGGAGCTGTATTAGGGAGCTTCAGGGGTTGGGTGTGGAGCATTGCATCCAGTGTGCCACAGATTGGCAGCCAATGCTTGGGCTGGGTGTACAGCGCAGGGCACTGCCACACCATGGCAGGGCCTGACCTGCCCCTGCCACCACCCCCACACACATGCATCCCAAAATGTCTTGAGACATCACTCTTTCCTTTCCAGTCTCTCACAGAAGGCCACCAGTCACCCATTTCCTAAAGAGTCTCATGTACACATCTTTTAACTCTCTCCAGGAATGGTAACTGTCCCACTACCCAGGGCTGCCTGTGCCAGTGCCTGACCATCCTTTTGGTGAATGAATTTTTCTTAATACCCAACCTACACCTTCCCTTGAGGCCAATTCCTCTTGTTCTATCTCTTGTTACTTGGAAGGAGACAGACCCCACCTGCCTACAAACTCCTTACCTCAAAAAGTATCTGGAAAGTAGCAGGCTTCCTTTTGACATCAGTTAGATCTCAGCCATGCAAAAAGAGCTCTGGGAGTGACAGATCTGTCCATATGGAGAGATAGCCAAAAAGTAGGTAATTTGGGAAGACAAAATTGCATCCCTGATGCTGCACTGTTGTTTACTTGAAACAGCATAGCATATGAAGGCAAAGGGCAAATGTAAATATTCAGTTTTCTCTGAAACTTGAAAGAAATAAAAGATGTGTCTTGGTTAAAAGTCAGTATTTACAGGTCCCTAAGAAATTGTGGGGATAAGTGGTTACACATTTTTATGTGTATGACTCAAATATACAAGAGTGAGAATGAGAGGAGGGACCATGTCTGTGCCCAGGCAGATGAGCACAGAATTGCAAATCCCCAGTTCAAAAAGCAGACATTTTCTTTCACAGCTGAAAACCAAGACCTCAGAGAAATAGAGGCATTGTAAACACAAAAAAACTAGAGTATTTTCCAGAGCAGGCAGGAATTCTCTTTTCTCAAAAGATGATCATTCAAATGTATGAAACTAGGTGAGAACATTTTAAGATGTAAGAAGTACTGGTGGACATCCTTTATTTGAGGAGGTGAATATTTTTCAGAGTATTTCCTTTAGAGATAAGAAGCTGCCTGAGCTCTGACTGTGATGGTGAAATGTACAGTTGTAGTTGTGTGGGTATCTAAGTCAGCATCCTGGGTAGAAGATGCTAAGAGAGGATAACAGGGATGTACTGATGCTCAGCCTGTAAACCTGCCTGAATGAATTCAGAACTTGGTTCTGACACAAAGGTGCATCTCAGCACATTAGCATGAGTCTAGCAGATCATCTGGGAGTATTTTGCTTTGTTGTTATTGTGAATTGAACTATACTACATCTGTGCAGGATGGAGCAGACTTTGCTGCAGAGTAGACATAAACAGGCTTTGAAGTTCAGATGTGGCACCTGCCCTGAATATCCAGCAAAAACCAGATTGTACCTGATACTTCACTACACCTACAGCAATTCCACACTCTCTGGATTGTCTTGTGTTGAAAATGACTCCCAAGATGTTAGAAAACATCTTTTTCCCAAGCCCTGTTGTAAAGAAGAAGTCCAGGAATCATTGGCTGATTTTCAAGGTTGTTTATTCTTTGTTATCTAATACATTCTTTCTTCACCCTGCTGTGGTTCTTGCAGCAGGTCAAGCCATCCCTGACTCCTGACCAGCTGACGACTGGCCTTGGGGCAGCGTTAACTCTTTATATCATGTACTACGTGTACTATATTTACAAAAGATTACCAATACTTATTACCTATGTTAGACATCTATCTCTACTTTAAAGCAATCCAAAAGTGCCATCACCACAGCAGAAGAGGGAGGGGAAGAAGAAGAAGAAGAAGAAGAAGAAGAAGAACTCAGGGCACCTCCCCAAATCCTCCATCTTGTCCCATTCACCTCAATTCTAAAAACCCAAATCTACAGAAATTTCACCCTGTTATAAACTACACTACAGTTTTTCCTGCCTTGGTGACTTGCAATTCCTCTCTCAGTGCTGGAAGCCTTTCCCATGGACTGAAGTCAAAGCCAGTGTCTTCCTAGGCTCTGTGCCAGGGTTTCCAACCCTCCTGTACAAATCCCAGACCCCCTGTACAGATATTAAACCCCGCTGTACAGGCATTAAACCCCCCGTACAGGTATCAAACCTCCTTGCTCAGGTCCCAGACATCCCTGCCAAGGTCCCTGACCTTGGACTCCAACACACAAAAAACCAAATTTAGGAAGGGCAGTTGTTTATCAGTATCTAGGCAAACAATTGTGGGAAATTCCATCATCCCTATGGAGAAACGGTCTGTGACACTTCTACCAGCAGTCAGTACACTAAAGTCATTCACCGAATTAAAACAAAGACTAAATTGTAGCATAAAACTCACCACTACAGAATATATATACAAATCACACAGAATCATTAGGTTGGAAGAGACCTCCAGGATCATCAAGTCCAACCCAACCCTAACCCCAACTAAACCATGTGCCACATCCAGTCTTTTCTTAAACACATCCAGAGATGGGGAATCCACCACCTCCCCAGGCAGACCATTCCAAAACTTTATTACCCTTTCTATAAAAAACTTTTTCCTAATATCCAGCCTATACTTCCCTTGGCACAGCTTAAGACCATGTCCTCTCGTCCTGTCAGTTGCTGCCTGAAGAAAGAGACCAACCCCCACCTGACTACAGCCATCTTTCAGGAAGCTGTAGAGAGTGATAAGGTCACCTCTGAATCTTCTCTTCTCCAGGCTAAACAACCCCAGCTCCCTCAGTTGTTCCTCACAGGGCTTGTGCTCCAAGCCCCTTACCAACCTTGTTGCCCTCCTCTGGATGCATTCAAGCATCTCAAGGTCCTTCCTAAACTGAGGGGCCAGAAGTGGACACAGCACTCAAGGTGTGTCCTCACCAGTGCTGAGTACAAGGGAAGAATGACCTCCCTGGTCCTGCTGGGCACACCATTCCTGATACAGGCCAGGATGCCATTGGCCCTCCTGGCCACCTTGGCACACTGCTGGCTCATGTTCAGTCAGTTATCAATCAGAACCCCCAGATCCATTTCTGCCTGGGCGCTGTCCAGCCACACCATCCCCAGCCCCCTGCATTGCAGGGGGTATTGTGGCCAAAATGAGGGACTCGACACATGGACTTATTAATCTCATCCCATTGGATTCTGCCCATCTATCCAATCATTCCAGGTCTCTCTGCAGAACCCTCCTCCCTTCCAAGAGATCAACAAATGCTCCCAGCTTAGTGTTGTCTGCAAATTTACAAATGAAAGGCTCAATACCTTCATCTATGTCATCAATAAAAATAGTAAACAAAACTGGCCCCAACACAGACCCCTGAAGTACACTACTAGTGCCTGGCTGCCAGCTGGATGCAGCACCGTTCCCCACCATTCTCTGGGCCTGGCCATGCAGCCAGCTCTTAACCCAGCACAGAGTGCTCCTGTCCAAGCCATGTGCTGCCAGCTTTTCCAGGAGTATACTGTGGGAGACAGTGTCAAAGGCCTTGCTGAAGTCCAAGCAGACAACATCCACAGCCTTCCCTGCATTCACCAGGTGGGTCACCTGGTCATAAAAGGAGGCCAGGTTGGTCAAACATGACCTACCCCTCCTAAACCCTGGCTGGCTCTGATACACTGGCTGCCTCTTAAGTGCTGCATAACAGCTCTCAGTATAAACTGCTCCATTATCTTACAGAGGTCAGGCTAACTGGCCTACAATTACCAGGATCCTCCTTTCTACACTTTTTATGAATGGGAATCACACTGGCCAGCTTCCAGTCACCTGGAACCTCACCAGTAAGCCAAGTTTGTTGGTAAATGATGGAGTCTGGGCCCATAGGCTTATTGGGCATTCAAGCAGCTCAATATTTCTCTGACTGCCTCCTTCTGGATAACAGGAAGACCATTCTGTTCCCTGACACCATCCACCAACCCAGTATGACAATTATCCTGAGGACAAGCCATCTTCCCACTAAAGACTGAAGCAAAAAAGGCATTGAGCACTTCTGCCTTCTCCTCATCTGCAGTTACTAAGTTCCCTCCTGCATTCAATAGATAACACAGACTGGTCTCATCCTTTTACCGTTAACATATTTG
>WEIU01007866.1:20478-39742 GCA_013389925.1 Aegithalos caudatus | reverse complement strand
TCAATTAAAAATAATTTTCTGGGCACCTTCCTGATTCCTATTGGTAAAAACATAAAGCATCAGCAAACTACAAAAATGCCTTATCAACCTTTTTAAGACAGTGACAGAATTACATTAACTGTTTCCATTTTTTCAATTTATTTTATATTTTCCTTGGTCTACAGCACATGTTTATGGTATCAGGACTAACAGATGCATTTATGAGCATAACTGGATGCACCTTTTAGTAATTAGAGAAAAATATATAATAAAATATAAGATACAAATATTTCATGATATGCTGCTGTGGCAATGAGTCTTCTGGTCCAATTAGCATAGGAATGGCATTCCTGTCTATTCTAGCTCATGGGGAAACAGTGACTGTCAGCAAAAGGTAAACTGTGCCTAATCTCAGTTTGAAAATAGCCTGCATATATTCTATATGGAAATCAGTAAACTAAATTCTTTGCTTTTGCTAAAAATATGATCCCATATTTTTGAACCTTAAATATGCCTACATTTTTCATTTGGAATAGAAATACATCTGCCAGTAAAACACTCTAAGTTGGCATTTTACATGCATAAAAAGCTTTTTATTGGAATTCATATCGCAGTGTGACATTCATTCTTCCCACTATACAAAGAACTATGTGGTGGGTTGAAATTTGGATTTTTCAGATTTTTTTTTGGCTTTAGTCTCTCCTAAAAATATATATATCCAAAATATTATGACTGATAAGCAACTGTTAAATCTGATGAAAAATCTCAACATATTCAGTTTGACTTTCCTTAATTAAAAAGAGAGAGCACTGTACAATCCACACTTGCAGATACTGTCAAGGCACCTGGAAATTATTCCACCCTACCTATGGGTAGGGTGAGAGTTAACAAAGGTGTACAACCACTCTATGGTCCTACATGTAGACTGCACAATAGGCAAGTATATGAGCTGCTTCTTTCCAGGAATCCACAGCTCACAGGACACCCTCTCTAGAAAATGCAGCTTGAATAAACAGGAGACCACACTAGGGTTACCTCATTTTATAATCAGAATGAGTACAGGCAGGCAGACTGGAGCTGACAGACTCTGCAAGGAACGGCTTGCATGTGTCCCCTTCCATCTCTTCAGACATCTGAATTTTATATATGGTGTTATGAGACACTGTTTTCCTCAGTAATTGGCAGTGGAAAGGCCACAGAAATATTCAGGTTTACTTTTGTTAGATAGGGCTATACATGGAGGTAGGCATACAGGTAGCCTTATTTTGCTGGGCTTCATACATCTTTCTTACAGTTGGAGGTTATTTTGGTGAGGGAAAGAAGTAGCCTCTTTTTATCCATCTTAGAAATGATGCTTAATACGTGTGCCAAGGAGGTGAGACACTGAAATACTGCATACATGGGTAGATAGGTCATTTGGTAATACAGGTGTTCTCTCAAAATCAATTCCTAAATGAGGAGCAGCAACGTTCAAAAGGTCATCAATCACCACCACCTGAGCAAACTTGTACAACAAGCCCCAGAAGCATTTGCCCTATACCTGCCATTCATAATCATTCCCTAAGCAATTGCTCCTGAAGGGAAAACATAGACAAACCTCAATGCCAACTTTTGTGTAAGGATTATGCCTGGACTCAATGATCTGAAAAGTCTTTTCCAACCTAAATGTTTCTATGATTCTTTAAAATATTTAAGGATTCTTGCTAACCCTGGATACACTACAGTAAAAATATATTTCTCATAGAAGGTGTAGTGAATAAGATATTAAGGACTATAGCTGTTTCTATAATATATTATTGCAATAAGCAGAGCTGCCTGAGGGCCACAGTAACTTTGGGTGTTTATTTATAGGTTTAGCAAGTCATAGATATACTGGCATGGCCATCCTAATTCCTGTTCTCTTTTTTGACTCATCTGAGGGGGAGAGGAAGGATCCTTTAAAAAGTTTTACAGAAATCCAAGCTCAGGCATGCTGCACAGGTTTTTTGGCTTTTTTTTTAAATTTTTTTTTTTAACCTCCCCTTACAGGAATAAAAATGAGCTGTTAAAGCTATAGATCTGATTTCTGTGTCATTGGAAACAAACTGCATTTCAAAGGGGAACATGTAAGAGGAGTCCCTTAAGAAAGCTCTGTGGAGTTGTAATCTATCAAAACACTTTAAATATGAAGAGGTGCCTTCCAGAAGCAAAGAACACATTCCATTTCTACATTTTGTAGGTGAAGTCATTATTATTTGGCTTAAACGACTTTTCATTTCACTGATTCTTTAATATAGTTTAGAGTACAAAGTAAAAAAAAAAAAAAAAAAAAAAAAAAAAAAAAAAAAAAACCAAAGTAATCTTATTCATAATAAGATTAATCTAATAAAAAAACCCCAGTTGACTTCTCTACTTTGTTTTGCTGGTAAGCATTAAAGCCATACTTTGATACATCAAAATCCTTCCCCAAGTGGTTCAGGTGATTGACTGTGGTATGCTTATACTGTGTTGTGCTTGGGCAGAAAACTGAGTGTGACTCTGACTAGAAGAATGCTCCCTTGGCCCTATTGTCAAAAGGCTCCTGCAAAGGTGCAAACACATCATGCAATGGAGAGTTGTAAATTTACATGCAAATTGTCTTGGTGGCATTGCCCAGGTGCTGGCAGTGGTGGGCTGCAGAGGTGTCTTCCATGAGCAGAGGATCAGGCTGCCCTGTGCCAAACACAGCCAGTTCCAGAAAGGATCCACTGCAGCCCCTAAGCCAAGATGGTGGTGTCACCGTGGAAGTGTGTTTAAGAAGGGCAGAAAATGTTGGGGAGAGGGACGGGGGCAGGAAAAAGAAGAGCAAGAGAATAGAGGATACACCAAGTTTTAGGGTGTTGACACTCCACTCCTCCAAAGGGACGGGGACCCAAGGAGGACCCATGGAGGACCCACCGGAAGCACAAGAAAAAGGTGAAAACAGACACAATCACTAGGTTGGAAGAGACTTTTAAAATGAGAGGCTAGCAGAGCTAAACCAAATTGCCTTGACCACAGCCCTCCATGTCTCCCTGAAGGGGTGTAACCTGTGGCAACAATGATGCACAGAGGAGAAGCATCTGTAGTGGAGGAGTAAAGTTGAGCCTGGGAGTGAAGCTGGGCAAACCGACAAAAACTGAAAAGGGTGGAAAGGGGTTTTCACTGTGTGTGTAAATGCTTGTTTTTCTTGTGGTTGACTGTTGTATCCCAATATCCTAACCAGTGCCTTTGTTGCTGAGATGTGGGTGCACTATTTAGTAATCATCAGTTCCCCAGTGTACATAACATTTTAGAAGGTGAAAGGAATTTGAGTACAAAGGTGCACCTCTACCTTTTTCATGTGCATGTTTCAGAAACAGAATGAAACCAGTTCCCAAGAGGAGTTTCTTAGAATATCTTTTCTTTCCATTTCAGTAAGATAGAGCAAAGACATTACTTACAACGTCAGTAATCTATAATATTAACAGCTGTCAGTGCATTAAAAGTACTTGAGCAGTTGTCTTTAGATGTCAAGATTCATAACGATAAGAAGACATTGAGGGTGGGGAGAATTACACAATGGGAGCAAAAGCAAAACACTCGACTCCATAAAATCAGGAAACCCTGAAAGAACATTATGTCTGTAAAGCATTTAGGATCTTGATTAAAGCCATTGTTTACAGCCTAGCAAAGACACTATTATATCAGCAAGGCCAGTTTCACTATCAGGCTCATCAGCACAATACAGCCAGCGGGGACATTTTAAAAGGTCTCTTCAGTTAAGTCCTAAAGTGGTTTCAGTATCTATTCTTTAAAAATATGATCAAGAATGTATAAAAATAAACCCCTATATTTCATGCTGATGTGTTCTGGTGCATTACTGTCAGACTTTAACCATGAAAGGAATAGCCCTTTTGTGCAAAGAGAATAGCTAGAAGAAAATTCGGGGAATAATAAAAGAAGATTCAGGAAACACTTATGAAATATTTGGTTTATCTAGCAAATATGAATGCAGCTTAGGTCTAGGCATTAGCACTGCTGGTCTTTCTAGTCCATTAAAATTAGCTTAGCTGGTGATTAGACAGACTATGGTTGCTCCCTCCTTGAAACCCTCCGCTGGCCCTTCAGCAAATCATCTCACAGACTCCTGTCCTTGCTTCAAGGTCCTGTGATGAAGTGTAGCCTTTAATTTCATTCAACAGACATTTCATGTCTATTTCTGCCATCAGGAACACCTACCTTGTGTGTGAATTAGGCCATCTTCAATAGAAAACTCTCAGATTGTTTGAACTGTACACTGTTTGAACTGTACACCATTCTAATACCAGTCTGAATGACCAATATTCATACTTCTAGACTGAAAACTATTTTAAGCCCAAGGATGGATTATCTTGAAGAATATTTGTATTAGTGCCAAGTGACTAAGGCTTACATTGATAGATTAATTTTCTCTCTTTCTTTTTTTTCTTTTTCTAATACAAATATGTGAGAAAAAAGTTCACAAGAGAAAAAAATGCTAATTGTTGGTTGATTTTACCCTTTTTCTTATAAAGTGAAATTTCTTACCAAAATGTGATGTTTGAACAGAGGATAAGTTTATACTGGGGCTGCATCTGAAGGAGTTTTAAGAACAAGTCCAACCATGTCAGTGCAGTGCTCCTTCTTCAGGGTTTATATAACCTGTAAAGCTAATTGTCTGTGTAGATATAACTTCCACTCCAAGAGATAACTGTGATACTGTTGTTGCAGTTTAATATACATTTCGGCTGTATTTGGAAAGTCTGAATTTGCTTTTAAAAACATATGAAATGAAATGTTTACATATTTGCGAGTTTGTGTCAATTTAATTGTCATGCAGTTGGAAATTTTCATTAAAACATTAAACAAAATTTTTCAAGTCCAAAAATCCACTTTAAAATTAATAAGTTATACATCAGAATGGATATGTACGTTTTTTCTATGCACATAAAATATTCCAACCAGATATCCTTCTTATTCTTGAAGAACATGCTTTACATTGCTTTTTCATTCTTTATTTTAGTTCATGATTTTCTGATGCCTACACATAAATAATGGACAAATATGCAATATCAGCATTGCATATGTCTCATTCTAATAAGAAAAAATAAAAAGGTTTTTTTTTTTCTTTATTAGCTCAGCACAAGTGAAATGGTTTGATTCTATCCAACAGTGTCCTGTGTGTACAAGATCCTGAGGGACTTAATCGATAGAATTTATCTTGATAGGATTATTTAGCCATCTTTAAAGTATCACAGTATTGTCAAGGACAGACAAGTAGACATGAGAAAAGAATTCACAGAGACCCACTCTTTTAGATGCATGTGCTCTGCTAATTGTTATAAAGTTTAAAACAACATAACAAAACAAGTATCAAACTCACTAATGAATCAACATGCAGCTGTTGCCAAATATAGCATATAATTAATTACTGTTGTTATGCAAATGATATTGGGTAAAATGACTTGATTTAAAGTGGGACGAGTGATAGCTGACAGGATGGTCTAGTAGCTGAAAGCTTTGTATTTCTGTCAAAAGCAGATCATTCATCTTCCAGACAAAAACTTTAGCTACTTAAAGGACAGCATTGTTAATACCTGCTTCATATTCTAGACAGGATCACTCTAAATGCAATTTCTGAAAATTGTAACAAATATATTACTGACAGCTGATTAACTGCTTATTAACTGTATCTGTAAAATCACAGGATGCAGAAAATGAAGCAGAAATCAAGGGATGACCAATAAAATAATACCCCAGATTTATTAAAATATTGTTTGGAAGTCAGAAATCAGGAGGGATATTTACAACTGAATAGGAACATTAAAGACCACCATGGTTATGATCAACCAATTTAATTTTTAATGTCTTTTTTAAGCCCTCTGCTAAAGCCCCAACTTTTTCTTCTTTTTTTTATGCTCATGATATTAAAAGTACATGTGAAGCTAATATTGATTTTCACTTATTTTGTATTATTCTTCTTCAGTTTAGATATAATTGCAACAAAAATTCATGTTATTAATCATCTCATGACTTTTTGCAATAACAGCTTGAAATGTTTTAAGAGTAATAACACCTTCAAAGCATAAAAGATAAATCTCTCTATGTAGAGGTCTAATGTGACCCCAGTTTATGAAATAGACATAATTTAATTTTTTATGTTGGTCTGGTTAATTGGATTAGACCATCACTATCATTTTCTCTCCTTTCAGTGTTTGCTCATTAGAGAAAGCCACAGATATTATTTACTGATTCAGAAATGAGACAATAAGTGGGCAGGTATTCTTTATAAAAAGGTCCCAAATGTAAATAATGACAGTAACCTCTCTCCACTCACTCCTCCTTAGTTAATATGCTTATGGATTACTTAGTGAAATCACAGGCAATTTCAGGGAGATCTAAAGGACTAATACATGGATTATTTCCCATAGCAATCAAAAACCCATTCCAAGTTAACCAGTCAAAAGATGTTACTATGAAACTGTAAATTTAAGCAGCCAGAAGAATAAACAAGGACAGTTTGTTGCGTTCTGTCACCAATTCTGAAAAAATGGCTTGTCATCAATGGGAGCTAGAGATATTATTCAGAAATGTGGAATCTATACCAGAGACTGATAACATTCTTAATATTAAAAGAGAAAGACAACATAAAAAACCATTATACAAATTTATACAAAAGTTATACAACTTATACAAAACTGCTACTTATCTCTCAAAAAATGAAAATAACCTTATTTTGTATCACTTTAGTGTGCATTAAAGAAAAAACTTTATTTGTTGTTGTTTCCTAAAAAAAGAGATACTGTGGTCAATGTTATGAGAGATGTTTTAATAAAAAAACAGTCCCATTTCCTTTTAGATTAGCTCTTGAAAATCTTTCATAGGTATATTGTCACTTCTGAAAGCATATGTCCATTTTATGACACATGCTGTATATATAAATTATTGAGGACATTTTCACTGACAGGTGACTAGGAACAGTTGTCCCCTTACTCCCTTGCAGGTTTAATTTAACTTATCACACATACACACACATGCAAGGCGTGAGGAGGTTTCTCACACAGAGACAATCGTGCTCTTTACTTGAAATAGTCCCAATCATAATTAACTACTACATATCTACACAGTATTATCATTTTTTGCTTGATATCATAGACTATATATGTATATTTATATTTATAAGGGTTTGGTTTGATTGTATTTTTCCCTCTGGGCCCCTGGCACTTTACAGAGTCTCTCCCCATTCCTGGCATAGTTTCTGTATAAAGGCAAGCTTCTCTAGCTACTTCATGGCTCTGAAGTCATAGATTATTTTTTACCTCTGTGACCAGAGAAATCAGTTTCCTAATGAGGTGTGATTCTTAATGGGAATTGTAGACATTGGTAAGGAATTACAGTTAGGTAATAGAATTTTCTGTAACAAAAAACATTTACAGGAATAACATAAGTCATATCATATCAGACCTGACAAAACCAATAACAGATGTCTAGCAATCACTGCAAAGGCACTCCTTAAAATGTACATCAAATCTATAGCAGTTAGGGACACTATGTAGAGAGGTACTACTCTTGCTGTGTAGCTGTCACTATTTTTCTTTTTTCATGAATTTGACACTCAGTTACTTACAGTCAGAGTATGTCTAATTTCCTGTGGCAGAGAATTCCATGGATAGCTACACCTGAAGAAGAATCTCCTTTTTTTTCTGTTTAGAACTTGAGACACACTTGTCTTATCTGATGCTCCCTACATCCTGTATTAGAGGAGACAGTAAACAATCTTTCCCTATTTACCTTCTCCCTGTCACTTCTGACATTCTGCCATATCCACCTTAGATCATTTATCTTCCAGGTCAGACTGCTGTATTTAAACACCCTTCTTACAGAAGCCATGTCATAGCTTTGATCATCCTTGTTACCCTCAGTGTAACTTTTTCTTGTTGAAATATCTCTTTTCTTAGAGGAAGGAGCCAGAATTGTTCAAAAATATCTAAGGTTTGTTCTCATTTTTACCCTGGGAGGTCAGGAGATTTGAGCACTGCTATCCATTAGATAGGATTATATTTCTATCCACTAGTATACCAAGCCTGTCACTCTAGTGTGAGATACAGTAAGGCATGTTCTCAAGAAAGAGCATTCTCAGCAGACTTTCAAATCTGTCAGAGAGCAGAACTTCCCAGGTTCCTGTCTAAAATCCCTTAAGTGTTTTTGTGTGTATAGATATATATATAGAGAGAGATAGATATAGATATAGATTATATAGATATAACTACCTTGTTTTAACAGGTTTTAATCACCTGGGTTCTTGGAGATTGCTTCATCAGTTAATGGTTAGAAGTTCATGACCAGTGGCTGAAGAGTCACATCACCTCAACCAAATAAAGCTCCCTCAGTCCATGGTTTCAATTCTGAAGCAAAGTTATTCAACAAAGCTAAGGAAAGGAGGTATAGAAATTTAATCTCTTCATTAAGTGCCACGTTACTTTAGCTTTTCCCTTATCAAATATGCACAGAAATACAAAGAACACAATTTCATATAAAATATGGCCTGTATAATCTTCATTGACAACCTTGAGAGGCTCCTCATAAAACTCATTCAAAATTCATTTTTTGGATAAAATCATGATCTTTCCACAAAACTAATCCATGAAGGACTCAATTCATGTAAGAGGTACATGATGCACACACAGGCTCCAGGGTACAAAAGTGCTGTCCTTCAGAATTATTTTCTGGAAGGGCCAGAAAAGTTGAGCCATCTAGCACAGTGGTCTAGATTTCCATCATTCCTCTCAAATAAACTAACTGCTGAACGAGGCAGAGACACTGACAGGACACTCTCTCACACCTTCTACAGAGCTGGGACTATAACTGGCTCATTTGCACAGTGCCAGTTCTTGTGTACCAATGATTCCACGAGCTTGTCCTGGGATAGCTACAATCCTCCACAAACAAGCTGTGCAGTCACAATGCAAGAACGTACACCCACACACAATCTGTACCCTGCTGAGTGGGCAAATAAATAGCAAACAACAAATGAATAATATAGTGCAAAATTCAGTGCATAATAACTACATATAAATGTTAAGAGAAAATTAGAAAATCATAAGTAAAGGAAGTGAAGGCAGTGCCTTCTATGATGGATTACATCTATTTTCTGCATAACTATTAACACCCCCTGGAAATCAAATTTGTGTCTGATTAAAGTAAACTTTCAAATTTGTTCATAAACAAAACCACTGTCAAAGAATCTTCCTTTCAGATGTCATTTTAAGACAAGTGTTATTCTATAACTGATTTTCACTTTTTAGATCAAGAGTTTTTCCTGATTTCAGAGCAGTTTTGCTATTACTTGTTTTTCTCAAGGAAAGAGCCAGCAACAGCAACATTCAGAAGAGCCTTAGAAAGTGTTTGCATGGAACCCTTGGCATGACTGTGGTACTGAGGCAGCTGTATACAGCAGAACAAGGCAAGACTAAGCAGAGGTTCCCTTTCAGCCACAAAAATCTGGTTATTCCACAGGGAAGCTTTTTTTATGTTTTCTTACCTTGGAAATATTTTTTGTGACAAAATATTAAATATTATGTAATATTATGTAATAGTAACACACATGCTACAAAATAATCGTGCATTAAAAGTATAATATGCAGTAGGTCATTACTTTAATGGAAAACAGATACATTCCTATTCAAATACATTTGCATTCTCGCTATCATACATTTGGAGTAATCTTAAATACCCTAAATGGAGTGTGTGAGGAAACTTAAATTCAGCATTAATTCTACTCTTCTCATAAAATTTATGCTGTTTGCCTTTCTCACTTTTCTCATTGACAATTAGCATAATGCCCCAGAGATTTTCCTGCTAAATGCATATGAAAGCTGGCAAGGACAAAAGGACTTAAAGATTAACATAATATCTGATACTTAATATATATATTTTAAAAAAACCCACTATTCGTGTTATATACATTATTTTATGACACCTGCTTTCTCTTAAAATATACTTAAAATTATAGCAATACACAAGATATTTCATAACAGATGAGAAGTGTGGGTTAGGAGAAGAATACTTAGAATCTTTGCATCTAAATGAAAAATTTATATTTTAAACATTTTTTCACTGTTACAAATTTAAATTGAACTACTAATTTTTCCTACTGGTGGAATTTTTATTGTCAGAGCTTTAAACATATTTAACTACTAAGATAGGATGTTACCCTCAAAACACAGAGCTACATGGTCTCAGCAAAATCACCTCTTTATGGTGAAAAATTTCTAAGAGAAAAACTTTGGTTAGATGTCCTCTTTATGGTCCAGTTTACTGTTATTTTACAGGTGTATTTCTAGAATTTTCTCAGTAGTTGCACCTTAAGGTGGGTGTAAATATATATTTATGAAACAAAAAAACAGTATGAAACATACTTATTTGCAGAAGCAACATTCTGTCATTTATACTTTCGCTCCCTGTGTGAGCAATTTTGTAAATGCAATGTTCTGAAATTCAAATTCCAAGTTTATTATATATTAAAACAAAATTTCTCCAAGGGTGGTTGTATATGTACGAAATTTCCTTATACTCTCAGCACATTTTCTGTACTCCTGCCCATCTTTTCAGATCTGAACTCATCTCCCAGTAGACTTCATTGCTACTTCTCTCTGATCTTAATTTTGATTTGGAGAGGTGGCATGAAGCATATGTTTCCCAGCTGGATATTCTGTGGGGGAATTTTTATCTGTTCATTGCATTCAGTTCCAAGGGACATTAAGGTCCCATGAAGGAAAAGATCATCACGAGAAACTATCTGGCTTTCCTCTTCTCATTTTTCAGCAACAGAATCAGTGTTACTTACTTAAAAAGCTTTAACTAGTGTCAAGCCAAAACTAGTTTTTTCTCTTTCTGGATCTGATCCAGAGAAAGAGTCACAAATTCAAATAAATATAATTTTCAGAATATAGGACAAAGAGATGCATCAGCTAAAATACACATTCCTTGCTATAGGGAAAAAATGCCTCTCTGATAAAAATAAACATCTTTTTTGAAAGACATATGAAAAGAAAATGCTTACATTGTATCACATCTAAGAAAAAAAATTGATTGGCAATTTGTTTGCATTTTATCGATAATGCATATGGAAGAATAATAAAGGATAAGCCAGTAAACCTCAGTAGAACTTTTCTTCTCTTCATTCATTTTTATTCATAAATTTTCATTAATTTTCTTGTTATAGTTATTTTCATAAAATCAATAAAAACTTACATGATAATAAATGGGAGTTTCATCTTGCAAAATTAACAGGGCTAGAAGATGCAATACTACGTACATTAAAATTATTCATTCGTAAATAAATTAACTCTTCCTTTTAAAGTCACAAAACTGATTAGATTATATATTCTGAGAGACTTCCATACCTACAAATGTGTTTCATTTTCTTTAATGTTTAGAGAAAGGTGTCAGTTGAAAAACAAAAACAAATTAAAACCTTTCAAAAACCACACCGAAAATTTTTTTGGAAAATTTTCTTTTTTTTTCCCCAGTTATCTTATTTACAGATCTCATCCTGCCTTGGAAACACACTCGATAGCGTTTGACAGACCCAAGTATGTTGGGAAAATGAAGTCAGGGGATGTATACTCTTTATCATCAGGTACTCCATGAGCCACTTGGGAGATTGTCTTTGTTGTGCAGTGAAGAGCAGGGTCCACATCAGTTGAGTGAGTCCTTTGGAAAGCATACTGTGCTTCATTGCAGATCCCAAAAGCTAAGTGTCTTTCTTGATAGACTCCAGGGAGACCACCTGCAGGAAGCCTGCACCTGCCAAAATATTTGGAGGGTGGGAGACAGTCAATTAGAGCTGGTTTTTACCTTGTTGTAGCTCAACAGTGGGAAAAGCGGGAAAGTGCTGGGGAATTATAAGGCGAGTCCAGCCAGATGTTTCAGGTGTTAACATTTTACAAGATTTTTCAAATATTTAGTTTCAATTATTTAATGAGAAGTTCAGTAAAACAATGCTGTAAGATTTTTCATTCAAAATTGAAATTTCTGAAGCTTAGCCATAATTAATAACCAGTACCTGGCTTCTGTATTGAAGAGCAGCATCAGTTTTTCAAAGCTCTCTATTATTCAATGAGATGAAAAACTCAGTCCTGCTGTAGAGATTAGCACTTTACAGTTACACAGATACTAAAATAATATTAAATCAAATGCATTCTGAAGGGACTGATACTGTATTAGATATAAAACTGTATTATAAAAGACAACAAAATATGTTTAAGAGGTTTATGAGTTTAAGAGAGGCTTTCTCTGTCTAGGATTTTAACTCAAATCCAAACTATCAGCTACCGCATAACAGCTTTTTATTTACTGGATGGAAGGAGATGTCTGATGCATTTTTAGTAGTTCTGCATGGCTGAATAGATTTGGATAAAATCAGCTGGTTATTCATACCACTCCCATTTTAAAACTGACCCAAAAATGTCAGTCTGTCAGAGACATTAGCATTCCTTCAGTTTTCCATCATAGTTTTTAATAATTTCTCTCCTACATTTTTGATCGAAAATGGAAATATTTAGTTATATTCAAACCGTCCTTTAAAGTCACTTTATAATCCATGGGATAGATATTTGAGAAAAGCTTTTCTAGTCTTTGGGAAAGTTCATTCATTCCCTCTGAGCTCTTTACAAAAGGTACCTAAACAGGGACTCAAAAGGCACTGTGGAGGCTCATGATTTAAAAACCTTATTCCTTATTTTCTGCTAATGAAATAGAAATACCACAATAAAAGAATCTGTAGCTCCCTAATACTACAGTATGAGAAGATATATGGACCTTAAGGGAAAATATGAAGAAAGAAATGTATTTCTCAACAAGTATCTGATATGGGTGGTCTGAATGACAAGTGACTCTCAGGTAATATTCATCTGTCATTCAGAGATGTTAAACTGCTGAATGATGTCTTCTAAAATACATTTATATTAATCAGAGTTTAAGAGTGAGTATATTCCCCACCAGCTAGCTGTGACTTTTTTTTTTTTAGTAGTTTCATTCAGAGAGATTAAAACTCAATGGGATAATTAGCCCACTTGGAGCTGTGAAGACCAGCTCAGTTAATTTTGCTTGTAATTTAAAATGAAAAACAAAAAACAAAAACAGAAACAAAAACAAAAACCTATCCTAGGATTGAAACTAATTTTCAGGTAGAAGTTTTTTGGCTCTTTTATCATAAATTTTTGGCTAAAAGGACTGCAGAAAAAAAGAAAAAACAGGAAGGACTCATCATGCACTCTCTCCTTGATGAACACCTGCATATACATGTGGACAATTATAACTGTCCTCTAAAGCCATGAAAATAATGATCTGTTACAGGAAGGTTCCAAAATGAAAGCATTTTAATGAAAAGCAGTGTTTTTCCATGCAAATATAGATTCACGAATAATAACTAAATTTTATTCCTCAAGTGTCAAAAAGGTGGAGGATTTCTAATATCGTTGGGTAGTATACTGGCCTATTATGTTTCATTATTGAACACTATTCTTCTTTTTTTAGTGCACCATCTGTTCATAACACTTTCAATAATTGTTTTCCATGTATAATATTAGTGTATAACAGAAAGTAAAGTTTGTTGATAATTCCCAAGGACATTGTTTTAAACAGTAACCTGATATACATATAAAAAAGTGTCAACATTTAGCAGTTGGGAATAAGGTAGTGCACTTAGCTGGATACTCTGTGCAGAACCTGATTTTCTGAAATATGACACCTAAATGAGACCATGTGTGCTGGAAAAGAGTCAAAATCTAGGTCAAGATATAAGATGTTGACATATGCCAGAAATTATGTGATTCAGTGATATAAACCTAGTAAAAAGCAGAGCAAAATATAAATTTCAGACATAATAATTTGCTTGTTCTTTGACAATTGCACAAAAGATAACTTTTAATTGAAAGAAAAGACTGGATCATTTAAACCATATCAAGAGTAAAATCACTATTATTTGAAAATAACAACAAAAATGCAAACATTGTCATTTTTCTAAGGTAGAAGTATTTATTTTTTTGCACTAACAGAATTTTGAATTTAGCTTTATTAGTTCTTTTACTTTCTAGAGGCTAAAGGTTTTATCTAGTTTGACAATATTCAACAGGAAAAGAAAGAATGTAAAACTTTCATGTGGTTCCTCTCTTATTATCATCAGAACATTGAATGTCTCATTTTGCTTGACTTCCATTTTATAAACTGAACAAAAATAGCACAATACTTATTCAGAGTGTGCTGTTGCCAAGTTCATTGTCATTAAAAAATAGGTGGCCTAGTTTTTTGACTAACAGACAACAAAAATGACATTTTAAATACACATGCAACTGCTGCTTCTTAAGCAGATGACATTATCCTGCAGAAAGATAAATAAGTTTATATCCTACTAAAGCAACAAGGGATGCCATCAAGTATATCTAATTGCCCATCCTATAAAATATTGGTTTAAGATTTCCAGAAAGATAAAACTCTAGGATTACTTCAAGTTGAAAAAATTAGTAACAACTGATGGGGATGGGAAGTGCTACTCAAAATCAAATAAACATTCTTTTAAACCGATCTTTATTTCAAAGGAAGAAGAAGAATTCGAGTGGTTTTTTTTCTGGGCTTATTCAACACTGTAGGAAGAATCCTTAGAAGATCTGAGTCAGATCCAACCTCTCCTACTTCTCTGATTCACAATGCCCTTTCTCATCTACTCTTTAAGAGTTAAGATGTATAATGCATCATACCTATAAAAGAGATAAAACATCCATACCCAAGAGAGGATGAATGAAATAGTTTCATTTTCCAGCTAAAAGTCATTGCTCAATACCTTCTTGAAGACAGTCAGCCCAGTAGAAAAAAATATGAAGTAGTATAGATATGTCTATGTTAAAAAAAAAATAAAATAAAATTAAAGAACACATGGAAGTTTCATCTTACAACATCAGAAAAATCAGTTTTGTAAACTGGTCAGGCCTCAAATTTAGCACAGAAGTCTACAATTTAAGCTGGAAATGACCTCTAAGATCATCAAATCCAACCACTAACCCAGCATTATTATGTCCACCACTAAACCATGTCAGCAAGTGCCACATCTACGTCTTTTACATATTTCAGAGATAGTGGTTCAACCACATTCCTAGGCAGCCTATTCCCAAATTTGACAACAGGCCCTTTGTCATGGAGCAGCTTTCCAGACACTCCTTTTTCAACCACTGCCTGGGGTTGTGGCGCAGGTGCAGTACTCAGCACTTGATCTTGTTGAACCTCACACCACTGGCCTCAGCCCATTGATCCAGCCTTTTCAGATCCCTCTGCAGAGCCTTCCTGCCCTCCAGCAGATCAACACTCCCACCCAGCTTGGTGTGACCTACAAAGTAGCTGAAGGTTCACTCAATCCCCTCATCTGGGTCATTGACAAAGGCATTAAACAGAACTGGCTGCAAGAGTGAACCCTGGGGAACACCACATTTTACCTGTCACCAGCTGGATATAACTCCATTCGCCACCACAATTTGGGCTCAGCAATCCAGACAGGTTGTTTTGGGGTTTTGTTTTTTTTTTTTTACCTAATGAGCTATACATCTGTCCAAAATTCATACTATCTAATATAACCTTCCAAGCTAAGATTGATTATGTCACTGATCTTTCAGGCCAAGTAGAATGGAGTTCAAATTACAAAGAAAATATACATAAATAGAAAGTGAACTCAGAAATCAATTATTAGATAGAGAAGGTGATGAGTGATGGAATGAATTTATGGTATAGCTGATGTCGTTAACTAACATAAATGTATTAAAGAAAAAATATAAAGCTGAGGAGACTTTAATAAGTTAAAGACATTAATCAAATATGGAGTTCTATGTAGCCATCTGGCCTCTTAAAAAATAAATATTACTTTTATTAATATTACTATTATGGTTGTCTTCTTTAATGTGCTAACCTTCATATTAAGAGTTTCCAAGACTAAAATATTCTATCATTATGTAGAATAGAATGATTCACTGAAAAGCTTGAGTTGGTCATAAAATTAATGGCAATATGAGATGAACAGGGAATAAAGACTCAAAGCTTCCCTCTATTCATATACATGAATGTGTCCTTATTTGCACATATATATGTGTGCATATAAAGCATATATATAATTTTAAAAAAAATATTCCTTCATGGTAACAATATCTGTCCCAGTGTAATGCAGAGCATGGTTTTTCAATAGATTGATGTGCATTTGAGCAGCTTTGGAGTTTAAGATAGAATAAGCTCCAGTTGAATCTTTCCTGTAGCTCAGGCACATATCCTCTCTCTCCCAGATTGGTTGCCCCATCTATGATAATGCCCAGCTTCCTTCTGCATCTTCTGTTAGAAAATCATTAGGATTTTCCTCCCTTGCTTGGCCATGTCTGTCTTTACAAAATTCTGGAAATCTATAATTAGCTCTCAAGCACCTTATTCTGCAAAAATTGTCAGAATTAAGTAGCTCCAAATATTTAGATGTGATCATAACCCTGTGTTATTTCTGTAAGAGATGAGACAAAAAAATAAACAAGTTTCTGGTGGGAATACCTAGTCAACACTTCAGATAAAATTTCCAGAGAATAAGCCTCCTTGGTGATTTACACTTACAGAGAAGTTTTTACTAATGGACCTTAAAACAACTCTCATCAATACAAGAGAAGGGGTAACATATGTATATATAGAAATAGAAATATATGGATATGGATATAGATATAGACCCACACAGAGGCATATATTTGAGAAGCAATATATGTGAAAAACACAGTAGTTCAAGAAACAGAATGTATGTCTGTCAGCTGGAAGTGCACATAGCTACTGCACAAGTATTGATACAGAGATATTCTTATATCATTTTGGACAAAAAAACCCAAACCAAATCAGAAAAAAACATATTAAAAAGAATCCTGAAACTGGTAGTAGAAACAATTGATTTAAGTATCAATAGGCAGAATTATGCCTTTTTGATACTTACCTAGATCTTTGGGGGGAGTTTTGGGTTTTTGGGGGGTTTGGGGGGTTTTTTGTGGGTTATTTCTTTGTATTTTTGGGGGGTTTTTTGTTTGTTTGTTTTTGTTTTTGTTTTCCTGATAGATGTTCAAGCAGAAAATTACAGGAATATGTAACAAAAGAGTTTTTTCTCTGTATGAGACCTGTGGAACAGCAACATCAACTTGGAATTCCACTGACTTCATGAATTACTGCAAATTTTTCACCTCTGTATATTCTACTCTTCTGAAATTCAATACTTATCAGTAGTACAAAATTATTTAGTTTGGAGTGGATCAGTTTTCAGAACTATTATTCAGCCCCCCATTGAAATAATTTAATTAAAATTGCAGATGACAACAGTATACAAAACTATCACTATAATACTGCATCAAGACTAGAAGTTAATCCTGTACAATGATTGGGCAGTGAGGTTAAACAAATGGAAGTACTGTTGCACATTGTAAGTAATTAGATCATAGAAATCTTTGCCTCAGGAGATTGTAAGTGCTAGGTTTATAAAGACATTGAAAAATCACAAGTTCCTTGGGGGAAGAAGAAAAAGAGTTACTGAAAAGCCAACTAAATAGGAAAGATCAGATTCGCAGTGGGGGAACCACAGTTTGGATGAAGCTGGGTGTCATCACAAAAAGTGCTACCATATATTGAGCCGAATACATACATTTCTCTTAGTCAAGAGATCTGCTGGACTTAAAATTCCAGCTTTGATTAATCATTTCTTCAGGACAACAGAATAGGTCAGGACAACTATTGTTCTCCTCTTATATCTGTTCTTTTTTGTAAATTTTGACTGTGGTGTGACAAGTTGGGCAAAATTAGTCTATTTCTATCATAATTCTTTATTTCATTTACTAAATAACCAATTAAAAGATAATGTTTAACTTCTTGCAAAAGAAAGCACAGAGGGTGTTCCCTGAATTTATTTTTATTAGGACTCTTCCAACCATTTTCTCTATGAAAAAAATGAAGGAAATATCTCCTGAAAATGGTGGGTTTTTTTGTTTTTTGTTTTTTGTTTTTTGTTTTTTTTTTTTGGTTTTTTTTCTTTGGTGTTTTTTGTGGTTTTTTGTTTTTTTGTTTTTGTTTTTTTGTTTTGTTTTGTTTTTTCTCGTTGCAGCTAATATTTTTTCTAGATTTTCATAGAATTATAGAATGTTTTGTGTTGGAAGGTACCTTAAAGGTCATCTAGTTCCAACCCATCTGCCCATGGGTAGGGAAAACCCATCTTCCAGTAGACCAGGCTGCTCAAAACCCCATCCAACCAGGCCTTGACAGAGCATCCAGGACTTCCTGGACAACCTGTTTCAGTGTCTTACCAACCTAATAGTAAAGAATTTCTTCTTAATATCTAATCTAACCCTACCTTCTTTCAGTTTAAAGCCATTTCCCTCTTATATCAATACATGCCCTTTTGTGAAGAAATGTCCCTCTTTGGCCATCTTGTAAGTCCCCTTCAAGTACTAGGAGGTCTTTGTAAGGTTGCCCTGGAACCTGCTCTTCTTCAGGCTGAACAACTGCAGCTCTCACAGCCTGTCTTCATAGGAGAGGTGCTGCTGCAACTAACTTGACAAAAAATTTGTGTTTGCATCATTTTTCCTAAACAGTTTCCTGTACCATATATTATAAAAAATATAACACAGAAGTCTTAGGTACATTATTTGGGAAGAATGGTGAGATAATCTGTTTATTCGAGAAATGTATTTTAAAGGACTGGAAGGAAGTACCATAATTCATTTCTGTTCTAAATTGTCTTTTTTTTTTTTTTTTTCATGTATAATAGATTCTGGAAGTGCTTAATCTCTTGACAAAAACTCCGTAATTTGCAATACTCTTCTAATGATCACAGGGTATTTCTTCTACTCTCAGGACATTACCACTCTAGTGGGAATTATGGACACACTTTAAGAGGATTTGATTCAGTATTAGGAAGAAATTGTGTGTTAATTAAATACCAATTGATTATTTAAAATACTTGTGCTGAGTTTTAGGGACAAAATCTGTAAATCTTGATTACAATTTTTTGAATGATAATTACATGTTCTGTTAGAAAATGTTTGTGATGCTGACCAGTGAGTAAAGCAACAGCTTGATATTCAAGGACACCATGGTGGAACTAGGTAAATGGATGTTCCTTGTTAAAATGTATTTCCCATTGATTGTTTTGCTAATACAGTAATTTATACCATGTACTGAGTCTAAGGGGTTTTTTTGCTTTGGTTTTCCATCACATGAGCAAGATCAAAGAATCACAGAA
>WEIU01007866.1:0-18086 GCA_013389925.1 Aegithalos caudatus | reverse complement strand
ATGATGGACTTGCCCCTCCCAGCCAGCACCTCCAGTTTATATACTGATCATGATGTTCCACAGTATGGAATATCCCTTTGGCCAGTTCAGGTCTGCTGTTCTCTTCTCCCAGCTCTTGTGTACCTACCTGATGGCTGGCAGAGCATGGGTACTGAAAGTTCTTGATGTAGAGAATAAGCACTACTGAACAGCAACCAATACATTGACATGTTATCAGGGTTGAATCCAAAACACAAAAGTGTACCAGTTACTAAGAAGAAAAAGAATTCTATTCCAGGTGAAACTAGGATAGTAGGTTTATGCTATATCCTGTGTTGAATAGTCAGTAGAATGAGCAATAGGTTTTTTTTCTGTTATTGTATCTGTCATACACCCTTTATCTGATCCATACCTGCTTGATGTGAGACTAAATGAAAGCTTAAGGTTCACTAGAAGATATAGCCAGTTTTGCAATTAGCAATATTTTGCTGATGTTTAGTTTACAAAGGTCTACACTGGGAGAGAAAAATTCATCAAAAATACATAGATTCTGTACTAAGATGTGAGCTACAGACCAGGCTGAAATAATTTTGTGCTTTCATCACTTTGCAGAGTTACATCATTTTGGATGGTGTGTTAGTTGAGTTAGCCAGCTTTGTGCATAAATATGAAAGATACATAAAGATACATATAAATACATAAAATTTATCAATTAAGAGATAGTACCAGGAAACCAAATAGTGTAAGTGCCAGTGCTGGCAGAATAGGTATTTCTATGGTTAAAAAATACTTCTGATTTTATAATCGTTACAGATTAGAAATATCCAAACAACTTATTCTATCTAATTAGTCAAATATTTTCCAAAATTTAAAAAATAGAAACACAGAAAAATTCCTTTGTAATTTTTCTACACTGGGCTGTTTCTCTTCCTATGGTAAAAACTTCAGGTTTAAATATATAAGCGCCTTAGACTACTGGGTATTATAGAAGGAATGAAAATTACTCTAATTTGGACAATAGCAGTTGTTTTTATCTGCTATGCCAGATTGATTTTGGCACCATTCCTGCTGTTTTCTATGTGCAAACCCAGTGGAGGTAAGCATATCAAGACAGGGTTTGTATGGATGGTCATTGCCAAAGTTCTGCCTCTCTATTGAAAAAGAAGAAAAAGAGAGCCTAGATTTGAGCAGATATTGGACTGAAAAGTCTAAAGACCGACTTTCTGTGTTTACTAGCAGAATGGCTGCTTAACTAACAGACAATGTCAGTCCAGGCTTCAGCATGCAGTACTGCCAGCATCCTTGCCCAGAAAAGATCAGGGTTGTGAGTGAGAGGCCAGAACAAAAATTCATGGCCATATATCCCACTCTCCTCAACTGTGTTAGGAGAAGTGTTAGAAAGTCAAGGGAGGGGACCCTACCCCTCTGCTCAGCGCTTGTGAGGTCACATCTGGAGTACTGTGTCCAGTTCTGGGCTTCTCAGAACAAGAGAAGCATGGACATACTTGAAGAAATCCAAAGAAAAGCTATAAAGAAGACTAAAAGACTGAAGCATTTTAATTGTGAGGAGAAGCTGAGAGAGCTAGGACTGTTATGCATGAAGAACAAATGGCTCAGAGGTTACAAACATCTACAATCTATCAATGTCTGAAAATATCCAAAAGAAGAATTAAAAGATGACAGACACGGGCTGTTTTCAGTGGCACTTGGTGACAGGATCTGGGGCAGCAGGCAGAAACTGAAACACAGAAGGGTCCATCTGAATATCAACCCTTTTTTAACTGACCAAGCACTAGAAGAAGAGGTTGCTCATAAAGATTGTGGAATCTCCTTACTTAGAGGCATTTAAAAGCCATTTGGATACATTCCTGGGCCACTGCTTCCAGGTGAACCTGCCTGAGCAGTGGGGTTGGACCAAATAACCTCCAGAGGTGCCTTCCAACCTCAGCCATTTTGTGATCTGAGATTCAGCCTCCCTGCTGTGATTACCAACAAGGACACAGGGTAGTAATTTTTTGTGCCTGTATAAAAGCTGAGTGGAGACTAAACACTAAAATTTCACGTACAACACTGAACAGATTGGTAAATTCAGTCACCAACGAGCAGAACTTGGAACAGGCACAGGTCTCAAGGTCTGTATTGTCATCATCTTTGTCCCAAGTCACTTCTTCATCCTCACAAAGGGTTCCAAGGTCTCTGCTGATACTACATTGTCCTCTGTCACATGCTCTCACAATGAGAGTCTTTCCTTTCGCATGTTTTAATAATAATAATCTTGGGCCAGACTGTGTATTCAGGTGGCAAACAAGCTGCAATACCTCATGAATAGTTCTTTACACCGCCTAACTTCAGTGAGACTCTTTGATGTCAGTTATTCATATGGGATGTCATGGAAGTAGAAATTCCTATGCCAACCAGTCATACCTAACATGAACCCATGAAGCTATGAAAGAATGCAGACAGACTTTTTTTTCCCCTCCTTCCCAGCAGGACTGCATCTCATCCTGCTAAATTCCAGCCTTTAGTACTTCGACTGTCAGTTAACAACCTTTCATTTATTTTTAAGACCACTGATGCCTTAGAAAAAACAGAGAAGAATGTTGGCTATATAGTCTCTGATTTCAGTATATTCTCTTTCATAATTATTGGAAAGCTGTAGCAAAGGCAATAAGAAAAAGATTTTGCTTTTGTGGGGGTGTTTTTTCTAGTTGGTTTTAATTTCAGTCTTCTTCCTTCCTTTCTCACATCTCTCCAAATGTATAACTTCATGACTGGGTGGAAAAACTATAGATAAAGGTATGTGAAATGCCAATTGTCATGTATATCTTATTCAACTCAATAAGTACAAGATGAAGCTCCACTTGAAAGTTTGGAAATTGGGTATTATCTCCACTATTCATTACTGAACAATAACAGGTTCTTTATATCGCAAGATAAGCACAGAAAAAAAAAACCAAAAAACAAAAAACAAAAAACCTCAGAAACTCTTTATCAGTGAACAATACTCTAAGAACAATACATAACATTTGGATAGAAACAGAGAGTGATTACGTTTTGACTAAAGTTAAAAAAAGGGCTGCTCGCAAATCCCTTAGGGAAAAGAAAGTCAGATAAATACATTCTACCAACAAAAACAGTTTAATCATATATTCTGCCTAATGCTGTTTTATGATTGCAGTGACCGGCTTGCAAGGAACAGATTTCTTTGATAAATAACTCTACAGATAAAATACTGTTTCTCTATGTGGAGCTTGTTAGTCATATCCTGATGTGTCACTGATGGCTCAGAGAGATAAAAAGAAAAATAAGGGAAACATGGTTGATCAAACAGGTATCTGCTCACAGAAGTAATTCTACGTATCCATATGTGCAAACTTCTATGCACATAGACATTTACTCAAAGGTATACAGACACAGGCAGTTATTCTAAATCTCTGAATGCAAGAATGGTTTCCAATAAAAGACAACATAGAAAATCCTGAAAAACCTGTTTACTTTTGAAACAGAAGAAGAAAGAAACTCAGCCTTTCCACCCTGCAAGATATTCTAATAGCAATGTATAGTATTATATAGGAATATACTGAGCACAATTAAATAAACACAAAGACATAATAAATACTAAAGACTAAGGAAATGTACCCAAATGGGACAAAATAGCTATTTGAAGACTATATTATTTTGACTGGTGATCAGTAGAAGAAGCAGACAGAGGTCTGAAAGGAGGTAGCACCTGAAGGGACATTCACTCTGTATGAAGCATAGTATTCCTCTTTTGTTCTGAACTCAGTGATGTGCAATCCAGCTAGGCTTGAATTACAAGGAAGGATGGTATTGAAAAGAGAACCTGGGATGAGGATTCAAAATCCTAGCTCCCTCCTAGCTTCTTATTCTGAGACTTGAGATGAGTACTGGTGCACTTAGACCTCCTCGCTTCTCTTGTGAAAGAGATACAAATATACAGATACTTGTGGTGAGTGGGAAGGCCAATGATCCAAAACATGATTACTAATGTCAGCTCAGGAAAAAGAGACACTCTGTTGTTGATTCAGAAGGTTTATATCTAATTGAAAGTATATAAATAAATGATTAAGGTATACACATTGACTTCTACATGACTAAAATTTTTGAAATCCAAACTAATTGGCTGATAGCTTGCCAAACTGGGGCTTAAAACCTTCATAGTGGATGGGTACTTTATGTGTAACCATACATATTTGTTTTTCCCTCTGTGAAAACAAGTTTTTAAAAATGGATTTACATGCCTTATTTTCTTAAGACTATTTTGAATATAACTTATTTTAAAAAAAGATTTCGCCAACCCACCCGCCCAAGTGTTCTAGACTAGGCTTCTCATTCTCACACTGTGCATCATGAAGCACACGATACATCATCATAAATCAAAATTAGAGAGGAGTGAATCATAGCAGATTGAAATTTTGGATGGCTCACTTTCCATGTATGTGATTTGCAAAATGGGGCTGATAACATAAAAGATTGCTGTTTTCTCTGGTTTCCTTTTTTTTCTAAAGATAGAAAAGAGTTAGTAAACACTGGGACCATCGTAATTCTATTGCTTCCAGTATTTACATAGGCACCTTCTTTCTGTTCTTACTGCTCCAGATGTTCTGGTGACGCTATTTCTCCCTCCAGACATTGCTTTCCTTTCTCTCCACCAATGCAGCACATTATTCTTCCTTTTTCATAAAGCTAGCAGTGACAGCTCTAGTGCTTCCTCCTGCAACCCCAATAGATTGCAAACATAAGATGGGGATTGCTGGCTGAACCTACTTAACTGTTTGGCTGCTTGCCTCCTGCTACTGGAAGCACATGTCTAGGATCTTTTTCAACCCTGCTCACAGGTTCCCTATATTGCATGTCTGGCCCTTGAAGAAGTTAAGTTCTTAAATATAACCTTAATCCACAAGTATAATATCCTCCATTTTAGGCCACAACTGGAATCCCCAAATAGAAAAATAGGAAATAATGAAACCCTTACAAGTATTGTTGAACCACAGATCTGTTCTTGAGTGAAGTTTCTGGTCTGGCTTTCTCTTCTGCAGATCAACCCAACCCATCCCCTGATGCAAACACAACAGTATTAAAAGAACACTAGTGTGTCACCCAGTGATTAATAATCCTACAAGTCAGAACTAGAATAATAATTTCTTAAACAGCAAAGTACTGCCATGTGATATAAGAAAAGATGACATTTTAAATTTTTTTTCAAAGATTTATTATTATTTATACCTCCAGAGAAGTTGTTTGAATAAAAGTGTAGATTTTAAGTATATGTTAAATGCTTGCCCTAAAGCCTTATTCCTATCCCATTGATGTTGATGGAAGCAGAATCCACTGAGGCAGAAACAGAAGGCTGGAGTAGTTAAACTTCAGCTGTGCTAAAATTCACAGCCTTTTGCAGTCTCTTGCTACTGCAGAAAGAATGAGGCCAATCAAGTCTGGGCCTTCCCTGGTCCTCTTGCTGTCAAATTCTTCCTTACTCTATACCCAAGTATTTTCTGCTTGTTAACATCTGATGAGTGTCTTATAGCCCCTGTTTTGTAGACCTGGATCTTGTGTACCTAGAAAATTTGACAAATTAAATACATCAAAAGTATGAGAATATCTGCCTTCATGCTTAGGACAATGATTCAGTCTCAAAAAGGATACTAATAATCTCCATGACGGTCATAACTCTCTGTGCCGGTTTTGTACAGAAGTGATTTTTCTGGGAAGAGCTGTGACAGAACCAACCAATGACTGGCTTTGAATGCTGACAGCCTAGTTAACCTATTAGAGATCTGGAAACACCTCTGGACTACACAGGTTAAAAATAGGGAAAAATCCCGGAAAGCTCTCTTTCCTTCCGGCCTGAGAAGAGGTAATTAGGTGTGCCTGGCTCCCTCATTGCCACAGATGACTGGGTCAGGCAGGCACCTTCCCGGGAAGCCCACCAGGCCCTGTCCTGGGCCGGAGCCAGTCCTGGTGACTACTGGGTAGGGGGAGAGGAGGAGAGGATGCCCCATCCCAGCCGGATCGAGCCTGAGTGGCTGCTAACATTCTGCTGCTAAAGTGGTCCCGGGAGGCCTAACTGGGCTGGGCAGCCCCTGCTGAGGGGCAAGGCTCTTTCCTCCCCACCCAGTGTGGCTTTTTGAAGTGTCCTTCTCCATAGACAGCTCTGGCCACCGCTACTAAGTCATCCAGCTGAGGGTGGGAGTGGCTCCGCAGCATCCAGAACCCTGAGATCCTGGCCTAGCTCCAGCACGGCCTGACCCTACCACCTTCAGTCACTGCCCAGAACAACCATCATGCCCTCTGCAGACCTGGAGAGATTTAACACTTTCCTTGCACAGATGAAACTTGCAAAACACTAATTCCCTTTCTGAATAAGAGAAGGGAACAGAGTGGAGATGTGTAGAGAGACAATATGAAGATATCAACATCAGTGAAGGAATAGTTGAGTCTTAGATGGAAAAAAAGAATGAGAAGATGCCTAGTCTTAAACTAAAATTCTTTGGTAAAGCCATGGTAAGGAACTGCAATAAATTAGAATATCCTTTTAAGTTGTGGAAATATGTGTTGAGGAGGTGAAAAGAGTGTTTAGATTGCAGATATGAGCAGAAGTATTTGTGGTGGACTAAGCAAATACTGAAATAACTGTGAACATATGAGAAGATTGAACAGAGAGATGAAATGAAGATGAAGTTTTGTCCCCAGGAAGAAGAAGGAGATCTTTGTTCCTAGAGATAAAGATGATCTCAGAGAGAGAGAGAGATGAAAAAAACCTTTGCTTTTGAACTGTTAGTCTTAAAATGATACCCCATGAGTTTACGTGGCCCATTATGCAGCTATGGGAAGGCTGCGTGATCTGGGAGGGACTTCCCAACTGCAGATTCCCAGGCAGCTGCCTTTGCGAGAATTAAAAAAACCACAAGAGAACTGTTGTTGTCTTGTGGGAGGATCCATGGAAGCATCAAAAGAGACTTCTTTCTCTAAATGAACTGATAAAAGACTGTTTTATAACTGGTGAACTGACCTAGAGTTCCAAGTTTTGTCACTATTTGTTGTCTGTGAGAAAGAAAAAAAAGCTGTTAAGGGAGAGGTGAAGTGTTTTGAAGGTTTTATTCTGATTCATATTAATTTTTTCCCTTTTGTAGTTTTGTTAATAAACCTGTCTTTATACCCTTTTAAGTTTTGAGCCTGCTTTGTTATTCTCCTAATCCTATCTCACAGCAGAAAAAGAGTAAATAATTCTAGTAGGCACTCAAACCACTACAAATAATTCAGGAAACAGAAATTGGCAAAACTGAACCCACAACACTGTCCTATGCCATTTCCTAATGCCTTCTACGTTAAGCTAGTGCTTGATTTATGCCACAAAGCAGTACTCTTTATATTCCTTTTTTCTTTTTCATCTTCTCTAAACATGTTATCATTATCCATATAAATGCCTGTTTTTCTTTCAGAAATCTATGTCTCAGTGAAATCTTATAGTGGTGAGTTTGACTGACTAATTATACATTGTATAAAAAAAGTCCTCCCTTTTATCAGTTTGAATTTCTTTCCTTTCAGTTTCATCTACTGTCCCATCATTCTTGTCTCATGACAAATGGCAAGTACGTTTGTCTTGGTTTTAAATCCCTCCATATAACTTTTCTTTGATGAGCACCATTACAATATCCCCAATGAAATATCATTCCAAAGGCCTCCAAGACATATTGAGATCCTTGCTTTCATTTTTTGTCTTTTATTCTTTTTTAATATCAGAACCCTAATGGCAGTAGCTATGTAGGTTCTGATTAAATTGATCATCACAGTGTTTCTAATAAAGATGTGCTACAGATATTTAGAAGCAATCCAAAGGCCTCCACATCAAGGACTATCCACTAAAATCTATTGCTTCTACACTGACCTCTGATCAATGTTCAGCACTCTGCATCTTGATTTCTGAAAGCCTTGCTCATTCAGTGTTGGTTTATGTTGCCAATAATCTCTAATTATCTCATCTCCAAACCATCCTTTCTTTTTCTTTTTTTTTTTTATATTTTACTCCCTTCTCATGTAGAAGCTTTTGTGTGGTTCATTGGCTTCACTATTCTTTTGCCCTATTCTTAAGTGCTCTGCAAGCACAGAGCAACCCTAAGGATTTGGGGTACTTTTAAGCCTATATTCTTTCTGGCTGTCATGGTGTAGCCATACAGCAGCACAGGATAATGCACATCTACCTGTGCAGCCATCCCTTCTTCATCCTTTAAACTAGTTTTAAAGGGGAAAGAAGTTGCAGCTGGGGACTCTGGAAGCAGGCCCAAGGGTGTAAGCCTGAGTTAGTGGTGAAATCAGTAGCCCAGATGAGATGCCTGTATACCAATGCCACTCAGGGTAAGAAAGAAGAAAAGCTGAAGGCCATGGTGCAGCAGCAAAGCTATGATGTAGTTGCCAGAACATGGTGGAATGACTCACACAGCTGCAGTGCTGCACTGGATGGCTACAAGCTCTTCAGAAGAGACAAGAAAGGGAGAAGAGGTGGGGGGGTGGCCCTTTAAATTAGGGAGGCTTTTGATGCCATGGGTATTGAGACTAATGATGATGGATTTGAGTGCCTATGGGTAAGAATTAAGGGGAAAGACAACAAGACTAACATCCTACTGGGAATGTGTTATCATCCACCCAATCAGGAGGAAGAAGCGGCCAACTTATTCTATGAGCAGCTGGAGAATGTTCCAGGATCACCAGCCCTTTTTCTTGTAGGTGACTACCCTAACAGATATCTGCTGGGAATGTAATGCAGCAGAAAAGAGGCAGTCCAGGAGTTCTTAGAGTGTGTTTAGGACAACTTTTTGTTGCAGCTGGTGAGTTAGCCCACCAGGGGAGGGACTGTGTTAGACCTGTTGCTGGCAAATAGAGATGAGCTGGTGGGAGATGTGGTGGTTGGAGGCTGCTTGGGGCACAGTGATCATGAAACTATACAGTTCTTGATATTTGGTGAAATGAGGAGGAACATCAATAAGACTCTTAGACTGGACTTCCAGAGGGAAGACTTTGGCCTATTTAGGAGACTTATTCAGAGAGTTCCTTGGGAGCTAGCCCTTAAAAACAAGGGAGTCCAGGAAAGGTGTGCATGCTTCATAACAGAGATTTGAGGGCACAATAACAGACTGTCCCTGTGTGCCAAAAGATGAGTCAACAAGGCAAACGTCCAGCCTGGATGGGCGATGAGGTTTTGAAGGAAGTTAGGAATAAAAAGAAGATTTATCATCTTTGGAAGGAGGGTCAGGTCTCTCAGGAAGTGTTTAAGGGGGTTGCTAGGACATGTAGGAAAAAAATTAGAGGGCAAAGCTCAGTTCGAATTTAATTTGGCAATTTTTGTAAAGGTTAATAATTTATTTTTACAAATATATTAATGGCAAAAGGAAAGGTAGGACCAACCCTTGCTCTCTACTGGATGTGTGAGGGAATTTAGTAACTGCAGGTGAGGAGATGGTGGAAGTGCTTAAGGTCTTCTTTGCCTCAGTCTTTAGTGGGAAGGTGGCTTGTCCTCAGGACAACTGTCCTCTTGCATTGGCTGATGGTATCAGGGAGCAGAATGGGCTCCCTCTTATCCAGCAGGAGGCAGTCAGAGGATTGCTGAGATGCTTGGATATTCATAAATCTATGGGAGCAGATGGGATCCATTCCAGGGCAATGAGGAAGCTTTCAGATTAGTTTGCAAAGCCATTCTCCATCATTTACCAACAGTCAGCTCACTGGCAAGGTTCCAGATGACTGGAAGCTGTCCAGTGTGACACCCATTCACAAAAAAGGGTGGGAAAGAGGAACCTGGTAATTATAGCCCAGTCAGCCTGACCTCAATACCTGGTAAGGTAATGGAACATTTTATACTGAGTCTCATCATGCAGCACTTACAGGATGGCCAGGTGTTGGAGGTTAGATATTGTTTCCATTGTGTTAGTTGAATTTTTTCCCTTAAGTTGCTAAGTAACTAATTGCTGGGTGCTTAACCAAAACTATAGAGTGGGCAAGCATGAGTTTTGGGGCTCATATTTTCTGATAATGGGCCATTAACACTCACTAATGACCTGACATATTCATCATCCCATTCTGAGATGCACCGCCCAGCTGGGAGGGACCTAAGCATCCCTACCTAGATAAAAAGGAGAGACCTGAGAACAGCAGGACCTTCATTTTTCCACTGGATTCCCAGAGGAAGACTGGACCCATCCCATTACCACTGGACTTTCTTCAGGACCATCTCTATTCCACAGGACTGCCTCTGTTACTCCAGAAGGATTCATCTGGACTGCTTCTAACACCCTGACCAACAGGGAGTCAGGTTACATCCCTGACTCTGTCAGGGTTTTCTGGGTTTTGTTTGTTTCATTTGCATGTTTATTTTATTCTACTAAATTTGTTTCTTTAATATTCCTATTAAAGGACTGTTATTCCTATTCCCAAAACTTTGCCTGAGAGCCCCTAATTGCAAAATTATAATAATTTGAGGGAGGGATGTGCATTCTCTATTCAAAGGGAACTTCCAGCTTTTGCTGGCAGATACCTGTCCTTTCAAAACCAGGACACCAGGATATTAGACCCAGCCAGCATGAGTTTAAGATGGGTAGTTGTGTTTGACCAACCAGGTCCCCTTTTATGACCAAGTGACCTGCCTGGTGGATGCAGGAAGGCCTGGGGATGTTGTCGGCTTCAATTTCAACGAGGCCTTTGACATTGTCTCCAACAGCACATTTCTGGACAAGCTGGCAGCCCAGGGCTTGGACAGGAGCTGGGTTAGGAACAGGCTGGATGGCCAGGCCCAGGGAGTGGTGGTGAACAGTGCTGCATCCAGCTCAAGGCCAGGCACCAGTGGGGTCTGTGCTGGGGACAGTTCTGTTCAATATTTTTGTTAATGACATGGATGAGGGTGTTAAGTCTTTCAGTAGTGAATTTGCAGACAGCACTAACCTGGGAGCACGTGTCGATCTTTTGGAAGGTAGGAGGGCTCTGCAGAAAGACCTGGAATGGTTGGATGGATGGGCAGAATCCAGTGGGATGATGTTTAACAAGTCCAAGTGCCNTGTGTGTGTGTCGATCTGTTGGAAGGTAGGAGGGCTCTGCAAAGAGACCTGCAACGACTGGATGGATGAGCAGAGTCCAATAGGATGAAGTTTGATAAGTCCAAGTGCCATGTCCTGCAATTTGGCCACAATAACCCCCTGCAGCTCTTTAGGCTGGAGACAGTGTGGCTGGACAGTACCCAGGTAAAAACGGACCTGGGAGTTATGGTGACGGCAGTTGAGTATCAGCCAGCAGTGTGCTTGCTCAGGTGGCCCAGAAGGCCAATGGCACCTGGCCTGTATCAGAAAGTGTGGCCAGCAGGAGCAGGGAGGTAATTCTTCCCCTGTACTGGGCACTGGTGAGGGCACCCCTTGAGTATTGTGTCCAGTTCTGGGCCCCTCAGATTAGGAAGGACATTGAGATGCTTGAGCCTGTCCAGAGGAGGCAACAAGGCTGGTGAGGGGCTTGGAACAAAACTCCTGTGAGGAACGGGTCAGGGAGCTGGGGTAGTTTAGCCAGCAGAAAAGGAGACTCAGAGGTGACCTTATCGCTCTTTACAACTTCCTGAAAGGTGTCTGTAGCCAGGTGGAAGTTGGTCTCTTTCTCCAGGCAGCAACTGACAGAATGAGAGGACAGAATGAGAGAATAATCTGCACCAGGGAAATACATGTTGGATATTAGGAAAAGGTTTTTTTTATGGAAAGAGTGATAAAATATTTTAACTGTCTGCCTAGGGAGGTGGTAGAGTCATAATCTCTGGATGTGTTTAAAAAAAGACTGGATGTGGCACTTGGTGCCATGGTTTAGTTGTGGTTTTAGGACATGGGTTGGACTTGATCTTGAAGGTCTCTTCCAACCTAGTCATTCTGTGATTCCATGATCCTTAGGGTTCATATATTCATAGCCCTTATTGGGCTATGCTTTAATTTGTCCTAGTGAAAAGATGAGCAGTCTGATTATATGAAAGAATAAACATGATGTGCACTCCCTCTCCTTTTCAACAGAAACTTGAAGCTGGTATACAAACCTCACATAGCAAGCTAACCTTAAGCTGCCAGGAGAACCACAAAAGTCTGTTTGACACTATTTCACTGATTTCTTTGGGCTGTAGTTTGAGCAGAGATCAGTTAAATATGCACAGGAGAGTCTGGTTTAAAGTTATTCTATACTACTTCTCACCTATTGGTCTCAGCTGCTGCCTAGCGCAATTACATTTCCAGGTGTCTAATTTCTAGCAGTGGTCAAAAGGGCTCTATGGAAATAATCACCCTCAAGGACAAAAGGGTTTTCTAGATTTTGTCACCACAAAAGAAATGTGGAGGGCAGAGTGTTTTAGTGACCTGTCAATGGACAGTCAAGCTCTGGAAAAGATTCTAGTAGAGGAAAGAAAAAAGTAAAATTTAAAACTTTTGACCACTATATTGGATTTAGTATAATAATAGAAAAAAAATCTTAAAAATCCAAACTTTTTCAGTGTTGACAGCTTCTGTATGTATATGACATGGTTTTACCTCCATATTATTTTTTTCTCTCATTGTAAGATCAGTTTTCAACTGTATTAAACAGTGATATGATACAGAATACTAAAGGAGAAAACTGGTAGCGTCTTAGTATTGCAGGGCATATAATTTCCTCCTGGCATTAGACTTGTACCTTCTCACCCAGAGCTGTTCATGTGACCACACGACTGTGGTGGAGGGGAAGGAAGCACAGAAAAGAGCATGACAAAAAAATCAAATCCCTGCTCTATTGAAACCCTCTTGCTGGGGTTTAATTAGAGGATTTCAGGAAGCCCCAGATTAGTAAAAGGAAATCTTTGTGATTTGCCTTGGTAATTACTGGAATGAAATTTCAGGAGCTGAGATAATTCCTAACAGAAAGTGCATCTGTGCACTTCAAATTAGCAGCTTATATGCTCGCTTAGATTCTTTACATGCCTTCCAAACCATGCTGGCATACTTAAAAGGTATGCTCATGTTAGCAGATTTAGAAGGAGGGAATCTTTGGTAGACTACCTTGGCAGAAATTTCCTCTCAGTGTTTCTCGTGGAGTGTTTCTCTCCTCCTAGAAAAGATATCCCAAGGGAATTCAGATCTTTCTCCAGAGATATCTGCCTAAATCCCAAGAAATCAAAATTAGGAGAATAAAAGCATCTTTTTCAAGATCCTCAGCCTCTCCTGAAGCAATACACACCTGGCAGTCCTGGCTCTGTTCCCTAGCTGGTGTAATTTCAACCCCACATATGAGTAGCAGGCTGCAACAGTTTAAGGTTTAGTGTCCTGTGACCTCATAGGACTAACAAATGGAGTAAATGTTATCAGAAAAGGGAGAGTCTTTGGTTTCTGAAGGCACATGCATTGTGCTTCCAGCCCTAACCACTTTTAGGTATCAGATTATGAAGATATGGACTACCTTTTCAACTGTTTTTTTGGAAGGGTTTACAGCTTCCCTTATGCTTACAAGCTAGGGCTTTACAGTCAAAGGTTTTTAAATATGTTCTTGTAGGCTTGGTGCTTTTTGTTTAACTTTTTGAATCTTTCACTATTCTTTTACTTGTTTGTGAAGTTACTCTAACCTTCTCATTCCTTACTATTTAATCCTGTTCTCTGCCAGTATGAAGCTCTGAAAAAAAAAGGCATAATTTGCCTTCCTGAAAAGTTACACATATTTTGAACACATATCTTCAGATCACTTTAGAATTGCTATGGTGTTTCTATGTGAAGATACCAGCAGTTGATGAGATTTTACAGAAGCAAATATTCAATTTCCCAGGTACACAGGTATCCAGGGCTGCTCTATGTACCTCAGATAATGTTTCTGGCTTCCAGCAGCCCCTCCAGAAGGGCATGAGTCTCTTGTAGTCCGCTGCTGTATATCTACCAAGCCTCCATAGCTGCCTTGGCTTTACTATACCATTTCACTGGTGTTGAATGCTTATTCTGATCCCCTGGTAGCTGGCTTCTGAACTCCTTCTGATGCTTTTTTCTTATATTATGCTTTCAGAAATCTCCACCAAAATCTATATATCCCTCTGCCCCTTTTTTTCCATATAAGCAAAATTAAATATTACTATGTTCCATAACCCACATGAAATGTAGGGAACATGAAAATTCCTGGCTGCACTCCTACTATGGCGCAGTCTTGAATTCATAAATAAAAATCCCATGCAAATTAGCTCATTTATTTGCAGTCAGGATGATGCTAGCACTTGTCATAATCATGTATTCTGCATTTATTTCTGTCTCTCAGGGTTTTTTTTTTTCCAACTATTCATATTTTTGTCTCCTGTTATTTATTTTCCTATGATGCAGCCCAGCTTGCCCATTACTGTGGCCATAGCTGAAATTGCAGCATTCAAATAAATCAATTTCCTCATCTTTTCTTCCATTTTTGAAAAAGAAAAAAAACCAAAACAAACCAAACAAAACAACAACAAAAAAGGGAGGGTTAGTCTCTCTTACTCTATGGAAATGAAGAGAATTATTTTTTTTCTTTTTGTCCCCTACTAAAATTCTAGTAATAAACATTTAGATTTAGATAATATTTACATTAAATATAATTGATTTAGGGATAGTACAAACAAATCTGAAGAAGCCCATGCAGACTGAATTTTGGCTAAAATACTCAGTAGAATTATGTCATTGTACTTCAAAAGGTTGCTTCATGATCATTACCCATCCATTTTATGCAGGAGGAAAATCTGATCAGTGTTTTGACCCAGTTCCTAGAGAATCAGTGACAAGTCTGGGGTCAAGGATAAAATTGCCAGAGTAAAATTCGGTCTTGCCAATTTTACTGAGAAAAAAGAAGTGTATTCTTAAAAAGAAGTTTCTTGTAAATTGTATTTCCTTTAGGCTTCTTCAGTTTCCAGAAACATAAGCAATGTCTGGTTGTGTCTAAGACTCAGGGGTGTCCTGTTTTTCATTTCACAGATCAGCTTAAAAACATTCAATTCCTGTGCCAAACTAAAGTAGTGCTCATAGCAGCCACAGCAGAAGCACTTTGGTAGGAGGTAATGCATCAAGGCTATGAAAACAGGCACATCTCAGGTAAGATGCTGCCATAAAGGAAAGGTTCTTCTGAACAAAAGAAGAAGGGATACAAACTCCATCATGCTCAACAATAATCCCTCTCTTTAGCCTTGAACACACAATTTACTATCCCTCCTTCATATCTCCCTCTTCCTATCTCTGAAAACTTCCTGTTTGAGAAGCATTTGGAAGTTAAAAGGGGTAATAGAAAAGTTGTGAATTACCATCATCAGTCTTCTCCTGTACCTAAACTAGGACAACAGAACTTTCTATATAATTTATTTTTATCTAAAACTCATAGCCTCAATGGACTCTGTTTTCCATTAGATAATGAAAAATATCTGAAGTAAAACGGGAGATAAAGGTGAGAAATAAAATTGGAAAAAAAGGCACTAACTGTTAGCATAAAGAGGACAAGTCTGGAGAGGAAAACAAAACAAAAACCAACCAACCAACCAAAATTAACAATAAAACCCCCCACAAAGACCAACAACAAAAGAGGGAATATATTTAGAGGCAATTCAGAAGGTTTTCACACTAATCAGTTAATGCTGAGTATAAATACAAGGCTATGCTGACTCTATTTTATGAAGGATAAAATCACAAAATGCATTTATATTGTTTGACCTAATTGTTATTTTGAAAATGGCTTCATTATCACTGAAAGCTAAGGGAATGTGAACATGCTTGTAGACCTTTGTTCTTTTATTGAAAGATTTATGTTGCTAACCTTCAAACACTGGGAGATATATGGGTTCAGATCCTTACTGACAAATTCCAGGTTCCCTGAACTCGAAAAGTTGGAATGCAGGTAAAAGCAAATACAACTCACTTATCAGATTTCTCAGCAGGAGGAGAACTTAAATAAAAACCATCAGAAGTGAATATCAAATGGCTGTGACCTATAACCATGCCTGGCAGCTAAGAATGGACTTGATCTGTGTGTGCTTTGTCTTACATGTAGAAACGCTACCCAGGCAGACAAAAGAACAATGGCTTATAAAGAAAATATTCCAGAGAGATTATATTTCAGATATGAAAGACAAGATAATTTATGATGAGCATTAGAGACATTAGAAACACTGTTTTTCTAGGTAGGTAAAAATGCAACATTCTATTTAGCAGACAAAAGAGAACTGATGCATTTGGGAAACTCCAACCCTTGTAAATTCAAATTAGAGCAGACTGAGAAAGCAAATGAAGCCAAGCTATCAGCAGTCTTAAAATCAAATGTGCAAGTAAAGTAGTAAGATCAAGTAAAGGTCAGATTTTATGACAAAAATCAAGGATTAAATCATGGGTGCTGTCATCATTGATGGTATCATATATTTCCTTTTTAATACAAAGCATGGTCATGGGCTGTGTTTCTGTGGTAACAGGAAAGCTTGACATCAGAATTATGATGTAAATGAATGGATCCTCACATACTGACTGATTCACAATCACTGAAGGATGCACAAAAGGAACTTAGATGTAACTTCTCTAAGAAATCATTAAAAAGAACAAAGAGGAAAGGGTCTATGCATTGACAGAGAGTTCTGCACATTTTTTGACAGGATAGCAATAATGAGCATGAAGCAAACTGTTCTATAACATGGTTTCTTTTTCATTTCTCTACTCCCATCTTCTCCCTTTACTTGCTGTTCTGCTGTCTTTCAAAGACTATATTGCTGGGCCTAAAATATTATAAGCAAAGTTGAATAAGACTAATTGATAAAAAGAATTAAATATATTGATTCCAGGTAAATGTGCCTCCTTTAAATGCAAGTTTCTTCATAGGTCTTTGTGTATTGATAACTGTGTCCAGTGCAAAACCCATTGCTACACAAGTGAGGACAAAATGTCCTTGAAAGCATAATAAAGCTGGAAATGACCAAAGGACCAATACAAAGATGATGCTGGTTTTCACTTGGAAAACTGGTCTTTATATGCTTGAATGAACTTTTATTTGTTTGCATGTTCTCTTTCAAGCCAGATATTATGTGCCAAAAAGTAACCCTGAATGAATGACATTGTGAGGTTCCGTATTTGTTCTGTCTCAGTGACTTCCAGATCAAATGCATATGATTTACAAGTCCAAAGATAATTTTCTGGCTGCCAGAGCTGTAAATTCAATCTGGGATCAGAAAATTAAGCATTGTTCTTTCTGGGCCCAAGTGAAAAGTTCACAACAAAATGCCAAACACATTGAAAGCGCAGGTCACTGCATTTTTAGTTGATNATAAATACTATTAGATGAATAATCCTCAAAGTTGCTATTTTGAAATCCAAGAGAATCAGATGAAAATCTGCCTTTGTATTTTTACTTAGGATCCAATGAAAACTAATATTTTTTAAAAATCCCAACCAATCAAATAAACAAAGAAAACCCTCCCCAAAAAACTATGCATATAGTATTTCATGACAACGTGTTAAAACTATTCAACTTTAAGATTATTTTTTTTTTGTTATTTACATTTTTATATTGTTTATAAAAAGATCATTCCCCCATTGTTCTGACAAAGATTCTCCTGCTGAAGATTAACAAAATTTTGATGGGTCCATGTTATGGCATGGGATGAACTTTTATCATTACTCTGACTGCACTAAATCTCTCTATATAACATCTGTTTTGGCAAGCCTGAAAAACAAACAAACAAAGAAACAAAAACAAACAAACAAACAAAAAACTCTAGCAAATACCCCAGTGAAAAAATAAGATATTTTCAATACTGTCTTTATGCACTTACATGCTTCCTTCTGACAATGTAGTGTGAAGTGTGGGACTTGCAGCTATGGCCCAGTCCAGAAGTTTCTTCTATTAAGGTAGCTTTTCAACCTAGAATAGTTCAGTGAAACCTTACAGAGATACAATAATTAGTCTACTCAGAAATTGTTGGGAATTTTATGTCCATAATTTAAATAAGTGTGTCATACACTAGTACTAGAAGTACATACAGAAATTAATGGGAATATCATGAGTAAGCGTGCACAGGTTTTATTGTTAGTCCTCCATCCAAATGTATGAACCCTTATATTTTTTAAACTGCA
>WEIU01007865.1:399269-448515 GCA_013389925.1 Aegithalos caudatus | reverse complement strand
CAGCTCAGATCATTGCCAACTCAACTCTCGACTCCTGACTTGACTCNACACAGGGTGAGTGTCAGCCCTTTGCTTGGAGTGTGGCTCTGCCCAGACATCTGCTGACACAGTGCTCTTCACACAGCCCACGTTTCATATGGGCAACCTCTAATGTCTTTAGCTGAGTGCAGCCAGCCAGGGGCTGAGCTCACACTAGGCCCCAGCAGAGGGGTTCCACCACAGCAGCCTCAATTCACACAAGCTGTGTCTCACCCAATAGCTGGTTGTTTAAGAAGTTTGGATGTGATTTTAGTGACGATTCTTTTGAATACATAATATGTACTCTCTGGAACCAAACTTTACCCAGGCTGGTAAAAAATTGAGGGTCAGTTCCCTTGTCCCAGAAGCAAATACACTTTTGCACAGATTCACACATTTCTAGGGTTATGTTTTGAATATGCTTACCAATGTCATTAATGTGTAAGGCTTTGTTTTGTATTCTTAGAAGGAGGTTGTTCTCCTTACACTGCAGAGCTGTGCAGAAAAGCTCCCTCTGGAGAACTGAGAGGGAGATGATTTCTCTGCCCTGCTGCATGCCCAGAAAGTGATCCCTAATTCACACCTCCAACCACTTCAGCAGGACTTCACATCAGTGCTCGTGGGACTTCAAATCCTTATGAGCACTGGGGATTATCAATATTGGTAACTGTGTTAGGATAACACCAACTTTCTGTACATCCTTAGTCCCCTGCTAGTGAGGCTTTGTGTTGATTTCCCAGACTTTTGTTATTTTGTCTCTCTTGCGTTTTTCCCTTGGTCCCAGCAGTCCCTGGGGTTGTGGCTGAACTGTCACTCCTGTACATGTACAGAAGTAGAAATGCTGAGCTGAGCAGCTACATATCTTCAACTGTACGTTTCCAAGTCTGAACACTTTTTGGTTTTTCTCCCCAGCTCCATTGTGCTTTCAATTTAGGGATAATCTATCCAAAAAGCATTAATCACATTAAAGGTTTAATCAGTTATGGTTATTACTATTACTTATTACTATTATTATACATTCAAATGTCTTTTCAGCTTTTATTTGGGAGTGGGTTTTTTTGCTTAACAGTCAATTGAGGGTACATTCTTAGTCTACAAGAAATTTAATCTGAGTGATATTCATAAATGCAGAGACTCAAATTTGTTATTATTCAATAAATGACTGCATGGCTGTTTCAGAGCATTGTCTCAGGGTAGCATCTTCCTATTTTGATACTGTTGGGGGTTGGATTTGTTTCCTTTGTTCTTGTGGAATTTTTTTTCCCATGGGTTGCTAGGGAACTGATTGCTGTGTGCTTATGGGTGCTTGACCAAAACAAAAGGTGGCCAAACACGAGGTTTGGGGCTGATGCTTTCTGATAATGGGCCATTAAGGCTCACCAGTGACATGACACATTACATCATCCCATTGGGAGATGCTCCACCCAGTGAGGGGTGCACCAAGCATTCCTACCCAGATAAAAGGGAGACAGGAACACCAGGACATCCTGTTTTCCACTGGATTCCTGGAGGAAGGCTGGACCCATCTCGTCACCACTGGACTATCTACAGGACCATCTCCACAGAACCACGTCTGTTACTCCAGAAGTCATCTGGACTGCTTCTAACACCCTGATCAACAGGGTGTCAGGTCACGTCCCTGACTCTGTCAGGGGTTTCTAGGGTTTTTGTTTGTTTTATTTGTATGTCTTTCTGTACTACGACATTTGTCATTTTGATATTCCTAGTAAAGAACTGTTATTCCTATTCCCAAAACTTTGCCTGAAAGCCCCTAAATTGCAAAATTACAATAATCTGAGAGAGGGGGTTTACATTCTCTATTCAAAGGGAACTTCCAGGTTTTTGTTGGCAGATACCTGTCTTTCAAATCCAGGACAAGATAGAAACTACTTCTATTTAAACAGAAACTATTTAGTGGAAAGTATTTCCATTTACAGCAAGAATTAAGCTGGCCTACACATTATACATTCTTGCTGCACTGCATTTTGAAAAAATAAAATTCAGGAGTATCTATGGTCATAGCTAGGTGATATTAGTATGGAGTATAAAAGGAAATATGTCTCAACTCAGTTTTGATGTCTAGTTATTCAGCTGTTCTTGCCTTTTTTTTTTTTTTTTTCCTATCTTACCATTGGGATTCTTTGGCTCCTCAAAACCAATGATGTTCTCATTGAATCTAGAGACTCTGATCTGCTGTTTTGCACACACCATACTTCCACAAATGGGGTGACTTTGTACACAGGATACTTTGCCAGAATCTGAGGATTAAATAAAATGAGAAGACTAATGCCCACGGTGCCACCCAAGGCTCCATTAGTTTCAGAAACACACCAACACATTACTTGCAGCATAGAAAAATGTGCTCTCTTCACACTTCCTCCCCAAAAAAGTGAACACTTTAAATGGCTGCTTCCCTCTCAAGCCTTGCCTTTCTAGGGGAGTTGGGTAAAATTCCCACGTCCTTTTGAGCACCCAGCTCCACCTCTGGAACACATTAAAACAATTTTTGGCTGTTCTTCCTCTGTATCCAATGACCCCTTTGTTTTTTTTGTCTTCCTCTCTTCTTGTTCCTCAAAATATGAGCAAAGCACATGGCTGGAAAATCTTTGACTAAGGGGGTATTTTCTGTCAGGTAGCTCCAAGGAAAATATAAAGTACTTGTTAGGCAGGATACAGTTTTCCACAAGGATGGAACAGTGATTGAGCTCCTGCTACACTTGAACTTTGCCATTTACCATCAGCTGAACAAGAGCTATTGACCATGACTTTAACAATGGGGGCTTGTGTAACATCACTGAACAATTAATAAGCATCTCCTGCAAATTCTAGAAAGAAGATTTTACTGCTTAACACAAAGGTCCAAAGAAAATCAATCTAGGGGTGAGCAGAAATACCTTCCTAGGCACACCTTGAACTGATGTAGAAGTGCAGTGCTTAAGTTAGGAAATATCCTTCCTGAAATTCAAACTATGAGCTGTAGATGTGGTGCAGCTGCCCAAACTGACATGACCTACCCCAGGAAGGGGGACAGGGCAGCCACTGGGAACATGAGCTTTAGCATTCCCATGAAGTCTCCTGGAACGTTCTAATCCTGACCCACATGCACTGCAGGAGTGAGGATCTAGGTCTGATCCAGGCCTGGCTGACTCCAGGGCGTCTGTGGAGATAGCACTGGATACAGGAACTGGTTCCACAGTGGATCAGACTTATCCAGAATTTATTGCAAGCCCATGGCTCAGGACTTCCATGCACTTCAGATGATGGATGTGGATGCAGGTTCCACCACACAGTCTTAGCTCAGAAGCAAATACACATTCATAAGGAAAATCACTTAAATTTTCAATTTTAGAAAGAACATTAAAAAAGCAAAGAGATGAAAACATCCTTTATAGTCAGCATGGATGGAAGCTACAAGTAGACAAGGAAAAAACAGGGTGAGAGGCCACACATTTCATCACCTTGGAATAAGATTTATCTGAATTATTATGGAGAATTTTAAACCAGAGCTGGTTAGATAATCCTAGTTTGAAACAACATTTATTTTAAATTACCACTATAACCATATTAATTATCACAAAGAGCCTGGTCTATAACAGGCTTGCTACACAGACCTCTCAAGTGTTCCAGTTCTGCAGATCTGTATTTTTGGTGAGATTACCAACAGTGGAACACAAATTTATTATTATTTTCCATCTAAAATATGACTCACAGTGTAAAAATTAGGTACCATCTGGTTGTATGTAACAAGTCTCATTGTGCGCAAATAACCACCAGCACGTCTAAGCTTTTTTCTGTCTTTCAAAGCTGCAATGAATTAGATATTGGCATTTTAGACACAAAATGTTGACATTCATAGTGTAAAATGTCTAACACAGCAACCAGGAATTCTTAGTTGGTGGGAACAGGGAACATTTATGCTCATCCCTAGTTCAGAAAAGCATCCCAATGCTCTTGTGACATTTGATGGAGGCAAAGAAAATATAATGCAGCAGACATGTCAGAGTTTTGTGTTCAGTGAAGTTCCCTCCTGTTAGTATCTAGTGTTGAAATCCGAGAAGTCAAGCTTGGAAATCTCCTTTTCGTTGGAAAAATTTGCTTTATCAATGCGGGAACTTGGGCTTCCAACTTTGCTCAGCCAGGATTTCCTGCAGGAAAAATAAAAGAGGGTTGGCAGATAAGGAACTGCACATGTGGGAGTCATTCTCTGTCATGCCTTCACGCACTTTTACTTTTTTAAGAGCCATAAAAAGCATCACACAATAAGGAAATTGCCCCAAATCTGTTCTTTTCTGTTTTCCCTCCCTTTCCCCTTTAAAAGCAAAACATATTCTTTAAAGGTATCAGTGTTTCCAGGGGATTTACACAATATTACATAAAAACACAGCTGACAAAAAGGCTAAAGCAGATTTACTGCAATGATCCCTTCTAAACACTATTAATAGCATTCCAATAGGTATAATTACCTTTGCAGATTCAATACTGTGCTTTTAGCAAGGACCTACAAACCACTGATAACTGAAAAGTGACAGGAAAACAGAATCCCAACAGCCAATTTGGTCCTTGCTGGCAACTTAAAGAATGGGGAAAGGAATGAGTTCAAAACCAGGAAAGAGACATAAATTATGTCAGACCAATACTGATTTGTAATAAATACCAAATGCTATACTGGATAATTGGGTACCCAAACCCTGGAAATGCAGCAGGTGAGTGCTTACACAGAGGTTTATTTACAAAAAATACTTGGCCAGTATTTTTGATTGTACTAAACTCCCAGAAGTAGAAAAGAGAAAGTATTTTATTGTACCATATTGAAGGAGAAATGTATTTACATACAAATAATTTTTTGAAGTTGGTATAGATATTTAACTGATTACTATTAAAAACATTCACCTAAATTCTGATTTGAAAACAATAGGAGCTGTCTTATTAAGAGTTATGCTAACTAACCCTTTGCAGAATCACACTGAGCATTGTAAACTGCAATATTCTAGCACTGAGACCTAATTTTGGTATCTTTATAATAAGAAATATGCACAGAAATTACTGTCCTTGAGCCGTAAATCAGTATACCACATCTGAGATGCAGAAACACCCCTTGCTAGAGACCCCACATGTAAAAATCAGTTATTGACGCCAGAAAACACTGCAAAACATCTCAAGGGGCTTCACTGGTTACCAGAGACAATTTCCCCATGAATCATGTTAGTGCCTCAAAGGTTGCTCTCATCACTGGCACAGACAGTTCTACACTTGTATTCAGTGTGACCTGAACAATAAAACAGAGCCTCTGTATGAAAAAACTTCTTACAAAACAGCAACCAGAACCAGGTATCTCATCTTCCAAGTGTGACTTGCTTTATTTTAGCATAGAGAAATTAAAGTATCTATACAATGTTTCTACTTCTTCACACCTCTTGTTCTTTGCTGCATGTTGTGTACAACCTCCCTTCCTGTCTTAGATGAAGCCTTTCTAGTACGGAATATAACACAGGAGTAAGAGTCCAGGAGTAAAACAGAACGCAACTTCCCAGTTCTGCTGGAAGCCTCAAGGCAAAGGGGATATTTCAACAGAAGGAAACAAGCCTAAGGACACACCAGTCCCTTTTGTTTCATATTCAGAAAAAAAAAAAAACAACTGGAAATGGTTCTTGTTCATTTACCAGGAACATCACTAATAGCTGGATGTCCTTGAGTGAGAAGAAAGAACATGTATTTAAAATACTGAATTAATCTCCTAAAAATATTAGAAATTGCTTTTTGAGTAATGTGATAGTTTGATAACTGTTTCCTTTTTTCTTCCCATTTTGAAGGTGAGCTTATCCTGGACAAAACCAAAAGGAACATATTCCTTGTCCAGTCTTCACATCAAAAATTTATCCCTGGGTGCTTCCAACTCCCGAGTTCTGCTGGTTGAAGAAATAACTACAAACTCTGACTTGAGCAAACAATCTATTCTCAGCTCCACACACTCTCTTTCACATGAATAAGAATGAAGCACAAATTATGAAAATCCAATTAGGGCAACCCAGCTCCATAGAAAGTCTTTACAGGATGTCTGTGTTACTCCTTATTTAATGCAGAAGGAAGGGGAGGAGGCAATACCTGGGAACTACACAACTTTGGGGCTCAACTCTGCATCAAGGGGACTTTACTCAGCCATCTCCCTCTCTCTGCTCAAGTGACAGCCCAGTCACCAGCACTATGAACAAGCACATTTTTTAGAAGCTAAGAAAGCAGAAAATCAGTATTTCCTAGAAGTTAAATGTCATCTCCAATCTCATCACTACCAGGGGTATTTTTAAAAAATGGTTTTAACTTATGAGTATACAGATCAACAGTGAAAAAAAGGTTCTGCACCCTCCTCTTGCTTCACTCAGCCTTCTCAATTCCCATTCACCTCAGATCTCTTCATGTGTGCAGAGATGAGCTACAATTTCTTGGATTTTGGAGTCTCAGCTTGTCATTTATAGCATCCATGTTACAATTCACTGCTCCTTCCCACTTCTCCTCAGGAGTGCAGACTCCCTCCCCCTCGCTCATCTGAAGCAAATGAGGACATTGCTGAGAGGACACCATACAATTCACTCTTGTTTTAAAGAATTTATTCCCAAAGTGACTGCTCCAATGAATCCAGAAAAAGAGCTGACCTCTAAATAGCCATTTCTGACCATGTTTAATTTCATGGAACTGTTTGGGTTGGGAGGGACCTTAAAACCCATCCATTGCCACCCTCTGCCATGGGCAGGGACACCTCCCACTATCCCAGGTTGCTCTAAGCCCCATCCAACCTGGCCTTGGACACTTCCAGGGATGGGGCTGCCACAGCTTCTCTGAGCCCTGTGCCAGGGTCTCACCACCCTCACAGTGAAAAATTTCACCGCAGTATCCCAACCAACCCTGTCCTCTGTCAGTTTGAAGCCATTCCCCTTGTCCTATCACTCCATTCCCTTGTAAATAGTTCCTTCCCAAGCCAAGCATTGCATGCCCATGAAGTCACTCTTGGTCATGCTCTGATCTCACTGAATTGTGGATAACCATGGATTTCTGAGTTGCGCAACCTCCCTATCCAGGGGAGAAGCCAGTGCTCCTGAAACAGCTTCCCAACCAAACCACACAGATTCCCTAACCCCATGTTCATGGGGGATACTCCTAGGAGCTTAAAACTATTGGATCTGTTATGCTTTCCCTTCTCTCCTTTCATTAACTAAAACAAACCTTGCTAAGAGACAGTGCCTTGACACCTAGGCAACAGAGTCCTCCACATGTTCTTGGAAAACAACATCCAAAGAGCTGGGTTTGCACCATCCCTGTCTATATCTTCATGGAAACAGCTTAGCTGTGCACAATATTCCCAAAAGGAAAACACTCCTACCTGTTAACTTGGCAGAATGGAGCCTGGCTAGGTATCTGGAGAGCTTCCTGGAAAAGCTATTTAAGGAGATAGATCTCTGTAACACAGGATAATCACAGAATCCAAGGTTGGAAAAGAACTCCCAGATAGAACTCCAACTTTTGACCAAACACCATCTTGTCAACTAAACCATGGCACTAAGTGCCATCATCATCATCATTATTATTATTATTATTATTAATAATAATAAAAATAAATAACACTGGCACAGCCCTAAAACCCACAGTGCTTGAAATACTACAAAAACAGAGTAACTTTCTAATTTCCTGAATAATATTTATTTTTTAACTCCAATCTCTGCTACAAAACAGATCTCTCTAAAATAAAGAGCTTGCTTGGCATTATTCTCTGAAGTATTTATTTACAATATGAAAGGTGCTCATGCAATAGTTCATTGTCTGCAAAGAGACAAACTTTAATCCTGATACTAGAGAAATTTACAGTCTGTGGTGCTGGGAAAGGACCTGGAAATGCCCTCTGGCATTAATACATGAGGAACTAGGCACAGGTTAGGAATATGTTACTCTCTCCGCCTCAAGCACAGTGACACTCAAGTGGTACAGGAGAAACGTGTGTTCTTATTTAGAGGACAAGAAAATAATGGCACTGGCTTGTTTACACTTTATTTCCCTTTGTTTAGGATAAAATATTGCAGAGAATGTTAATTTTTGAAGATTATATTTATATATGTGACAGCATATAGACAAGGCTTGCAAATATTTATGAAATCTCTCCAAAAATATTGTTGCCTTCTACAGCAGCACTGTCCAATTTTCATAAATCATGATATTTCCATATTTGCAGAAGAAATGTGGAATTCTCTCTCATGGTTGTCTGGCTTCTGAGCTTTTGTGAAGAACTTTAGCCACTGTTTTTGAGCTTTGCTCTGTAATCTTTAGGGTCAGGAACATTTACTCAAAAATCTTTGTGTTTATAAACCCTAATTCCTCTGCATAAAGACATCTCCCACCTTTCTGTCCTCAGCTTACTGCAGAGCATTCCTATTGTCCCCACACCTCTGCTCCTCCTACCAGGAAAATAAGTAATTGTAAAGAAAATTTATAGGGTTTCTTGTTGTGAAAAAGTAGCAAGAAGAATAAAAACCCTGGAAGAAAAAAAAAAAAAAAAGTGTGCTAGGAATACTGGGATTTGAGAACAAGGAAAAGTGCAAGGGAGGCAAATTTTAATGCCATTATTAGGATGGCTCCATCAGAGCCCACCATATCCAAGCCATGTGAGGGGTTACTCCAGAGGATTAAAGCAGGGAAGCAAAAGCAGGATTGAAGGATACAGACCAACGAGTGGGTGGCTGGAAATGAAGGGACCTGCTGAGGCACGGGCATGGTGGCCCAGAATAGAGCTGTAGCCTGGAGGTGTGTGGGAGCCTGGCTGCTCCCTGCATCCCAACAGCAGAAACACCTCGGCCCATCAAATATTTAACACAAGGTCTGGAAGTGTTTTAGGAAGGAGAGAAAGGTAGTTAATCAAAACTGGTGTTTGACTCCATTTTTAAACACAGCTGTCAGATGAATGTTGTTAATTTGTTTATATTTCTTCCTTCCCCGCTGCACTCAGGGGCAGCATTTCTCTTGGGAATACACAATGAGCTTTTCCTCGAAGAGAATTGGAAAGGATGTCAACAGCAAGGGCAGATGAGCAGGATCTGAGATTTTACAGATATCATGGGATACAGCCTTGAGTAAGCCTCAAATACATATTTTGGTGGTGAATTTCTATTTATAAACTTGAAAAAAGTGACTTATGTGTTAATCATCACATTCTGTATATTATTGGAAGGCTTTTTTAATGTCAAAGTGATCATGGCCAGTTTGCATCAGGAGAGAATTTGGCTCTATGTAGCTCAAATTTACTCTGACACTGGTATATGATCTACGTTAAATGTCCTCACCTATTACTTTGAAGAGAAGGAATTAACCCACAATGAGAGAAAGCAAGCGTGGAGTTGTTTTTGTTTTGTCACATACAATGCCAAGATCTGTTGTGCGTTTTCCTGTTAATCACGTTGGTAATCTTCAAGGAGGATTTAATCATTTCAACATGAGATCATAAGTGTGGGGAATAAAATCCATCCAAAAAAGGTTTCACCAACATTTAACCACTGCTATTCCTTGCTCAATGTTTGTTTGTGTTAATACTCCCAGTTATCTATATCCCTTTTCCCATCAGTTTTGCCTCCACTGCTCCCAAAACGGTGTGCATGCAAACGAGGAGACAACTGAGTACTCATGTGAGCCTACTCAGAGATAAAAACCCTAGAAACAATGAGCCAGTACAACACCTAAGACTGAGAGTGGTGCTCCTAGATGAGGAAAACAGTGGAGAACATCAGACCACCAACCAGAGCTTTCCACCTCCTCGCCACAACCTGAGCAGCACCTGACCAGGCTGACATCCCCAGACATGGAGCCAACAGCGCCTTCCTGCGATTCTCGTCAGGATGGAAGCCCCAGCTCCTCCGGGTGGCAAAGCTGCTCACCTCCTCCTCGTCACTCCAGGGAGCAGTGGTACATGTCCCCTCAGGTTCCCCACCCAAAACTGTCCTAATAAAGGCATTTAAAAGGGAGATTTGTCTCCTGGCCCTATTTATAACAATAAGTATATTTTTATTAAATCTTATCAGCATACCTCTTTGTTTAGGCCTTGTTAGGCAAGTCACTTTTGGCTTCTTTCAGAGATCTTATCAGAAAAATCTCAGCAACACTGCAGTAATTTGTTCCAAAGTAAAGAAGTGAGTGAAAAGTAAACCGAAATTCAGCCATTCCAGTAACTCAAACAAAGCTTTTATGTCCACACTGACTTAGAGAAATGTAGGAGACAAAGGGAACTTCCAGTTAAGCTTGTGTCCTGTCTCCCAGTGCAGTAAACATCCCAAGAAGTTAGCAGCAGCCAAAAGGCCCATTGTGTTTTCTCCACGCAATCTGTCTGCCCCTACAGGGATGCTGGGCTCCCCAGGCTGATTGGGAATTTTGGCTAACCCCACCCACTGCACGGAATGCCACTCAAGGCTCTCTGCCATTCCGTATCTATTAAACCCAAGGCCACAAGAATCTTAAATGAGGACTTACTGTTGCTGTTGGGGCACCAACAAAAGTTCTTTCTAAAGCTCAGCACCCATCACCCATATAAGACTGAACAAGGACTAAAGAACTTCAGCCTCTGGCCAACTTCAGGCATCAAAATGTTAATTAAACCCTTACACTGGTGATTTCAGAGCCATAATGAATCATCACACTTGACCAGCTCAGCTTTACTTCAAACCCATGTCCTTACACAGCCTGGCAGAAATCCAACAGCCACGAGTCCAGCTGACCAGCACAGTCTGGAATTTGAAAGACAACACTTCCCTGTTCTGCAGTCCCAAGGCTCAGACGGACACAAAAGCCATAAGGAACAATACCCACATTTCCACACTTGCTGCATCTCCTCAGAGGAGACACTTACACTGAAGAATAATTTATTTTTATGCAAGAACTAAAAATAATGCTAGGCCAAACCAGAGTGAATTCCTTCAAGCACTACTGGGATTCTACTTGCCTCAAAAGTCTCCCTTACCTTACAAATGTCTGCATAGTTAAAGGATTGGAAAAAAAATGTTAGAAGGTTCACTGAGAAGTTGCCATTTCCAAATATAAAAGTCTTAAAGGAAAGCATCAACATTTTTAAAGCATCCTTTTGTAGAGCTCTGAGCAAGTCTGAGGGCAAATAGTTAATGTTTCCAGTGTTGCAGAAACTGCACATAAATTTAGCTTTTCTTAAAATGCCTCTGTTGGAATATTTTACAAGCTAACAAGGTTGGCCTACAACTAAGAACTCAGAGTTTCTTTTTATCCTTAGTTTGCAAAAGAGTTTTGAAAAATTTTTTGCCAAGGATTCAGCCAATTCAGCTCTATTTTTTTCTTGATTTTTTACTATGTGATCTAATTTGTTAATTTAAATTGCACTCTATCCAAGGAAGCAGTTACACCCCCCCTTTTAACCTTCCATTTCCAACTGCTTTTTTTTAAAGCAACTTTGATATAACACAGTAGATATTTCAGAATATAATAGCAACAAGATAATGTTTTAAATGTGTAATATTAGAGAGCACAAGTGCTCAGGAAAACACCAGGTGGATTCCACTAGCTAATAGTCTGCTTAAATTTTATAAGCTGAGAAAATTTGAGCTTTATCAAGACTCATTTTCATAATGCTCTACTTTTTTTTTTTTTTTTTTTTAATTACAGATACAGCTCCAATAAGCAGAAAGCAAAGAATTAATATAAGGATGTTGCAGGGATTGTGCTCTTGATTTGACACAAGCTCCTTGTGGTTTCTAGCACACCAGAGTACAGAGGTGCATCCAACAGGGTGTGTTTACAAGGCAGGGAACACTGCACCTGTCATCCACAGGATGAAAGCACAATATTCCCTGAAAAGCAGAGCAAGGACTAAGATATATATTATTTATTGTTTCCATCATATACCCCCCCAAGACCCTCTGTCTGTTCTGTCTTGAGGTAAAGCTCCAGACACAACAGCCTGAGGCTCCAGGATGCCAGGCTGTCCCTTAGAGACCATATGGAAGCAAACACCCCTTTCCACACTGTCACATCCCAAGGAATTGTATTCCTCTTACAGTAAAAAAATAATTTTCATTCTTCAACATACTGCTTCTTTATCATGTTTTTCTTATTACTTCATCTGTATTCAAAATATTCCTGGCAGATCTAAGCTCAATTTCATTTTTCCCTGACTTTTCCAAGTTCCATGAAGTTTATCCTTTCACTCTCTGCAGGCAGGTATTAAACACCTCACCCTAGTGAAGCCATTCAAGCCCTGATCCCAAATCATTACAACAGGAAGGATGCTGGATAGATCAGCTGAGATATCAAATAAAAGTCAAATATAACTCAGCCAAAGCTACTTGATTTCCTCAAAGTCTACATTGCAACATCTCTAATTGTTGGACTTTCTATTAATATTAAAACAATAGACAGAAAAGACTTTTTCACCACAGCATGCTGAGGGCAAAGCCCATCCTGGGGTCCATGGACTGCTACTATTGTTATACTCACCAAGGAAAAATAAACACACTTAAAGCTCCCAGCTATTTAAGGAAGCCATTAGAGCATGAAGATGTATCCCAGTTCAATGTTTCTTTGTGTAAAAAAAATTGTTAAACAAGGCTTTTAATACATACTGAAATGAGATCTGATATGTGCTCTTGCTGTTCAGTATTGTACTACATAGTTTTTATTAAACCTCATTTTCAGAGTATTACCTAAAAACATTCTCCTGTTTCTCTGGAACAGTGATAAAATTAATGAATCAAGAAATATATATATTTTTAAATCATTTTTCCTATAAAATTAATCCAGACTAGAAATCCCAAAATCTCGTCTTCTTAAGGCAGCTCTGGAACTTCCTACTTTAAGTTACAGAAAACAAACCAGATTGATTTTACTATCATTGAGGGTAAGTGGCTTCATCTTTCCACCTTAACTTCCCATGGGTTTGAACATTTTCCTGCTCATTCGAAATCTGCCTGTACATGATTTTGGCAGTGAGAGCTTCAGACTTCAAAAAATCAGAACAAAACCAGAATTCTACTAAATGCAGTATCTTATTTCTACTAAAGTCAACACTTATTAGGGACAGGGAGATAGACCTCATGTTTGCTTTTACAAAATTTAAATAAAGAACTACAACCACAGAAGAAATATCAAAATCAAAATAAACCATTTTAGGAAGACTATTTCATACTATTTAAGTATTCCCAAACAGGTCTTGTTAACAACTATTTATAAGTACCTTGTCCTGCAAAAAATTTTAATTTTGTAGTTTATGTCTCATAATTCCTTAATATACAGCAGGGTTTGGTATTTTGTGAGATGCTTGGTAAGAAGAGAATTATTGGCAAATCATAAATATGTTCCTAAAATCCATCTTCCTGTTTTTTTCCATTTTTCCTTCAAGCTTCAGGGGCTGTCAAGAAGTATCAAACAACTCATTTGTTTTCTGTAATTTATGCCATTTTCTTTTTTCCCTTTCCCCTTTTTTGAAGTTTTCTTCTGCTTGGACAGACCTGTTCCTGGTGCCTTTCCCATGGAGTCTGGCTGCTGCAGGAGCTACATGGGTTGGGATGTGAATTGAGAACTACAAAAAAGTCCTGGAAAACCACAAATCTAACTAGTTCCTCATTTTACTGAAATTTATGTACAAGTATTTCAGAAAAACCCTCAACTCATTTCACAGTCAGCTTGGAGTTCCTTGGTGCTTCCAGTGACAAAGATTTCCAAAGGCAGGGAGCTGAAACGCTCGCACTGAAGACACAGAGGCATTCCTACAATAAAACCTCTCAAAAGGCAAGCTCAGGCTCTTGGATTTTGTTCATGGTTTATTTGAGCATTTCTAAGTATACAGAGAATAAAAGATGTTTTCAGTTTTTGCCAACACCAAGACCTTTGAAGCAAAACAACAAAAGTAATAATTTATAGGAGGAGTTATACAAACTTCCAAACATTAGCAGTGTATAACTGGGGGAGCTGCTGTGAAATAATTTCACAAAATTCATGTCAGAACAGTTCATGTCATCATGCCTTTTATAAAAACAAGCTGCCTGGCTGTCCAGAAGAAAACAGTCCAAACAGTATATAAATCATATCAGTTAAATATGAACTTCACAGCAGCTGCACTGAAATTCAGGACAGATCATGTGTGGGAGGAAGAGAGTGGCTAGACCATAGATCTCCCTACAGATAAAAGCACTAAAAGCCTCCAGGAATTCCCACTCCTAGATAAGGAGTTTTACAAATTTTTATGATGATATGACAGATTTTACCACCAAATAGATGTAACTGAGACCAGAAAGGAGCTCAAGAGCTCATCACCTCTGCAAGTCACATTCCAGGCTCTCAGACTGGGTACCAATAAAAGGAGGAATCACTGGAAATATTTCCAAAGGCACAGAAACATAATTTCATCCTTTATAATCTCAACAAGCAGAAATAATTGCCATTTCATTCAGCACAGTACTAAGACACGAGTGCAAAGTCAGTCCCATTTCTTCCATCATGCTGAATCCTTCTCCTGTGTTTGGAGAAATGAGTGGTTGCTTATGCTGGTGGAATTTTAATCAGCAAACATACATGACAAGACATCCAAAGCAGCATAACTGCTGTTACTGGGTAAATAGATCCTACTGAGGGCAAATATGCATTTATACCTAGAGTAAAAAATATATAAAAAGCTCATCTTGACTGTGGCAACTCCACACAGAATATATTCTCACGACATATAGGTTTCCAATTCCAAAGACATTAATTTTAAAACAAGCCATCCTTCAAATTCTTGGATACCAATCACCAGAACATATTTCTCTTGGACAGACATACTCAATTATTTATGAAAACCAAACTCCTCCAGAAGACTGGAAATCCTGGCACTGGGAAGTCAACAGATGTCAGAACCCAGTCAGCAAGGACTTTTAGGAATTCATTAGCCAGTGAACACCTCTAATGCTGATTCCAAGCATTAAACACACATAATGCCATAACCAACCTAATACAGACTGCATCAGTTTTCTTTGCAGTCAAGGACATTTGGCTACAGAACTTGACAAATAACTAAATAAATATTTCAAATTACATCAATCCTTTTCCTGCCCTTGTATGAAATTCTGTATGGACTGTGCAGCCCAAAAATAAAGAACCTTGCATTACAAATTCAGAATTCCCACATGGAACTTGGCTCCCCAGCTCCTTTGCTACAGGACAAACAGCGCAAGGGTTATTGGAAGCTGCCTGCAAGGAAAGAAATGCATCTCTACCAGAGAACAAATTTCCCCTGTGGTAATTTTCCCGTTCTGAGGGGGCTGAAATCTGACCCCACTGTCCTTGTTATCTCCTCCATTGACCCAAACCCTAAGACTCCTCCCCTGAACACCCGATAAAAGCCACGACCCTGGCCCTGCCCCCGCGCTCTCTTGGGATCTCGGGCTCTCGGTCCTCGGCCGACGTGTCTCTCTCCCTCCCCGACCCGGGGAGCGGGGGTGAAATAAAATCAGCTTAAAAGGAGGCTCCTCTCCTCCGTTCACCCGCCGGTAGCTGTGACGATGGTTACTGTTGCCACACGATGCAACATTCCCCCATAATATAAAGCAGCAAAAAGGGCTTTTATTTAATTAAAACATCCGTTTTGGCTTTAAACTTAGTACAAGACATCACAGGCTTGCCTGAATATTTCACAAGCTAATAAGCTTGAATTTATTTGGTAACTGAAACAGTGGAAACAAGTTCAGGGTTCAAATATTGACAGATGTTCTACTATTGTGATGTAAATCTTTCTGTTCCTTCATGTTACTTTGACTTCATGACAGAAACAACCTTATCCCCTTCATGTCATTGCTTATTTATCCCAATCCTAATACAGTATGTAGAAAAATACTATGACACTTCCTTAATTTCTAACCCTCTCAAATAGGTAAAACTCTACATTTCAGCTTTAAATCATTATTTTCAACCCATTTTTAACCGTTGGACATTTTTAATGACTTACCTTTCCTAATACTGGAAGACAAAGCCCCAAAATTTATAAATATCGATGGGTCCATTTCTTAAGGGCCCTTTATCTTCAAGGTGTATGTTAAGGAATCAGTTCAGTGACCACCTAGGAAACCTAACTGCTACAATAATTTTCTGCTCTGGATATTAATTTATAAACATTTTTAAGCCAAGAGTCTGATGCCTCACAAATACACCCAAACAACTGGTAATATAACTAGCTCATGGATTAAGTCTACCAGCTTGAGAAATCTGAGCTGAGATTCTCAGACAAAGAAATCCAGCAAGAACTTCAAGGGGCAACACCTCCAGCTAAAAAGCAACATGATTATGGTTGAGGTCCAGAATATTTCATTAAATATTAATATCTCCTGCTTTGCCTTGCTCCTGCAGCAGCAAAAGGATAAACACAGAAAAACCTGCCCAGCTAATCAAGCTGTAGGTGCTGGTTAAATGAAATTTTGACTCCTCCACCTGTGGTTAGAGATCGAGAACGAGCTCTCTGAATTGCTGGAGCAGATTTTCTCCAAACCCCACTCACTGATCCAAAATGCTGGATGGCTCCAAGAACTGGTAATGGAATGACCGTTCCCCACCTTTACAAAACACAGATCACTGATTTTATTAGGAAAAGATGCACATTTTTCCCAGATATAAAACCGAAAAATGGCTGGGGTGACCAGCAAACACCAACTTGACTGAACCATGAAACAACAGGGCAGAAAATAAAACTCTTTATTCCACCTAAACACATTTACAACCCTTACAAGACTAATTAGAAAACAAACAGGGAGAACCCTAAGGTGAACAAATTACCAGAACAGAAAAACTATGCATAAAGAATTCAGGCCTTTATCTGTATGTATAATTTTAAGAGAATTACATTTACCACAAGCACATAGGACAAAAATGGTTGCGTGGCTGCGGCTTTAACATGAACCATAAGCAGCTCAAAGCTGCCACATTTAAACAGAGCAGCCACATAAGTCTGATGAAAACCTGGCTGAACAGCAGGTCCAAGCAGAGACACTAAAAGGGGTACAGGGAACACTTAATTCAGAATAAGGATTAGCTTTCCCATTCAGTTTTATGTGGATAAATCTTCTTGTCTCTCTAATTTTTGTCTCTTTACCACCATTACAAATCAAGGCTACCTTGCCGTATCTACAGCCCATTGCACACCTTAGGTGCCAGCTGTATGTTCCCAGCACTCTGCTGCTTGGTGGCACAATGTTGACTTAGGAACTTAGCAAAATGGACAGATGAAACCTACAAGACTGGTTTAGAGCAGAATTAAATGTGGCAAAGAGCAAGTATGAACAAGACCAGTGTGTCTAAATCTGCACAGATCAAGGCAGAGCAACTGCTCTCCACAACACCTGAGATGCACATCCTCTGGTTTTATGCTTGAAACAGCCACAGTGTGCATCAGCATTGGCAGAATCACAAACCCAGGGTGGGTCAAGTAAAAAGGGACTACAGTAGCTCAGCCCCACCATCCCAGAGCCACAACAGGATTGTATCCAGCTGGTTCTGGAACATCTCCAGAGAGGGAAACACCACAGCCTCTCTGGGAAAACTATTCCAAGAAGTTCTTCCCCCTGTCCAGGTGGAATCAGTTCCTGCCTGTTTGTCTTGTGCCATGCCTGGGCTCCGGGAACAGAGCCTGGTTCCCGCACACAGGGACACCCCGGGCTGAGGGCCCCTCTCTGCTGGGGCCCTTATGGAGACTGAACAGGCCCAGCTCCCTCAGCCTTTCCTGGGCAGGGAGATGCTCTAGGCCCTTCCTCATCTCCGCAGCCATAGCCAGCTCCAGGAGCTCCTTGTGCCTCCTGTCCTGATGATCCCAGGGCTGGACACAGGACTCCAGATGTGCCTCCCAGGGCTGGGCAGAGGGGCAGGATTCCCTCCCTGACCTTCTGGAAATGCTCTTCCAGTTCATCACAGGTCCCATCGGCCTGTTCAGGGATACCTTGGTGTCCACTAGGATCCCCAGGCCCTTCTCCACAGAGCTGATTTCCAGCACGTTGGCAGGAAAAGTCTATGGAGAATGAGGGCATCACCCCACACCTCCTGAGGAGGTTTCTCCTGATGAGGAGTCTGTAGGAGGCAGAGACAGAACAGCTCCAGTGTGTGAGGGGACACCAAGTGACAGGGGACAAGGACCAAGCTTTCCTTTTGATCCCCATCCTCACACATGGAAGAGAATCAAAGAACTGGGTATACTTTCCACTCCTGTGCTTCCATAAAAATCATTTTGTAGGCTGCTCCAAACCAACAGAGCTGAAAGCTGGGGATTTTTATATAAAATGTGATAAAGAGGACCTAAATCTGTTCCATGATGTTACTATGCAACATTCAAACTGCACCCTTTCCTGATATGTTTTTAAAATAAATCCAGTTTCAAAGAAAATTCCAGGTCCCAAGCAATTACTTATTATTTAGAGTGAATCCTGGGAGAGATTGTGTTTGCTAAGGAATGCAAAATACTTCCCTTATGGCAAAATTCTTTCACACAAAACAACTGTTGCTGGCTAGAGAATACAAATCATCCCAGTTCATCAAAAGGATTTTTTGTAAAGCAAATTATTCTTCACTAATTATTACTTGATATACATTCACTGCTTTTATATGCTATTTCACACAAATTTATATCTCTTGAACTGATATTCAGCCCCATGAAGTAACACAAAATAAATAAAGATAAATAACTGTGAAGGTCACCTTCTCTCATACACCTTTCAGGAACCTCCAGTCAAAAACACAAGACTTCAGTAAACCCTTCAAAAATCCCAAATTAGAAATTTTTCATTTTCTGGAAGTTCAAAAGCATTTTGAGCTAACAAGTGGGACTGGGCACCAAAAAGCCTTTTAATATTGTAGAATCAAAAAAATTCCCAATAATTAAAAAGTTTAAGTTGATTGAGTTAAAGAAATTCAGGTCTGTCTGACTCTTCAGCAACAATCAACTTCATAACGAAGAAGCACAAACTCTTCAAGTCTCTGTATATTTAAAATTCTTATATAACTTTCTTTTAACAAGCCATGATGCTCTGTCTGGCTTCTCTGTTTTACTGACACGTAGAATATATTCTTTCCCTTTTTAAACAGATTTCTGAATAATATAGTTCACCAAATGACTAGAAGTTTCAGCCAGCTTGGTTCTTCGATGATGTTTGGAATTTTTAATCTATTAAAGAAAATCCTGGAAAACTGTATTAATAAGCCAGTGATACACACTCCAAAAATTAAAAAATAATAAAGTATAGGATTAGAGCATAACATAAGACATCTTAGTTCATCTTCCACAAAGACAAATGAAAACATGTTTTAAACACTGCTTGACTAGAAAAGAAAAAGCTTTTATCCTCTGGGGCCTCTCAGAAGACATCACAGAACTGGAGTTGTAACACAAGGGAAAAGGTTAATTTAATGAGGAGTTATATATTAAAAAGCAGTTAATAACAATGATTAGTTGCTCTGTGACAAGAAACTTGCACATAACTCACTGAATTCTGCATTCCTAGCAGAAATTAGTTCCATTTATTCCTAAACAATTTTTTTTGGAGCACTGGCTCTCCAATGGCAGGTGGGAAATGCTTTTGTAAACTCAAAGATGCTTGAGTAAACTTGCTTTTGTAAACTCAAAGATCTCATTTCAACCAAATCCTGCAAGAATGGTGTTTGAAAAGAGGGAAAGATTATGAAAAAAGCACTGGAACAACTTTTTCTGCAATGGCTGAAATTTCATTTTCTATTAAAGCTGTCAACAAGCTTTACTGAAATAAGTGATTTTAATTACACTTGTAAACCCCAAAACTGCTGTCTTATTTGCAAAAAGTCCTGTTCAACATCAGCCACCAAAAGAAAATTAATATTTCAACTCATCCCTTTTCTCCTGCATTGATTCTCCTGCAAAGCAGACGGAAAGCAGCATTTTAGTAGGGGAGTTGCTGAGAGAAATATCTAGAAGGCACAAAATAGTAACTTCTACATATGCAAGTAGATTGACATCTAGTGTAAAAACAGTGAACTACAAAGCCACATCAACAAGGATTAATTTAAAAAATATTTTTAAGTGACAAGAGAATCAAATCCTCCAAATACAAGAACCTTATTTTTTTTAATAGCTACACAGAGCCAAAAACATTGTACCAGTGACTGAGGAAATGCAGCTTCCAGCAGAGGAGAAATGAGATGTCAGAAGTGAATCAGAACAGCAAAGGAGAAAATACAGAAATAAGGTGTGTCAGGCAGAACATGGAAGAGGAACAACACAGGCCAGCTGGTCAAGGAGAAGCTTTTTCCATCTCTAGATAAGGTGAAGAGCTAGAGACAAAGAATGCTTGCATCATTTAGTTTTAGAATTTATGACTGAAAGAGATCTTGGATACTCCCATTTCTGTGTTGCAGGCCCAGAGACTGATGAGGAGAGGTGTAAATAGTCTCTAATCAACTGTGTTCTTTAACATAATGAATAGGGAAATAAAGTTTATATGCTGTAGAAAAGATAAATAAAAGGCATTTCAAAGTCATTCCACTGAAGATTGACCCCTTGCATCAGCATCATGATCCTAGAATTCATCGTACAAAATATCTTTGGAAAAAAATGTTTTCATTCCTTACAAAGGAATACATTTCAAAGAAATCTCAAGAATTCATCACCTCTTTAGTCTGTCCAGTATTGGTAGCATTGGCAGAAATTTTGGACCTCACCATTTTCCTGGCTGTTTCAGCCCTATTTTCAGGTTCCTGCCTGTTTTTGACAAAAGACATGTCTAAAAAATAGTATCTTAAAAGCTGAGAGAAGAGCATCCAAACAATTCCTGTTCATTCACAACCCATTTCACATAACAATATTAGGACATCTTTCTGTCTTAAACCCCATGATTCATTGTGTCCTGATACCCTATTGCCCTGAGTGATGGAGAAGGCCAACATTTTTTTTAAAGTAAATAAATTCCTCAGCTTGCATTGACCCAATGTGTTAATCATTACACAACTGACAATTTGTGCTGTTGTAGATATGACCCAAGGGTTGTTTTGACTCAGGAAAACTTAGGACCCCAGGGAACCTCTGCATGATGAGACTGAGGTGAGCCATGACTTTGGGATAAGCTCTGGAAAAGGCAAATACAGCTGGAAAAATGAAACAAGGGCTGCTTCCAGGGCCATTTTTACAAAGGCACAGGAGTGAGCTCCACTCTGAACCAAACTTTCCTGACAGTAACAACATGTACATGCCAAGTCAGCCAGAAAATGGTTCCTTGGTACCACTTAAACCCTACAGAGAATTTGCTCAATCCTCAAGACCCTGCCAATCTCAGATGCATCCAGTTTTGCTCCTCAAGCTAAGGATTTTCAGAAACTGCAAACAGGCAGAACCCAAGGGAAAAAAATCCAAACTTTGTCCAGTTTTTGTTTTGGGCTTGAAACCGAACAACAAAATTAACTGGAGAAATGTCCAATACAGTTCTGTGACTACCCCCAAGTAACTACTGCAGAAATACACTAAAAACAAGGGTAAGTCACATTGCTTTGGAACAAAATGCTTGTTCTACTTTCTTTGAGTGTCTGAATTACATTTTAGATCCCTACTTGCTAAGATACAAAACCTCCACAGTCCAAAGACAAACTGGAAGAAATGATTCATCACTGATTCAGGATCTGCTTTTTCTCATTTGTCATCAGTATCACACTGGCTCTGATTAAAAAAAGCTAAGACTTAAATATATCATGGTCTTACTTGAACATAATTATTTTATTTTTTTAATTAGGAGAACTAGACACCAGAGCAGCAAAGTGTGCAATGAACCTGAACAGTGTAAGAAACACCTGGAAATTATTTATAACACTCTTACTATTTCCTTTTCACTAGGGATTAATAATAATCCCTCATATTCAGATTTATTAATCAACTATCAAAAAATCATGAGACCAGCTGAAATCTGAGATCATTAAACCAAAATTCAGATGTTTGCCTGCCTTTGGGTTTTGGCATTATCTCACCAATGCAATATGGAAGGCTACAAACCTCTATTTACAACAGAATTTCAATTCCAATAGAGTAGTTTTGTACCAAGCACTGGGGCCTTGAGCAAAAAACATCAAGTATTGTCACAAATGTTTAATTAGCAATGCAGTCAATCAAGATGCTATCACTGAGTCATTAGTGAATTAAATATTATCAGTGAGCCTAAAAACAGATTTAAAAACCATGCTCCCTTATAATTAGCTAAAACTAACCTCCCTTTCTAGAGTTTTCTTTATTCAGCAACTAAAACACACCAGGACTTATTTGTTAGAACAACAGCCCTCCTGGCATAATTTCTCAAGTTATAAACTTTTCTCCTAGAGCAATTTAATTTTCTAACCTTTCTTTAAAAAAATCTTTTCATCAAGACTCATATGCTTTAAAAACCCCCTTCCTGAGAGTTGCTTTATTTTTTATTCATCACTAGACAGCTTAAATGTCATCAAAGGCAGAATTTCTTTGTCATCCAGTCACTCTGCCACATTACAGTGGTGTAAAATAACCAAAGCTTTAACTTAAATTGCCACCAGAAGATCTTGCTTCCTGTTCAGATGGAATGGAGCCAGGACACAAAAGTGCTCCTCATGTCTGCTGGTGTCAAATCAGCTGCTCTTCCCTCTCTTGCAGAGGGACAGAATCACCAACAAAAATGGAAGTACCTGGTTGTCCTGCCCATCTCATTCTCTGCTTTTTTCAGTTGCTTACAGAACCAGAATTAGTATGTTCTTTTATCCAGCATTTAGAGTACTTCACCTTATTCATTCCTCTTCAGCAAATCCCAGGATCACTGTATGAAAGCCATACAGACGATACTCTGCTCTTGCCTGGACTAGGGGGGAAATGTACCACAGTCCTTCTTTTTTGTTCTCCTGTATTTACATGTGACCTTGAGATGAATTCCAAAAGCCACTGGCACGTTCTCCACCGATTCACTAAGAGCAGGGAGACAGGCTGAGAGCAGGGTTACCAATCACAGAGCTCCAAACAAGTGGCATCAACACTCCCTGGAAATGGACTGTGTGTTCCACTCTTGGGCAGCCTGTGGCACCTGTGTCCCTTTCTACCCCAACTTCCACTGAAGGATTTGCCCAATCTTGTGACCAGCGCAACGTGCCCATTTTGTATTTTGAGAATGTGGATCAGAGAACCTCTGCCTACCTAAAGACAGCTGTTCAGAATTAACACTTGTTGCATACCAGCTATAACTTTGTTGGCATCAACACACTACTGACAGGACAACAAACTCTCTGTCCTTTCCCACTTTGTCCTCCGAGGTCCTCCCTAACAACAGCCACAATAAGCAGCTGCCTTGCCAGGAAAACCACCCTGCAAACCAACAATTGGCTGCCCTGGACACTGCCCCACATAATCCAAGAGGCTGCACAGTCCTTGCTTTCAGTGCTCTGGCACATCCATTCCTGCTATTCACTGGAAACACTGGGATAGGCAGCATAGATCACCTGGCCCAGAACAAAGAATATTCTATTTCTGTCCAGCCCCCCAGGTCTCAAAGCACACACTGTGATTTAAACAGGACAGAGGAGTGAGGGAAGTGTTTCCCATAACGAGTCAGAGAGATATACACAGGCACAATCCCACTGAAGGCACCTGGGTTCTGTACTCAGCCATTTATCTCAAGGTGGAGGTCATCCTTATGGAAAGCCACATCAGCTGGAAAAACACTTAGAGAATTTCAGGAAGTTCTATTTTCAAACCCCATGGTAATGCAGTCCTTTTAAGCCTTTCTGTAGGAGTCACATTCCCAGTGACTTGATCCTCTTGGGAGAAGACAAATTTCCATGCAGGACTCCAGCTAAAGCCATAAAGTTCATTTTTTATCTCCATTTGGGAGGATAATTAGGAAGAGGAGAGCTAATAACACAGAATGGTTTCCTCAGGGCAAAGGCACTGGGCAGGTTTCCAGCAGGAAGGATTTTTAGCACAGGTCCGAGCACCATCCGAGAGCTCCAGCATCCCCTCCCACATCAATCCCACATGGCCAGGGGACATTTTAAGTCCCAGGCACTTCTGCTACCACCACACTGTTTCATGCCTGAGGTCCATGTGCTCCAGACTTGGCAATTCCCAAGTCTCCAGCAGGCATGGCTTGCGTGTCTGACAACTACAAAACTCAAGATGATTTTTAATTCTATTAAACAACACTAACAAAAATATTTAGGATTCCTCCATACATGTGACTCAGTAAATACTGAGGTTGTCAGCCTTCCACATGCTTCTATTATTCCCAACTAGAAACATCCCATTTGATATAAGCCGAAATACTAAACCAGACACCAAGTTGAACAGGTTTCTGTTAGCCTGCATAACTGTGGCTCAACTCAGGCAAAACAGCAGCTTTCAAAGATGAGAATAATATACAGTTCTAACAAAATACTGCAGGTCTACGGTTTTTTAATGTTCATCTCTGGGTCTACGAGCCCTCAGAAATTTGCTATCTGTAGTCAGAGAGCATTGCAGAGAAATCCTGCTGCTGTTCTGGTCCTACATCAACACCCTCTAAAAGGATAATGAAGACAGCATCACATTTCAGAAGAGATTTCCTGGATACCTGCTGAGCTGACCTTGTTTACAAGTACTCACTGAAATGATTAATTGCTCGTATGTTCCACTCCACACTGCATTTTCTGCCCATACTATCCACATGGACATGAGCCAGAATGAAAATTTCTATGTAGTTATCCAATTAATTATTATTAATGCTAGCATTTAAAAACAACAAAAAAAGCCAGCTGGCATATAACAATTGTGTTCTGGTATGTGAGAACTACAAAGGGCATGTTTGTATTCTATAGCTACTAACAAGGAAAGTTGAACAGTTTTGTTTTGTTTTAAACTATGGGACCAGAAGAACAAAGAGAAGAGTGGTAAAGGGAACAGGGAACAACCTAAATCCAGTCAGCACCAGAATTTCTGTGTAATTGAACCAATTAGCTTCTCTCAGTACTAATTTACAAATGGAAACTTATAGCACATTCTCATTATCTACCTCTACTCCTTATTTTACTATCTGTTTCTTGGTAGTAGGAATTTCATGTTGATAAAGCAGAATGAGGTCCTGACTGACTCCAGCCTATCAGGTTTTTTTCTTTGTACTCTTTAACATTTTGAGATTAGAAAGACGGATTTCTTCTGGACCTGGCAGAAAGGACAGCTCCATTTAGGCCAGAGGAGTCAGCTGATACAATAACGCAGCAGTAGGGCTTGAAGCAGTCCAATAACAGTTACTGGAAGCTAAATAAGCACATAATACACCCTGAAATTCTGGATAGTGCTTCACTGACATTAGTTAATCAATGCACAGAGCCCCAGCAATTTACAGGAAGAAACTCTGTTCCAAGGATTAGCATAGGACTGGATATCAACATTCCCACACTCTCTCTCAGCTCCATTACAAGTTTGCCATAATAGACTGTACTGATCCTGCTCTGTGCCTCAGTTCCTCCACATGCAGCATGGGAATAATCCATGTGTAACTACTCACCAAAATTATCTTCAATTTTAATTCACATTTGCACTAGGAATTTAAAAAATAAATGATTACCAAATTTTGTCTAAGCCCTCATTTCAAATTTAGGTAGTTCCTTCACACCTCTCAATTTCAGCTCCACTACAATGTCAAAAGGCAAATACGAACACTGGTTTTTGAAGCTGCACTGCATCACTGCTGATTTGGGATTTAGGACATTACGGACTGCAGTAAGCGCATCAACCCCCACAGGCCGGGTAGCAGCAGGTCCTGGCAGCTGAACTTGACACAAAACCACTCATGTGTTGTGTGAGCCGGACTAGACAGAAGTCTGGAAAACACAGAAATGCATTAGATCTTGATTGCATCCCAGCCAAGGCTTTTTAAAGCATAGGTAGACACGAGGAGTGATATTTGTGATGAACAGAAAAGGTGTTTTCTGATCCTTGAGTGGCACTGCTCAAGCACTTTTCCAGCAAAGCAGGGAGCTGCACAGGCAATAGAAATCTGCAGCATGGGTTACAGGTGTTATTCCCTGGAAAACTGATTTGCTGGAGGTTGAACAGATTCACCTCCAAAAGGAACTGAATTTGCAGTTTGCTGGGAGTCTTCACTCCAACAAAGGAGCCCTGCAGCCCTCTGACTGACAAGGAAGACCTCTGTTTCCAGGCTCCCGCTCCTGGATGCATAGCCTGGAAAAGCAGGGCAGGTCAGCGAGATCTAGGCCTGGCAGCAGGCAGCTGCTTTTCTCCACCCCTCCTAGAATACCCAGCCAAACCTTTCCCTAAACTCTTGAAAATCTCCCCTTCAAATCACCAGATATATGAAATTAAAGACTATTTTAACCCTATCCAGACCAACAGGGGGATAGAATTGTGCTGCCTGAAAAGTTCCTAGCACTGACATTAAAATCTAATTTCAAGGAAGGGTTTTTATTACACAGTGAGCAGGGACGGAGGCACAGGATCAGCATTTATAGAGTGTGATGGTTTCAGGTGAGCTCCTCTATGATACAGCAAACCTGCTCATGTGAATGAAAAGTAATTAAACAATTGCTGGTAGATTTGCAAACTGGAATGGATTGGGATTTTGCTCCAGATTAGATTTTTTTCTAGCATGTAATAAAATACTACAGCTCTAGAGAGTCAAAAATGGAAGGAAAACTCCTTGCCTAGGATCCTCTGCCACCAGAATGCCCATTGGGAGTTCAAGGAAACTGCTCAAACTGAGTATCAGCTGCCCAGTTTTAAATCAGGCATTAATTAAATGCCTCATTTTTTTTCTTAAGTTAAAAACTCTGCCTTTCCCCAGCCCACCCCCTCCCCATGAAGTTCTGAAAGCTTTCCAGACTGATTTCCTTTGTTCTTTTAGTGGCAGAAAGAGCCCAGAGCATCACAAGAGCAGAGCACAAATGTGAATACCAGTGGAAAGAACTGAAGGTACACAAGCAGAGCATTCATTATAGATGAGCCCAGCCAGCTGTTTCACCCCAGCTACAGAAAAAAACACCTCCAAGAAAACCAGCTTTGAAAAGAAAACTTCTAATCCAGTCAGTGACTACAGTAAATCAGCTGGAGAGCAAAAGGCTGGCAGACCAAACCCAGAGACTTCTCCAAGTGATTCTCTCAAGAGAGACTTTAGGATCCCCCTTCAGAAGGGCCATAGAAAGACAAAACCACCAAAAGTAATATTAATTTTGCAGGACAGCTGGTGACATCCAGCACAGTTCAAGGGAAACATCTCAGGGCACTACCTTAAACAAACAAACATTGTATTTCCATGGTTCCTCAGACCAGGGAGTACAGGGAGGGAGGAGCTGGGAAAAAAGAATAAGGTAAAATTTAGTTATATAATGAAGTTACCCAGAGAAGCTTTTTTCTACTGCAATGCTTTAATAACGGCTGAAGGAAGAGCAACATCACAAGAAATTTTGATTTTTCTGCTGTTGGCAAATGGTGTATCTCAAGTACACGAGTATGAAACATACTCATTTTTTATAAAAACATGGTAAATAAACTGAACACAGTTTGTCAATGAACCAAAGCAGCATGACAGTAATTTAAGCTTCAGAGCTCTTTCCCCATAAAAGGTGGAAGTAGCTTCCTCTCCCTTTTTGGCTAGCATGGCATAAGGAATAGAGATTTTGCTTCCAGTCCTAGATTCACCTGGCTAAGGAAGTGCTGAAATCCCAGAGAAGATGGTTTTCACCACCACAACATTGATAACAGCAAGAGCAGCAAGACTTATGATTTGTGCATAATTACACCAGCAAATTCAGAACCAAATCCACCTCCTCAGCACAGGGCCCCTGGTTAAGTCTGTGTTATGGGTTAACGCAGCTTAGTTTTTAGTTGAAGAAAAATATGGAATACGGAACCCTAAATTCTCTTAAGAAAAGATGAACACCTATCAGAGGCCAGTTCTTGGCTATTGGCATGCGGTTTGACCACTGAGAAAACAGAATGCCATTTTTGGCAATACCAATATAAAGTTGAGAATGTGGCGGGGCCGGGTGAGCTCCCAGGTAACATCGTGTGGCAGCCAGGGCAGGCTGGCCCAGGCCTCGCTGCCCCTGCACCTCCGGGAGCCGCTGCCCCTGCAGGGGAGCAGCCCGGCCATGCCTGGGCCTGAGCACAGCCCGTCATGGGGGAGAGCATGTTCCTCCCTCACCCCTTCCTCAGGCTCTGAGCGGCCCGGCCATGAGACCGAGGGGCGGAAAAGAAGGCATCCAGCACCTCCCCACCGGCATGGCTTGGAGATCTTGGCAGCTCCCGACGGCAGGGACCAAGTGACCACCGCAGGCCTGGGCACGTTTAACTCTTCCCTGCCAGCAGATGAACTTTCAAGGCACTGGCCCTTCCCAGAGCGAAGACAAGGCAAAGTAATTGAACCATAAAAAGACATAGCATGAAACTGAGTCAGTGAAGAGAAAGTGGAAAGACTATTTGGCAGAGGAGTGGCCTAATGTGGCTGGACATTTGTAGTAATTATGGAGAATGGACTGTCTTTTCCTGTAACATATAGATACTGTTTGGGGAGGATGTAAAATGCTAGTAATTAGTAATATGAAGTTTTCTTGCTCCTAAGGAAAAAGGACATTTTTAGTTTTGAGATGAAGATTTTGGAAACAGAAAAAGAAAATCTTTGTTTTATACTAGAGGAGGCACCCTTAAACAGTACCCCCAATAAACAGATTATGGCCCATATGCACTGTCGGGAAAGCTGCTAATGGGTAGGATTTCACAGTTTGCAGAGGTTCCTTCCAGGCCACTGCAGATGTGTGGCAAGGAAGCCACCAGAAGACAGTTCCTTTTGTGACTGTGTCTCCATGAGACTCAGAGAGACTCCTTTCCTAAAAGAACTGATGAAAGATTATTTTTAAATGGTAAAACTGACTGAAATTGCAGGTTTTGTCTTTTTATGTTGTGTGTAGGAAAATGAATACTTGTGGTGGGGGGAGGGAAGGATGTTTTGAAGGTTTCATTTGTTGTTTTTTTTCTCGTCTTATTTTTTATTCTTAATGTTTGTGAATAAATTACATTTTGTAATTTTAAGGTAAGCCTGTTTTGCTTTTTGAGTTCTCCTAGTCATATATAAAAATAGCAAACACTAAACCTTCACATTAATTGGTGCATTGGCCAGGAATTCAAACCAAAAATTGGTTCGTGAAACCTTTACAGTCTGCCAAACATTTTCCCTTTGGGATACACCTTGGCATTCTTGTGGGAGAGCTCCTGTTGTACTAGACATGAGGTTCAATACACCTGGAAAACACTCCTTCCTGATTTCCCACCAGGAGCAGCTTCATCTGAATGTCTGCCCAGTTGTGACACCCCTTCTGGGGACAGTAGCAGCACCCCCATAGAGGCCTCCTTAGCCTCACATTATGCAACACCGATATTTGTCTAATGTTGCTTTCTCCTGTGGATTACAAACACATCTCCAGACCTGAAATAACACCTTTCAGATAGAAAAATGGTCATAAACAGGCTTTCTCCCTGTTCAGTAATTTTCAAATATGAACACACTAAAAGGAAAGCAAAAAAATTGCAGCTCTAAAGTTGTTCTTTAGGAGTCACATGAGTTGGTTTGTATTTTCAGAACTTGTTTGAAACATCACATCCAGAATAGGTTTCCGGGAAACCTACACTAAGTACATGTTTTTATTGATAATTACCAGTTTGTTGCCAAAGATCTATTTTTGTCTGTGTGCACAGTTACCTACCCTGACAAACTAAATAACAAAAGCCATTTAAAAATCCTAGTTCAAGCTGAATTTTACTCATTAGTATCTCTCTAAGTGTTGTGTCGGAGAACTAAGGACACATTAAACACTTTATTCAGCACAAAAAGCCAAATGAATGGAACTGAACTGCACCACATCCTACTGCATCAGCAATAACAGATCACCTTCATTTTGGAAATAACCAAGAATTACATGTGGCTAAATAATAAAAAAATCAGCATTAAAGAATACATAAATGCTCACATGAACAAAAAGCTCCCAGTAGAAATCACGCACAGCATCAGAAATTTTATTTTGAAATCAGTCTCCCACAAAGCTCAACCAATCCTTCATAGAACAGTTACTGTAGTTTAGTTAAGATTAATTTTGAGCCCAAAGATGCCTGACTTCCCAGTGTGGAAGTAAGGCATGTGACTCCTAATTAGGCAATTAAATGCCTGAATTGAGTTTTCAAACAACAGCTCAACTTGCCTGACTTGCCTGTGTTTACAACACAGTCCAATACAGCCTTGCAATCCTTCCTGCTTCTAACTGTGCAGCCAGGATGTTGGAATTGAGTGTTCCCACAGATAGCCATTAGCAAAGCCAATAAAATCTGGAATCCCATAGGGAATTCAGCCTTGGTTCCTAACACTGCTAAAGGACTTGGGAGCATTAATGCAGCATCCACCAGAGACAGGAGAAAAGTGAACTATCTTGCCCAACACCCCATTCTGAGCTTTCCAAGAACACTAACACTGCTTATGCCAGAGCCAAAATCCTAGAAATTGAGACCCATTTACATGCAGGAATATCTGGTAAATACTCTATGAAAAAAAATACTTCAGTGATAAGAAGAAATGGAAGCAGATACTTACTAAAGAATTCCAATTCCACAGAACTACTGTAAAAAAAAAAATCTACAAGGTCATGCAAGACAGGTATTTTTATACTCCAGCAGAGAAAACAGGGGTCTGGAAAACTCTTTTTTTCTTGCACTATTCTATATCCAGAAAGACCCAAGCATGGCTAAAAGCTTTTGTGGTTTAAGGCATTGCAGGGAACAGGCACATCCAGCGCTGTGGAAAGCAGAGGAGCTGTGCCAGGAGGTCACTGCTATTTCTGGCTGTCACTGGGTGACCTTCAGGGCATAGGGACACTTCTTCCTTCAGCCCCTGTGGGCACACTGGGGAAACAGCCTTTTCCTGGGCCCCAAAGGGACAGAGGAATTCAGTTGGGATGCTGCACAAGAAGAGCCACCGGGCCTCCAGCTTTGTGCTGGAAGCACATGCAGCACTCCTTCAGCCAAACAGCTCACTCACTTTATTCTCAGTAACCAAAACCTCCATGTTCTGACTTACCTGACCCACTCCTTGGCTTTTAAACAGAGTACAGTTGCTACAACAAATTAATTAGCTCATTCATCTAATTTTATATGGCTAAAAAATCCAAAGAACAAGGTTTACTCCTGTTTCTCCCAGGCCATTGTCAGTAACAGTTCAGTAAATTTCATTTACAGGACCAATAACTACAATAATTCACAATTTAAACTGTCAATTTTAAGTATAGAGAAGAAATTAATACCTCAAACATTCATTATGGAAAGAGAATCACATTTACCATTTTATTACCCACAAAAATCACAGCCTAATTTAGTTTTCCAGTATACATTAGTCTTACCTCTAAACAAAAAATACAATCAAACATTAAAAATCTAATCTTATTTTATTTGGAGTCACACTGAATTATAATATTCCCATCATATTTTTCTGTCATTTGCTATTGATTAACTGAAACACTGTAAATCACTTTCAGCAGTGATTAATGCAAAAACTGTTCTTCATTACCATCATAAATGAGAACAAACCTAACATCTTTCACTGGTTTGCATTTAAACAAAGTTAAAAAAAATCAAAGAATGTGATTTTCATTTCCCTCTGCCCTTTTCTCCAAAGTCTGTCACTGCCAGCTTCCCAAAAACAGCACATCCCAGGAATATTTCAGCCATCCTACTGGGACACATCTCTGCCTCACTGACAAGTTCATGTGAAAATTAATGTTAAGGATTCTTCTCCTAAACAACACTTTTAGTTTGAGCAAAATACTTTTAAAAATATCCTTTTACAATTGAGAAAAATCTCAAAATACTGACTAAAATCTGTTCCTTCTATAACTAAACATCAATTGGGTATTACGATCTAGAATTTTTTTCCATGGGTGTTCTTAGTAGCATGTAGTTCCATTTAAGGGCTATTCTCTGCAAACAATTAAAAAATTATATTGGGAAAAAGTATTTATTCAATGTCACTTGGTACAGAGAGGAACCCTGGCTACATCTGACTACTGAAACAGTGACAAATATGAGAATAATTAATACAGAGTTTCTTTTTCCTCTTCTACATGGTAAAAATCTAGATTTTTTTCTATGCATTTATACACTACAGGTAATTTAAGTCTTGTGCTAGTTAAATCTTAATTAATACTAATTCTTAACTGATATCGGTAAAAAAAATACAACATTCAAATGAAATTAGCATTAATTTCCTAATTAAAACCCATTTCCAAGACAAGTCATCTATATTTAGAAGTCTGCCTTTCCCTAGAGACAGGAAGAACACTCACTGTGCTGTTATATGCTTGTGCCTAAAAAATAGCCTAAGATTTCACATTTTCAAGTGTCAGCCTGATTTCAAACCTTGGAATTTTGGAGTGAATTCTGAATTTGGCACTCTAAGATGCTTAGATGCTTATCCTTCCTTTTTAATGGATAACTAAGCAATTTGTAATCGAAGTTCAAAAAATTCTCACAGGAAACCAACTTCCAGCCTGCCAATGTAGGTTGCTATGGCAACAACCACCATGACTATGCAGGCTCTAACCTTATTTAATAGGTAAAGTGGAAGAAACAGCACAAGATACACTATAATGAAAAACCTATGCTGTGAGTATTCCTGGAAAAAAATTAAATAAAACAAAGTACTACACTCTTCTACCTCATTTGTTATCATCAGCTCATACCTTGGCTGGCAAAAAACATCTCCACTTTACCATGAAACCTTATCATGTTACAGAAATGGTACATCTCTGCTTCTCTTGAGATCTGACAGGTAGAACTCTCTGAAAATGAGCTTTTTTTATCTAAGCATAAGGGGTGTGATCTGTGTGGTGCAGAAGAAGCAAAGAGAACAGGACTATAAAATAGGGTGAGGAAAAAGATGGATTCTACAATAACAGTCTAAAAATAGATTCCTACAAACAGAGCACATATGGTTGAGGATCTTCAGAACTAACAGCTCCATCTAGAGTTAAAAACCAAGGGATACCAAAGCAAGCTGACTGGTAAAAGGTTCTCAAGACTTCTTAAAAACAACCTCTAAAACATTCTCCAAGATCCCCCAACTTAAAAATTGGCTTTAAAATACTTTAAATAAAAGTCAACTGATCCCTAAAAGGTTCTCATTGAAACCAAACTATGCAAAATTGAAAGGAAAATATCTAAAAGTGCTCATCTATCCCTTGGGCTTCCTGCAGCTCAGTGACATTCCCACTGCAATCTGAAGCTTGGGGAAGTTGGTACGTTTTGCCAGTTTTCAGTGAGATCAATATTTTAGCACCACAGAATATCAAGGAATTAGCCTCCCAGCACTTCCAAAGAAATTCATACCTATGTTCAAGACTAAATTAATGGTCCAATCATGGCTACAACTTCCTGCACATACAGCACTTCCCAGGTGCCAGTTGTTCACACTTAAAATTTAACACTGATTTCTGCAGAGCCAGGAGGCTCAGCTCAGCTGCTCAGCTGTTTGCCTATTTTGCAAGGCACCTCTCAAAGTAATGACTCTCAGCACGACTACATTTTATGTCTGCTCATCCTCTTGCTCCTCCTAAGTTTTATCTTACCTTGCAATCTGAAAAAAAAAAATAAAATAAAGCCATTGCTCCTTGACTTTGACTGTGCACTGTAGCTGTGCCTCCCACTATAATAACTGATAAAAAAATAGAATAAAAAGGGGCAGAAAATGGGGAGTTGCTGGAAAATCATTGGGTTAGAGGTCTGCCACATTCCTGCTCCAGAACAAAGGCAGGCTTTGTTAGTCACTCCATGCTTCTGGCAACACTGGAGAGCCTCGGGGTTTTTCCCACATTTTTCACACTTTATCTTTATTGTCCTCTCAATCCCTTATTGCTCTGTTTCTCCCTCCTATATTGCTTTGCCTATTTACCTGTAGGACACCTGTACTTTCCAACGGCATCCCTACACTTCTTAGTCCATGTTCTTTATTCTATTTAGCATCATAAAAAGATAAATACTGTTTAGGACAGACCAAAACACCTTTACTACTTCCCCCTAAAGTGCATTAACATTAAAAACCCAGAACCAGCAAAACAACTGACAAATTTTATTACCATCACCATGTGATTTTTAAGCTGGTCTGTGCTTCATGTTTAATTGAAAAGCTGGGGTAAGTGTGAAAATACTGATCTAAAATGATCACAAACTATTCTGGAAAGATTCCCACAGGGTAACAAACATCACCAAGAAGCTGTCTTGAAATATCTGACTGTTGGCTCATGCACTTCTTCCTCTGCAAAGTGTTCAGTTTCCCTGAACATGCAGGAGATAAAATTTTTTAACAAGCATCATCACAGTGTCTTAAAGTCCTGAAAAGCTAAAACACAAACCAGAACATGCATAGGCAGTTGGTGGTGGAATTTTTTCCTGGTGATTTATCACATTTGTAATATAAACACAGGTTTAGGGTTATTGTTTTGTATTCATTTCCCACAGCAGAAGCAAGCCTTATTTTGTTGTTTTGTTTTTTAAATATAGCATTTTAAATAACATTTAAATCTGAGAACACAGTATTATGAATTCATAGTATTATTAAAAAATGCTGAAAAAACCTTCCAGAACCTCAAAACTATTTTGATCTGCTATTCACTAGTACCAGTGGAGAGAAATAAGGGTCTTTCAAAGCAGCAGTTCACACACAAGAGTTCCCTTTTCACATGCAACTTGGTGAAGTTAAAGACAAAAATAAACTCACTGCTTTTTCCATACATTGGAGAGCACAGAGGGTGCAAGTAAAAGTCTTCCTATTTCAGAATTTTACTCCAGGACCCCAAATTTAATAAAACATGCATCAAAAAGTACACTTTGACTTCAGCATTGCCATATTATTCCCACATCAGAGGAACACGTTGATTTGCAACATGAAATAAAGGAGCAGCAACTGGAAACAACTTTTTATTTCTTCTGGATCTGTGTTTTTAAACCACAAAGTAGGACAATAAATAGAAAACAAACCCTGGTTTCTCACATTGTCAGTTTCATGTTCCAAGTCAAATAAAAACGTGGCACCAACACAGATTTACAAAACTTGAAGAAATCTAGATATTAACAAAATTCTTTCCAAAAATTAAGTGTAAATTTGATATAAGAGAAAAATCTGACATTACTCTAGCTTTGTAAATATTTTGTAGGCCAAGATAAGCAACTTCATATTAAGCACAAAACCAAGGAAAATTATTAGAAATAATTTAAATCTCCTGATTAGAATGTGCAACACTTTTCTATGCACAAAGCCAACTTCTCTCCATCCGAGTTCAGTTTTGAAGGAATTCCTGTATGGGAAAGCAGTGGCAGAATGTGCTAATTTCCCATCTAGAAAAGGAAAGTTCTGCCCTTATTCATTCTCTGTTGAGAGAACAAAACCCTGAAGGATTTTTTAAAATTCCCAACAACCTTCCTGTATACACTTGCAAGAAATTACAGTTGGAAGGAACTCAATTGGGCTTTGTGTTTTTCCAGGCATCATTTTCTCAGTGATAGCTTTAAGCTCCTGGAAACTGGCAATTTCATAATGAAAATTATTACCCATTCTTTAAAAGACATCAAAATACTTTATTGACTCATTTTCAAATGGCAGAGACTGCAGGCCTTGGCCAAAATGTGTATTCATGTATCAGGGTTTGTTTTTTTAAAATCAGAAAAAGTAATCGTATTTAAACCCATTTTCCTTTAAACTGTTTTTAAAGCACAGACTGAGAAAGAATTTCAAGTTCTTCAATCTTTTTTGAACCAGATTAGTTTTGATGAATTAAAAACCAGATCTTTAGTCACACGAATAAAGGCTTTCTTTTCATTTCACAAGAAATGAGGCTGTTAAGGAAAAACTGTGGGACACTAGAAATGAAAACACATTCTTTTTCAAACTTAAAGAATGCACCTTCTTACCTCCAAAACTGAAATGAAAACTGGATGAAAACACTGCTCCATTACTAACACATGGATCTACTTCTCACTTTGTATTAAAAACAGTTTTGTAAATTACTTTAACAAGAGTAAGAAAAAAAATGAACACAGAAATACTTACATTTCATTCACTTTCTCTTCTGGGCCCTGAACTTGGCCTGTCACGGTTCCTTGGCTGGTATTTTTAACCCAGCCAACCAGTCCTAATTTCTTGGCTTCCTGTTCTGTGTACTAATGTGGGAAATAATGAGAGAGGACAATCAATGCTAGCACAGACACCACAGACAGAACACTTCACCCCCCACTTGCATTTGCCCAGCTGTAAGAGCTACACTTTAAAAATAAAAATTCACGAGTGATGCTCATCCTTAGGCATTCAGATGTTCCTGGCAGCTCTGGAGTTGCAGCAGACACAGCTCGTTTTCCAAAAAGAAGAAGATTTTGATCACAAAGGACTCCACTAATCCCATACCATTCCCTTGTACTTACTTTATTCCTTTCCACAGCTCCTATCACTGCTCCTTTTACCCTTCAATCAGCACAGTTTTTAAACTCATTAAATCTGCTATATGTACAAACTTCCCAGTTCCCTTTCAAATCCTTTCCACCTGACATTCACCCTTTAAATCCTACCCCCAGCATTTCTACTGACAAACAACAGCAAAGGTCATCATCTAATTACTTGAAAAAAACAAGCATATTTCTGCATTCTGCACTACCAAAAAATTATGGTTTCCCAGCCACCCCATTGTGATGAAATTCAAAAATAGCAAGAGTCAAACTTCAGGTCTGTATGACCCATTCCAAAAGCCAAAACGTGCTTTGGGGGTGATTTAGCCAATGAAAAAGTGCTAACTATGAAGACTGGTTTCCAAGATGATTATAAGCAGCTTCTCCAAACTAATTTGCCCAAAAGCACAGGAATACAGCTGCGAACCTTTTTCTCAGTACTGCAGAGCAGCTCAGGACTGGCACCGAGCTGTGTTCACATGGCCCTGGGTCAGCTCAAAACAAGGCACATCAAGCTTGGACTTACCCTTCCTTCTTGACAGAATAACTAATTTCAAGGCAAACTCCACTTCAGTCCTCTGTTCATTTCCACTTGGCACTATTTCACAATATAAACTATTTCACATATAAACTATATATAAAATCTCTCAGGTTTAATATAAAGCATGGGGCACTATTTTGAGACAAAAACACTATTCTTACTTTAATTGCATCCTCTTGTTTTGTGGGCTTCTGTGAAATGCAAAACCACCTGCTGCACTTCAGAGCTGCTGGAGTCACTCGCTTAGGGTATGAGCCACAAAGTGCCTATTTGCAGCACATTTTTTGCCAGATTTTTCCACAGTAACCTTTCTTAAATACAGGTACTGAGTTGCCATTTGAAAAGTTAATCTGAAACACCTTGTTTCAGATTTAACCTCTCTAAAGATTAAGGTGTTACAACATTCTTGTGGCTGTTACACCACACATAACACAAACCACAGTCTACACAAGCAACACATTAGTAAGCTTCTAAAAATTCATTTTAATATAAAACCATTTAAAGTCTACTCACAGTACCTAATCATCCAACCAAAGTTCATGCTGGATATGTTTACACTCCACAGACATGCTGCCTTATTTTTAGCACTGGAAATATTATACCATAAAGTAGCTAGCAAATCCCGCATTGCCTTACCATCCTGAAGCAAACACCTAAAAAGAAAAAGAAGAAAAAAATAAAATAAAAAATTTAAGTACTGTGAAAGCATAACACCTGTAGGAATTTCAGTTAATATAAAGGAGCAATAACGTGCATACAAGCTACCCGTAGTGTTTTACTATGGAAATTTCAGTGACGTTAATACTAGGGAAACTGAACAGAACTTGCGTTTGAGTCTTCCCATCGTCACACATGATGACAATGACAATGATTGTCATTTATGTATTTAAGTGGCAAAGAAAACGCTGCAGTGTGTGAATGGGAAGGACGGGAGCGGCGTTTTCACATACGAGCGTAGAAGCCGCGAGCACAAGTGCGCGGAATGGGAGCTATTCTGGACAGAGCAGCCTGTGCTCTAGGGGGAGCCGAGCTTTCAGGCGGAGAAATATTTACAACNGCGTCCCTGGCCCGCTAGCCCCTTCAGCACGCCATTACCTTGCACCCGCCCGAACACTTCGTAATCCACGGATTTGAGGGCGCCGGTGGCTTTGGCCAGGGCTGACATGGCAGCAGCGGAGGAAGAGCCGCAGTGGCGGCCGCAGGTGCTCCGCGGACCAGAGGCGGCCGGATGGGAGCGCAAGAGGCTCAAGCTTATCCGCGTAAGCGGCCGCCTCACGTGTGGCTGGGGCGGGCCATGGCACCCCGAACAGCGGCCTAAGTGAGAGGGGAGACACCCGACAGCGGCGGGCGGAAATCATCGGTTCTGCTGTGGGGGAAACACACCTGACAGCGAGGAGTGACACAGCTCTTCCTGTAAGGGAAAACATTTCTTCTGTATGGGGAGAGCGCCCGACCCCGAGGGCGGGAAATGCCCCATGATCCCGAGGGCGAGAAAACGTTTCCGCCGTGAGGAACGCGGCCCCGCATCCCTGAGGGGTGGTCCTACAGAGCCCTCACAAGGTGTTATTCCTATCTCTATTTTAGATTAGAAATTTGTTCAGAGAGCAGTGTCCGAACCGCACCATCTCCTCCTCCAGGACTGGTGCTGCCACATACACACATGAAGTCTCCAGCATCCGTGGCACAGGCGAGCAGCATTAGTCTTTCCCAGGCGTTTACACGAATCATTGAAAACAAAGTGTGTTCCATACATTGCTGAACAGTATGAACTTAAGGTAATTTTGCCTAATAAAGTGGAAAATTAGGCAGTTGAAAACTAAAGCATAAGAAAAAAACCCTCAATTTTGTTTTGAGTATCCCTCTCTGAATGAGGCTGAGTAATCAATTTACATCTCCAATCTCCACAAGATTTAAAAAAAAATTCACCCAAAGTATTAGCAGCCCATTTCTCCCCCCCTGTATTGGGGCAAATGCCAGACGACTCAGCTGGAGCAGGAGACCCCAGAGAAAGCAAACTCGTTGCATGCAAGCTATTCACCCAGCTTTCAGTGGTATCCAGAAGGGCTTATGTTCTCATTAGAAAACCTTTCCAAAACTGTCATAATGACATTTTTTTTGTCTGTATGCTACATATACAAAAACAAGTCACCAACTGATTATTTAGTAGGTTGAGTCTCCAACAACACACCACAGAGGTTTTCCTCTGCTGTGCTCTATGTCTGCTTGAAGTTTAACTTTCCCCCACCATATTAGCTTAAAAAAAAAAAAAAAAAAAAGACAACTTTTTAGGCAGAATTCTACATTAGAAACAGCAATTATCCAGCCTTAGAAGGTGAAGTCTCACTGTTCTCACCAACAGAGAGAGGTGATTTAACAGCAACTTTACAATAAAAATAATTTTAAAAATTATTTGCTCTCTACATTAAGCAATTTCCAGCCACATGCACCTCGTGTTCTACAGGAATGCAGCATAACCTGAGTTGTTCACAGGTTTGGATCTTAAGGCTAGAGGGAGGTTCAAAATAAAGCCCTAGAAAAATAACAAAATTACTTTTCCCAGATGCATGAGTTAAATAGAGAAATAACCACTCAATTCAGCACAAAACACAAATATTCACATACAAACAAAAAGCTTTCAGTAGGATAGGGAATAGGAACATAATGGACAAAACTTCATTTGCTTTACCCATATAGCACATTAAAACAAATCTTTGTCTTTCACAGAGGTCATACATTTTCCTAATGTGGAATCGGCACCATTTTGTTTTGAAAGAGGAAGATTCCACCGAAAGAGGATCAGAACACAGATCATCTTTGGTAATTTGCTGCCATCTGGCAGCAGTGAAGAGCAAGACGAGTTAAAAAATTATAGTAGCAGTTTCTTTCACTAGAATATTTCCAGCATTTTTACCCTTATTTTCTGTAAATGGTAATGCACATCAATTTTCTTTTTCTATCCTTTAAGATAATGCACTGCTGTTCCTTTATGTTTTCTTCTTCAGACAAAATTATAAATTTCTAGGCTTTTTCACTTGTCTTCCTATTTTCCTCAATCCCATATAATGTTTTCTTCTCCTAAAATTTCATTTACTCCTCATATCTAAATGAAAATTAATGCGATTGCTACCTCTACTTCAAAGCTGTACAAGCTTCTTCTGGGTCTTTTTTGCAATTGTTATTTACATAATATCTAAATATACTGAAACATTATGCAGAGCCTCATCTCCCAGTTTTTCCTCTTTATTGGCTTTGGGAACTTTCTTCTTTCTAGCACTACAGATTACATTTGGAAGTCTAAAGGGCAAGACAGGCACAAAGGGATTTTTCGAGAGCTTTATTGTGGCAGTTGAGTGATTAATGACTTTGTAGATGAATCTGCAGTGTGCCCATAGCACAGGGAGGTGACCTGGTTACAGCACTTGTCTCCTGATCCATTTATGCTCCAGAATCCAAATCCAGGGATGTGATCCATGTGGGAAGAACCCCCCACCTTGTGCAGCAGCCCCTGAGCAAGGGGAGTGTTGTGCAGGGTATGAGTCACACCCACGCAGATCAGATTTCAGGAGCGCAGCCAAACTTTGTGTGGATGGGACCTAAATTTGTCCCTTGTGCTCCAAAATCCCAGACTGCTTACATAAGGTAACACAAGTGATACATACAAAACTGTGAGCCTGTTATTTTCCTCTGGCTAGACTATATTGTTTAGATTTTGTGGTGGGGTTTTTTTGTTTGTTTTTTTGTGTCATAGCCTGATTCTGTAGGGCATGAAGACCTATTGACTGTTTCTCTGAAAGGAGCTTTTATTTTTTAAGTTGGGCAATAAACCAATAAATCTCCACCAATTAAACCATGAAAACAATGTTCAAACTTTTTCAGTCTAAATTAAGCTTTTTAAAGTATTTTCATTGATACATTAAAAAAGAAAGACTTTTCAGATAAATCATTCCTAGTTGGTAGTAGTGAATTTTTAATATGAAATGATAATAAGGAACTAAACCATTGGGTAAATTAAATACTTGCTATGAGTAAATCAGTCTTGGAAACTTGCATCATCACTGCAAAGTTCTTTTAAACTACAAAATGTTGGGAATTAAAGCATAAGCATATGAACTGATGTGTCCTTTGGCAAAAACAAAAACAAAACCAAACCAAAACCAACCAAACAAACAAACCAACCAACAAAAACCTATCTCAAAGATGTGATGGATAAAGTTAAACTATATAGTACCAAAGTACAGGAATCAGGTGGAATTTGGGGTTAAGTCTGTCAGTCCTCTGCTGTCATGAAGGCTCAAGTCAGTCTTGGCTTGATGACTAAATCCAAACACAAACCCACCTACTATAATGCCTACATTTAAATTGTTTTGATAGAAAAGCAGATTGATCCAACATTTGATTATGAAATATCCATTCGCAGGAAACTCATTAACATTTGAGGAAAACATTGAGATTCTACTGTTATGTTTTCTCCTATTTCACATGCTGAGGAGGAGGAGATGTGGTCATCTAAGGCAGTAAGTTTTTATTCCCATTGAAAAATAGGAAATTTTAAGCATCACCCTTCCCACAGCTGCCAGAACAATGCTGTCAAACTTAGGGAGGATTCAGGGCTCTACAAAAGATCTAAGAACACACAAAAGAGCGTGGGTTGCTAAAGGAATGGTTTCTTGGGGAGGTGGGTTGACAGCATTATATTTTGTAGCTCTGTGAAACTATTTGATTCATTCTCCTTAATTGTATTAGACCTTTATTTTTTCTCAGAAGCATCAAATAGAAAATAGTGAGTATTTCAGAATCATGCCCAGTATTAGTGCAGGCTGTGTCATCAGAGAAAGTCTCACCAAATTGATTACTGCTTCACTACTTGAAATTGGATAACTTCTGGATTTCATTCTCCAAGTTTGAACATGTGGCCAGCTCTCATCAAAAGTATGATTCAAAGACATTTACTTGTGACAAATTTGGTGAAAGCATCGGGGGGGAAAAAAAGATGCTCTCTTGCCTTTGAAAGGGGGGCGCTGTCAGTCCCAAACCTTCATCCATCTTTATAACTTGATGGCACCTTCCCCTTCCAAAATAGCAGAAACTTTAGTGGTTCTGATAAAACAGGAACGAATCAGCATGATTTTTGTAGACCACACAGGTCTTCATAATCATAGATGGCAGAGGCCTTGTTACTTCTCACAGGGAAGAACTTGGCACTAAAAATAATTCCCAGATAAAACGTTAACAACAATCAAAACTTTTCACACTGTGCATGAATCAGAAATTACTGCTGCAGAACATGATGCCAAAACATAATGAGCATAAAAAGCAGATGAATGAGGGGATGAAAAACCCATTTGGAGCTATTAAACAGAACAAAATAGCCTGTGACTCAGGATGTCTGCCTGTGAACTAAGAAAATGGAGAGTATGCAGGGAGGAAGTAAGATTGTATGCATGCCCAGTTTTTAATCTTTAGTTCTGAGTTTTAGTCTTGTCACAGGAAAATGTTCTTGCACATTTCTGCAGCAACGACTGAGGCCAGTTTGAAAGAAACTGAAGGCTTTCCTGGAAAAAAAAAAAAACAAAAAAAAAAAAATTAAAAAAAAAAAAAAAAAAAAAACAAAAAAAAAAAAAAAAAAAAAAACAAAAAAAAAAAAAAAAAAAAAAAAAAAAAAAAAAAAACAAAACAAAAAAAAAAACCAACAAAACAAACACAACAACAAACAACTTTTGCAGGGGTTGAAGAGAGAAAAAGGCATGGAGTCTGGGAATTTGGTGAGAAAATAAGACTACCTAAATGAATATCTGACTTCAAAAAACGTCAGTGAGGGCACCTGAAGGAGATACTCTACAAAGTAACTCTGATGGTAACAGCTGCTCCCTGAAAAGCCCCTGGAGAGCTGTTGGATGCCACCCCTTGCTCCACACAGCACAGGATCAGATCAGGTGCCCTGGGCTGTTGGCCCCAGCTGGCAGGGCTGGCTGTGGCTGCACTCAGAGTGCTGCAGCTGCCCTATGCAGAGGTGCTGTGTACATCCAGCTCTTGGGTGCTCTGTCCTTAGTAACACCTCTGGCACCCCTGACACCACCCCAAACCCACTTTTCTCCCAACTTCCCATGTCAAAACTCCCTGCTTTTCAGAGGTGCTAATTTTCTGGGGATATTCAGGGGTAACCAGAGTGATTCTGGCACAGTTTCTTCTAATTTCAGAGCCTGTCAAGCCTCCTGCTAATACCACTCCAGATGCTGATGGCTCTATCTTTCCCAGGCGAAGGGGGCTGGAATCTCCAAGGACAACCATTTTTCCAGCAATGCTTTTGGGCAAGCAGATTAATTCAGAGCATGGCTACAGGATTTGAGCAGGCATTGGCAAAGCCAAGAAAGCATGAATCAGGTTCTGTATCCATCCATTGCATGCTACTGAAAAAGAAAACACATGGGGGCTGTAGAGAGTGGTATCACAGCCACAGTGAACGCCCACCAGATTGTCCTGCAGAGCCCTCTCTGGAGATTACAAGCTGTCTTTTCCCTGCTCTTTTTGTTCAAGGCAGATTCTGTGTCTCACTTGAATTTTCTAAACCCCCTGAGCTCTTTCACCCAGTTCTCAGTGGTTTTCCCAGCAGAAGAGCAGTTACTGCCTTTGTACTAAGCAAGACAGTTTTCCACTGGGCTTGGCCTTGAAGTAACAACACACAGATGTGGCAAAAGAAACTTTTTCCACTCTCTGGGATATCCCTGAATTTACAGGCCTCCTGTGCTTTTTAATTGGAACATTCCTTCTATCCTAAACGGTCTTGCTGACAGTTATATTTCCAAAGTTGTAAGGAAGTGTTAATTTACAGTCATTGTTTCACCTTGAACTCTTCTTAATGGGATACCTGGGACAATAATAAACCAATTTACAATTCCTTGAATCCTGCTGTTAGTCAGCAGGCCCAGCACTACCATAATCATGCCCCTGACAGAATTACACTTATTATCCTCATGTTACCAGGGCATAGACATAAACAACATACCAGGTTAGAGCGAATGAACACCAGAGTTTGTTCCATGTGATCCTCCCAAAGGTTTGTTAATCTGTTGGGTGTCTCCCTAACACGCCATGAGAGAAGCTGCTGCTTTAGAAATGTACCAAAAAGTCTCCCATGCAAATTCCATGCATAAAACCACTCACCCAGGAGCAAACGATAGATAATTCTTTAGCAGGAGAGAAAGGATTGGTTGCTTAAGGGAATATTTAGGTGAGTTTGCTTCTCCTCCATAACTCATAAATATTTAAATACTTCTGATCCACATGTCCAAACAGTGAATACACAGTCTACCCACATAATTAAAGCCTGAAAAACTACTTGAGCTATGGCCATGATAAACACAATTATTTGTGCTGAATGCTGATTGAAACAAGAATGCTGATTGAAACAAAACTGGAGCAAAGATTTTTGGTTGTTATTTGATTTATTCTGGGTTGGGAATGCAGACTTTATTTATATTTTTATTTTATTTTCAAATAGACATTGGCAATTTTTCATCTTTACAAGGAATAGACAAACCAGAGAACTGCAGATGAACCTGCAACAGATGCATTTGCCACTTAAAAACAATAAATATGATCAGCTACCCAGGCACTTGGTAAGGTGTGTCACAATCCTCTCTGACAAACACAGGGCATTTGTGTAAGACACCCAAGTCTATAATCAGCAGTTTCTATATGAGTGACTGCAGGCTGCCAAGGGACTGTGTTTCCTTGATTTCCTAGAACAGGAGAATCCCTACGAATGACCTTTGTGAGTTTGCTGTCATCACATAACTTCTCTGGGGCTGGTTTCTGTTTGGCAAGAGGGTGAGAGAAAAATCCATTTCAGTGGCTCAAGAGGAACAGAAAATAACCCTAATGTCTCTTTCCCCAAAGTTGGCTGCATTTCTGTCATATCCAAGGAATTATTATCTATTTCAAATAGCTGTGAGTAATTTGGAAAGAACCTCTTACAAAGAGGCTTAAGTCTATTGCTTTTTCTCCCTGCAGGCACAATAGTTTCCAGGGATATCTTTGGGAGTTTCAGACATGTAGAGGAAACAGCCTGTCACAGGCAGAATCTCCGCTGTGGATTTGGGACAACTATGCTTTCCAAATCTTAGGCAATAAGGCACTAAAAGAACAAATCCAGGGAGTGGAGAGGAAAAACCACTTTTTCTGTAAATTAATTTATTTCACCAAGGAGAATTGAGGTCCTGTTCTTGTACAAACAAAGACTGTCCATTGTTAGCACAGTAACCCACTAAGTTCAGCTGGAAAAGAGCAGAGGCCAAACAATATCTTGTGAATGGATATAACTGAAGATGGATTTAACTCTCATAAAAAGAACCACTGGGAATATAAAGTGAAGGATAACTATGCTGCACCTATTTGGTCAGCCTTATTTTTGTAATAGAGTTTTAAATATTATACAGGTGCCCATAATAACATATTAACCTCTTCACAAAGGCCTCTTATTTCTGCTCAACAGAAACATTCCAGTTATATTAGAACACACAGATCCAAACAGGCACTGCAGAAAAAGAACAATATTCAGCGTATGTGCTGTAGGTGACACTGAACCCGCCTCCCCATCCAACTTGAAACATGTCATAGAGTATTTAGACAGCCTTATTTTAGGGACCTAAAATTAGTTCCTCTGAATCACACTTTAGAAGGACCTATTTTTGTCCCATACTACACAGGAAACTTTAAGTTCTTCATTCAGATGCTGTAATTACTCTTGCCCTCATTTCCCAAATAGACAAATTCTCTGTAAAATAGAGGTTTATATGACAGGGATGTTTCTGAGTTGCCTCTTTGGTACCTTCCAGCACCAGCTTTGGGTAACTGACCAGTTTAGAAACATGGGGCTGAGGGAAAGTCTGAGGATCCTCATCAAAAAGCAGTTATTCCTCTTTATTCCTATAGTGAGGCTTTGTGAGATAAGGGGGGTCATAGACTTGGACAGGCATGATACAGGTAATATAAAGCTCCCGTTGGATTGGCTATTCTTTTCCAAACTGTAAAATCATAGAATGGTTTAGGTTGGAAAGGAGCTTAAAGCCCATCCAGTTCCACCCCCTGCCATGGGTAGGGACACCTTCCACCATCCCAGGTTGGCTCAAGCCCTCTCCAGCCTGGCCTTGGACACTTCCAGGGGGGGAGCAGCCATGGCTTCCCTATGCCAGGGCCTCCCCATCCTCACAGAGAAGAATTTCTTGTGTATATCTAATCTAAACCCATTTTCTTTCATTTTGAAACCATATCCCCTTGTTCTGTCACTCCAGGTCCTTGTGAAATGCCCCTCCATTTTTCTTGTAGGCTCCCTTCAGGGCCTCAGGTACTGAAAAATAGATAGACATCTGTCACTCAAAAATTTTTCAACATTTAACTTGGGTGGAAAAGGACAGATGGGTCACTAAAGAAACCATCTGTGCTAGGTAGTCACTGGAGAGCTGAGACAGCAGGAAGCAAGGTTGAGTGACAAGATTCCCAAATCCCTGTGCCAGTGCCAGTGCTGGCTGCCCTCGGGTATCGCCTGACGAGGGAACACGTGAACAACCCCCAGCATGACCCACACCACTGCGCTCCTGACTAGCGTTATTATTTCAAATAAGCCTCTTAGGCAGCCGCGCAATCTGCTATCAAACTCCGGGGCTAATTACAGCACCACCGAACCAATTAGGTGGGCAAAGACCCCAGAGGTGATCATCGAGTCCGGCCCATGGCCCGACACCTCCGTGTCAGCCGGACCCCGGCACTCCAAGTCTCTCATGAATGGGAAGATTGTGTTTTTCTCACAACTACACCACTGGGATTCATCAGTTCTAGGGAGGCGATGCCAAAACCAACAGGTGACTGCCACATTTGGGTTGCTGGCAATTCATATTCCTCCTACTTAATAAGGGAGGAAGAAGTTGTTGATGTGAAGTGGCACAGACGGGGTCCTGTGTTATGAAAGCCCCTCCTTCATCATCTGACTCAGGAACCAAATGTGCTCTCACACACTGCTACAGCCAAAACATATTGCAAACTTGAACAACACATTTATTTTTGACTCACTTGGCAAAATGTATCTTTTTTCCTCTTTTCAAAGAGCAAAATGGTGGCGTAGCAGGGAGGAGAAAGGATTAGATTTTTTTATTACTAAATGTAATTAGTAAATTAATCAACATGCAGCAGAAAATACATTCAAAATGCAAGTACTACAGGTATGCTTACTACTGTAATTATGAATGGAGCAGGAATCTCCTCTCTCCTTATTTCACTCTGAAAACAGGAAGAGATCAGATGAGCTGGTTAAGGATGGCTGTCAGAGGTGCTGATGGCATAACTTGACATGTTTTTCCCCAAAAAGTGAGTGTTTAATCCTGGTGGAAGGCATTCATGCGGCTGAGGCCACAGCTGAGAAGGCAGCTTGTTGACTCAGACAGAAAAGGCTCCCTGAAACCAGAGCTCTTCATTCACATGCCAAATACTCCAAAACGCTTGAAAAATCAAGGCTTAGTTTTAACTTGGTTAGAAAGGGCAGGAGTAATTTTTTATAACATGCCTACAAAGCAACAGAACACACCATGAAGCTCCTGATCTGTCAACTTCAATTTCAGAACATTGGGCTAGAATTTTGATTTTTTTTCCCCTACAAGTCCAAACAAACTGCATGCTTCAATTTGGACAAACACTTTCCCACATTGGAAATGTCTGAACAAACCACCACTGTGGTTATCAAGAATTGCCTCTCCGTGACAGAAAATAAGTAATTTTAGACTTTTCAGTTTCAATGCACACATATTTTCACTTACCCTTTTCCCTAACCATAGTTTTGGGTGGGTGGTTTTTTTTGGTTTTTTTTGTTTGTTTGTTTGTTTGGTTTTTTTGTTTTGTTTTGTTTGCTTGTTTGTTTGTTTGCTTGTTTGTTTGTTTTAGTTACAGCTTTTGGGTCAATTTACCCTCAACTGAATGGTGATCAAACTACTAATTTCATATTGTTTATTTCCACTTTCACCAGAAAAATGCTAAACCAAGATGTGTTTTATCCCCACAGAAAGCTGACCACAATCAAGTTTCACTTTTAATTCAATCCAGAAAGGGTAGAGATTTATCTATGAATTGTTTTGCCTCATGCAGATATGAGGCAACACAACTATAAAGTCCCTGTGAAAGATGGCAACAATTTCAGTCAAGTCCAGCTATTTTGTAATCATGTAAAAGTTGATAGGTGTGATCCATGAGATCATGTGATACAAAATCTTCTAAGAATGGAAGGGTATTTCAAAAGGATGGGACACTAAACAAAATCCTGGTGCTTCCTTTATTTAGAATACAGGTCTAAGAGGATGAAGAAAGTAGATGATGTCGGTGCACTCCTCAGGAAGATGCCATGATGCCTTTGCCTTAGGTTTTCTGTGGCATTTCTCGTCTCCCTATCATGTTAGAGAATTTAGTTAGCCATCTATTTTATTTTTTTTTTTAAGCAGAGCTAGTTTGAGCATAAAGATCAGAAAACAGATTTTGTCCTTGTCAGTAGCTCTAAATCTAATCAGTTTGTAGCTGTTGTATGGCCACGACATAACTCTTGAGGGGAAATTCAATTATATTAGGACAGCTGGAGATAACAGCTATCAGTGCTGTTATCACATATCCCTCAGGAGTTTATCCCACACCCACGGCCCGCGGGCGAGCGCTGCGCTCCTGACTAGCGTTATTATTTCAAATAAGCCTCTTAGGCAGCCGCGCAATCTGCTATCAAACTCCGGGGCTAATTACAGCACCACCGAACCAATTAGGTGGGCAAAGACCCCAGAGGTGATCATCGAGTCCGGCCCATGGCCCGACACCTCCGTGTCAGCCGGACCCCGGCACTGAGTGTTCGGTCTGTCCTTGCCCCTCTCCAGGGACGGGGACTGCCCCGTTATTTCCAGCACTCGCCCGATCCCCACTTCACACCGAGTGTTTTTTGAGCGAGAACCAATGCTTGATTCCCTCCCGATGAGAGCAGCCGGCGGTGAGTGTTTTCACTCCGAATTACGCGTCCAGGTGGCGGCAGCTTTGGGAGAAGGGCCTTTTTAAAAACCGCAAAGCCGCAGAGGGGAACCCTGAACTCGGACGGGCACCGCGGCCTTTCCGCCCCCTCCCCAAGGGGACCAGCAGGGACAGCGCCGTGGCCGGCCCCGGCAGAGCGCCGGCCCCGCGACCTC
>WEIU01007865.1:350574-394259 GCA_013389925.1 Aegithalos caudatus | reverse complement strand
TTTTTTTTTTTTTTTTGTAATCATACACGTTTCACCCATTTTTGTTTCCCTCCTTCTCTTTGCATGTCTTTTTTAGTCATGTGAAAAGTGTAGGTGTTCAGCACTTGGTGGTGTAATTCTGTAGGTAGGTAGTGTCTCTGGCCAATCCAGATTATTTAGGTTCCTGTGGTGGAAAAGCGGGTTGTCCTGTATTTTGTTTGTTTCCTTCTGTGTTTAAAGTAAGTACCACTTGTTTAAATGAACATTAGTGAAAAACCAAATGTAAACATCCCCCCTTGAACTTGACAGGAAAAGGGAAGTGGAAAGCAGCTTTCTTATGAATCTTTAAGAATACTCAGGGCAATAATAAAAAGGGAAGTTGCCTCCCAGTGAACAATATTTTACAGTTGTGCCACACCTAAAATGCTCTGCTAGCACCTTATATAGGTTTTGTTGGTGGAGAATATCTTTCAAGACTTGAAACATGGCTTTTTTTGTGGTTTTTTTTTTTCAATCTCAGAACCAGCAAACACTTCTTCTGAGTGAGTCTGTGGGATCTACCCTTGCTGAAGATAGTGGAACACACCACTAGGCAAAGCTCAGCATCTAAATCAATTGTTCATTCTTACTGGAAATTACTGAATTTGGTCTTGGCTTGATAGTTTTTGGGTTGTTTTTTTAGCTTCTGGACTGTGTCCTGTCCAGGAAGGTACAGTATTTGTAGAATCTTAGAGGGCTGTAAACTTTATTTGGTCATTCTTTTTCTTCCTGTAACTGTAGTTGTAAATCTTCCTTTGGTGTGTGTCTTCAGGTCCTTACTTGTTGGACTTGAGAACCAGGTTTAGTTTTGTTTCACTGAACAGCAAGTCAGAGGTATTCTGGCTCAGGTCTTGGATAAAATGGGATGTTCTAAAATATTGCTGACTCCCCTTGTGTTTGGTTTGCAGATACATACGACTGTATGGGAGAAAATTCAGCAGGGAGGATCACGTGCTGTTTATCAAACTATTGTACGAGTTGGTGACAATTCCAAAGCTGGAGATCAGCATGATGCAAGGATTTGCACGCCTTCTGATCAACCTGTTAAAGTGAGTAGAGACTTCTGCTGACTGTGGAAACTTTCTGTCTGAGAACAGTTGATCTCTTGCTCAACGTTGTACCTTTCATGCAGCAGAGTTCTTATAGGTTACTTCACTTACCTGCCCTGTACAGTGCTGATGGTTAAAGGGTTCTCTTGTGCAAGCGCCATTCAAAGCTTTAGGAGTAGAACTGAAAGTGGAAGAATGCCAGTTTTCCCCCATCAGGAAAACCAAACAGTTCAGAGAGCCAAGAATTAAGGCTGAATCTATCTAAGGAGAAGATGAGAACTGGCTCGTGACTCGATAATGTTTATTTCACTTAGTCAGGAAAAATCTTGACAGTGTCACTTGTGCTGAAGCCTGCCAGAGGCCAGCCTGGTCCTGCCTGGCCTTCCTGCAGTTTGTGCCAAACTGGGAGCAGGGGTGGGGGTATTCCATGTGCAGCATGTCTGTGTCAGTGTTGAATCCTGAAGTGCTTGGTGTTTTGTTTCCTATTAGGAAAAAGGAACTGCTTTCCAGGGATGACTTAGAGTTACCATGGCGACCACTCTATGAAATGTTGGAAAGGATATTATACTCCAAAACAGAACATCTGGGATTAAATTGGTTTCCCAAGTAAGTTCACATTTTAAAACATTTGATAGGCCATTAGTACCTACTTTAAAGTACTTTGTAATGTGCTTTTAATATCTGGAATTTGATACATGGCAATTATTCTGTTTCTATTTTCAGGAGGCACCTTTCAATAATTGTATGCAGGGCTGCACTGAATCATGTATCTCCTTCTGCCTGTGGCTTGTGTTTGTCATGCTGTTTCTTTCTTTATGAATGTGATTAATTTTTAAATACACTGAAACAGAGGTCTTGCTCAACTTATTTTAGGGTGATAACCCACAGTTTAATAAATTTAGTATGAAGTATTTAACAGTATCATTGTGGTTTAATCCCAGCTGGCAACTAGGCCTCACATGCTGCCCTTTCTGGTGGGATGGGGAGAGAACTGGAAGAGTAAAAGTGAGAAAACTTGTGGGTTGAGGCTAAAGATGGGTAATGTGAAGAAAATTAACTTACCCCAGCCAAACCCAGCACAGGTATTAAGTTAAATATATGCTGTGCTCTTCCATAACACAGTAAAGTTGTGGGGGAAAAAGATACAAACAGTACTATCCTTCAATATTTGTCCTGTAATCGTTCCTAGTATCTGGAATCCAGTCTGCACTCCAAGAAAAGTGAACTTCTTTGTTCACTTTTATAAATAGTGAACTATTTATAGGAAAAACACGTATTTATGCAAATTGATATCATGATAGTGAGAAATAATTTCTTTTCCCCAGTTAAGAATTTCAGACATGTTCTGCTGATTTTATAAAATGAAAACTTGTTTTCTTTGCTTTCTCTGCACTGTCAATCCCTCTCCATTTGTCAGATTTTCAGACTTAAAATTTTCATAATTATCCCAGTCAGAGAAGGTCCTGCTTTATAAATTACAAATTATAAAAGATAGCGCATGGATAATGCATTAGTTTTGGTTGAACTGAAACTTCATGTCAAGAAATGCAGGTGAAAGTGCTTAATTTGCTCTTAAAATAATAATTTTCTGAATGATACTGAAGCACTGCCACTGATTCCTGAGGGGAAGATGCTATTTCTGATAAGGAACATGAACAGGAAATATATGGAGCATTTCAGGCTGAATTTCTCTTGTGGCTGTGTACCTGAAAAAAATCATTGCTAAATTGAGTTACTTTGGTAATTGTAGGTAAAATGTGAAAGAGCAGAGCCTTCCTTGGTTTATTTTTTTATTTTTTATTGTAGCTGCACATCTTGCTCTGGGGGGATGGTGTTGAGTAGCTGCTCACTGTGTAGTGGGGAGGAAACTTTTCCAGGAGAATAAAGGAGGTTAAGCAGGAAGGAAGATTTCTGTTGTGATGATCTGACTAAAGCATTCAGCTTTTATTAACTTTATTCCATGCCAGACACTCCGTACAGTGCGATTCCTTCTCATACAGTGCTCATTCCTTTTTTTGAGGGGTGTCTTTTTGATGGAACTGAAGGTTTTAAAAGCTGTTTTGTAGCTGTTTAATTTATCTCCTGTTTTAATTGAATTTTATTTTTGTTTACATTCAGTTCATATCAACCAGGCTGGTCTTCGCCTAAAACATTTGTGCTTAATGTATTACATAGGTGGTAAGAATGATTTTGTTGTTGTTGGGGTTGATGGGTTCTTTTTGTCGTTCTCTTTTTTTTTGTTTGTTTGGTTTTTTTGGGTTTTTTTTGGTTGAGCTCTGGCCAATGTCCCTTCTGCATGTTCTGTTGGACTGTAACACTTCACACAGGTGGAATTCTCTGCATAATTGTATTTGGAAGGCCAATGTTAACCTGACACCACTGGTTATGAGAATGTTGCACTGGCTGTAAACCTTGCTAATTGGGAACCCAGGCAGAGTGTGTGGAATGGCTCTTCAGGGCTCTGTTTTCACTAATTTAACCAGCAAATATATTTCACGGGTTTAAATGAGAGCTAAATTTTCGATTGGAGCAATTATTGTGTGATTGTGGATAAAATCACCATTGGAGCAGGAGCGTGTTACGGAGTGAAAGTACCTTCCTCTTAAATCTGATGAAATTATGGAAAGTGCTTTAGCAGTGAGGTAATGGCTTCTGGAAAATCCACCCAGCAACAGCCTTGGGGCTGTGAAGAGCTTCTGTGTCAAGAGTTCACTGGGAATTTTTGTAGGGAAACAGTCTCAGGTGTTTTGGTGTATGATAAATGCAGAAAACTGGTGGAAGTGGCAGTGGGATTGCAGTGGGGTTTGCTTTGTGTGGAGTTTTTTTTAGAAATGAGCCTAGTTGTACTAATTCAGTGAGAGATGGCTCATTCTTGCTAGATCACTAAAATAATTTGTGAAACTGTAGCTGGTTGCTCTTTCCATTGTCTTAATTTAATTTAAGTGGTGGAGTGTCCACTTCAGTATTAGACTTTACGTTCGGGCCTTCTGAAAAAACTGAAATTTGTCTTACTGCTTTTTGATAGTAAGTCAGCTCTCTCATTTTACATGTTAGTAATTTTAAGTGAAACATGTTTCTCTGTGTAAATGCAGGGGGAAAAAAACAATTTGCAAACCAATTTGCATATCATCATACCCTTTCCTAAAGAAGAAAATAATTCTTTAGTGTCAAAAAGATAACAGTGATAGGTGTTAAAAGTGGTGTTGGGTGTTCTTTAATGTATCTCCCCAGCTACATTGTTCTGTCCTTTCTTAACAGTCCCCTCCTGGAAATATTCCAGGATGTCTCCTATAGCTGGGCTGTACTTGAACACTCTCTTGAATGGAAGTCCGTTGGTTACAAAATTGTTATGCTGTTGCTTTTTGTTCTCTGGCTTCCTAAATTTGTAACCAAAAGAGAGGGGAGAACATCCCAATCTTTCTCCTTTGCTCTCTCACACTGACAGATGCTGAGATCTGACTAAAAACCTCATACATTTTAAAAATTTGTTGATCTCTGGCCACAGTGTTTGTTAAAATTCCTGTCCTTTAGGTTTTCCTTAGTGAGAGCTGACTTGAGTGATAGTGTGGGGAGAGCTTGTTTGTTTTTGTCACCCAAACATTTATCATGTGAATTTTTAATGCTCTTTAGGAATGTGCTGGTTCATGTTTTATTTATCTGCTCTTGGAACGACTGTTATCTTTTTTCTAACTCCTTCAAGGACAATATTCACTTGAACCCAGGATCTTCCTGAGCTTCCTGCAGAGTTTGGTTTTATTTTTGTTTAATGACTGGTTGGCCTTTCCACATTTTAGAGTCAGTTAGCTTGAAAGTTTCTTTCTGGGAGAGGTCCTGAGTTGAGTTGCCTTTGTCACTGTTGCATAAAATATACATAATTTTGCATCTTCTAGGGCACTGTTTGACTGAACCAGTGCTCTGAGGGCTGAGTGGGCTTTTTCTGGCTTGTATTGAAGGTTGAAGGGAATTGGCGATTTATCCATTTTTTATTTCTCCCAACTGTAAACTCCTGGGATCAGTTTACTTCATGTAGGACCACAGAGACAATAGTACATGTTCAGTATTTGTCTGTCTCAAAATTAATTGATCTTGGTAAAATTCTAAAGGTGATACATTTGCATCATCTTTTTCTGAGCAGAAAAGCATTGTTTAACGTTCGTTTGGGATGATGAATGAAAGGGTGCAATATTCCTATTTCTAGAGAAAACATATCTAAAATATGTAAGAATTTGTTCTGCCAGAACTTTTTTTTTTTTTTTTTCAGGGACGGTTTTTGGGTAAAAGTGCAAGTTAGTCTTGAATTGGTTGTGTAATACATTTAAGGTTTGAAGAGTTTGACAGTTTACTACCTTTGTGCTTGCGTTGATCACTCTCTGCTCCCCCTCCCTTTTATTCTTTGAGTTTATTCTGAGATTTAGTCTTTTTAAAGGTTTGATGGCATCCTGTGACAATAGGAGTTGAAATGATTCCCAAATAAGTGTTCTTGCTGTGGATGAAAGCACTTTTAAAATCAACTGTTACTTGGGAGGGACTCCAGTGCAATAACCCTTGATTTGCAGACAATTCATTTCTTCTTTGAATGCCTGGATAAAGCTCAAAACCACATTAAAAAGGACAGATAAGGTGTTTGAAGCCTAAAAACAACAAGTTACCATTATTTATCTTACAAATATTCATGATTTGCACAAACCCATTTTCCTATGTTTTCATCTCCCCCAGAAGTCACTTTGCTGGTTGTTCGTGGACAAAATGCAGGATGTCACTTCTGTGAAATGATAGTAATTCTTCACTTAAATGCAGGAAATACCGTAGTAGTGTATAGAAAATAGGACCAGGAGTTGAGCAGAGCAATTTTAATCATTACAGTTAGGACTGTGGAGAAGGTAATTAGCTAATGCATATTCAAAGACATCTAATTGCATCAACATTATCTTAAGCTCTGGAAAGATCAGCAAATAGTTGTTTATTTTATGCTGTCTCTGAAATTTAGTAATATATTATTCCTAACATTTTCTTTTCTCATTGCAGTTCTATTGAAAGTGTTCTGAAAACACTCGTGAAGAGCTGCAGACTGTAAGTGTTTGTTTCATGGGGGGTTTTTTTGGTATCTTTCGTATTAATTTAGGAAGGAGGGGAAAAGTGTTTAAAAGACCCCACTCTACTCTGTCATTGCTTGTCTGCTGTTTAAAAGTTTGGGGTGGAAGGTAGAGACTTTTGTGGGGTTTCTTTTTCCTTTTTAACAGCCTTGGTTGCAATAACTGTATAAAAAATTGTATCTTATATGCATTTTAAATACTGCAGTGCATGCATACTTAGTGTGTTTAAAAGAAATTAAGTCACCAGCATTCCTGTAATGTTTCTATAAATGATCTATGTGCCTGAAGTGATATTTTTTTTTATATTGCATCAAAAGTGAGTAATAGTTGTTTGATTTGGACCAGCCTTCATGGTGAAATGGTTTTGCATTGTACAGATTCTTCTCTGGTTCAACAAGACAAGAATCTTTTTATTTGGTGCGCTTAATATTATGCACCACAATGTCCTTGACTTACCTCTGTTTTGTGAAGGTTTTTGGAGGTGAGGGCTGCCTGCTTATGGCCCCATGGCAGATGGTTTTACTCTAAAGCAAACATTTATGAAAAATTAATAGCTAGTTTTCAATATGCTTTAAAAGAGCCAAACTTTAAAGCCAAGTCTGTGTATATTCAATGGTTTCCTTGTTTTCAGGTATTTCCCAGAAGATGCCACTGCAGAAATGCTGGATGAGTGGAGGCCTTTAATGTGTCCCTTTGATGTGACCATGCAGAAGGCTATTACCTACTTTGAACTCTTCCTGCCTACCACCCTTCCCCCTGAACTTCACCACAAGGGTTTCAAGTAGGTGTCACTTAGGAGTGCTCTGTTCCAAAGGCAAGGAATCATCTTTTACAGGATGATTTGAAGTCACTGGTGGCTTTCAGCAGCATTTTTGGCAGGAGTTCAAGACAGAAAAACTTGTCAACTTACTTCTTTGTAACCTGCAGGAATCTTGGTTCCTCTTCTCTACTGAGTAAAGCGCACAGCAAATCAAACTAAATTGAATTTCATGGAGTTTGTAAAGGTGCATTTGAGTCAGGGACTAGTGTGAAGGGTTTGCATCCTTGGCCTCAGGTGAATTCAGAAAAGCAGCTAATGGCACTTGTGACCACTGATGAAAAGGGACAAATTTCACAGTGCAAGGCAGAGGGAGATGAAGTGCCATTTGTTTTTATCTGGTTTACCTGTGTTGTGATGGCAGAGTTCAGGTAGATAAGGAAACTCCTGGAGAGACAGTTGTTTGAAAGGGGACTCAAAGTCAGAGGAGAAATAAAGAAAAAAAGCAAGGACTAAAAGTCAGACTTGGGAATATTTTGTGAGCAGAAAATTGATAAAAGCAATGATCCCTATTTTTGCTAAATGAATTTAGGGAGAGGTGAATTCCTGCAAACCACCTGGCAAAGTGAGGGATAAGTATTAAGTGAGGGAGCTGCTTTCTCAGTGTTAAAATTATTTTGCCTCTGTTTTCTTTCAGGCTTTGGTTTGATGAATTTATAGGCCTTTGGGTGTCAGTTCAAAATCTTCCCCAGTGGGAAGGGGTAAGTATTTGCTTTTCACCTACACTGAAAGAAATCCTCATTTAAGTATTCCTAGAATGTGCTTGCAAGAAATTGAAGCCAAACAGTGATAAAATGGATTTTTTCCCTTCTGCTTTAACTAGTACAAGAAAGCAGAGACAATAATTTCATTATTGTTAGCAAGCAATTACTTTCTAAATAAATGAGACTGCAGTTGTGCTTGGTGAACATTGTCTAATGGCCAGCTCAGGCAGCTTTTTCATTCCAGCCTTGGGAATGCTGGCATTTTGCAGACTGCCTGCTAATACTTGGAATTATGCAAAGTGCAGTGTGATTTCTAGAAATTACACTTCTGTCCTGTCTTTTAATGAGGGTGGTCCCTAATTTTGAGCGGTGACATTTTGCCTTCACTGCAATGAGCTGCTGTCAACTTTGAGATACAATAAAGAACCTATACTCCCCTTGGCCAAAAATTCCCTTGGGCTGTATCTTCCAAGGCACATAGTCTGTCATTTACCTGTGTGCCCCTGCTGTGTCTCATATGAGGAGATCCAAAGCTGGGAAATGAAAACCTCCCTCTGGACATAGCCCGAGCAGCAGCTCAGGTGCTGCTGATGTCAGCTGAGCTGTGCCTTGGCTTTGCTGCAGTGAAACTTGGCCTATCCCCAGGTTTTTTCCCTGCTCAGTATGAACATAAGCTCATTGGTCATCTGGCTCTTTTTACTAATCTCCTGCCTGGATACACAAGGAGAACTTCTTTGTGTCTGAGGAGAAAGCTGATTTCCAAACCGCCAAGGTCACACATTCCCTCGTGGTCTTCCTGCCTTCCATCACAAATCCAGGGAGGAAGCTTTGGGTCCAGCACTTGGCAGTTGTTAAGTTAAACACTAGTGATGTCAAAGCTGGTTTTGAGATTTTGTGTTCACTTTTGCATTTTTCTGATATTTTCCACCGTGGCCCCCCCCCAAAAAATCATAATTCTGTCTATTCCTTCTGACAGAACTGTGACAGCCTGCACTTAAATATCATGATTTAGTTTGTTTCTGTCAAACTGTAAATAAATAATCATCAGGCTTCTTTCACAAGTTGTCTCTGATATTTTTTTCCCTCTCCCACTGTATTCTGACAGTTTGCTTGCTTTTTTTCCCCAAGCTTTCACTTCTTGTTTGCTTTTCTGTCATGTCCACTTCCTAAAGTCAGGTTCATTCCATCAGGGGTGCAGATAATTAGACACATGGGTTCTGACTCTACAATCCAGTTTAAGCCTCTGTATGCTGCAAGCTTTTCCTCAGCTTGCTTTGGCAGGAATTAAACTTGCTGTTTGAAGAGGAGCTGTGGAATCAATTCCTTGTGTGCATAGTAAGGATTTTTTTCAGTGGGTATTTCCTCATACCAAATGAAAAAGGCAGATCATTAAAGAAAATGTAACCCTTGTCTTCAGGCTGTGTCTGATGTCCTGAATTGAACTCGGGGGTTTTCCAAAACTGTCATGTCCTTCAGCCTGAGAGATGACATGTTCCTCTGGGCTATCTGTCTTGGAATTAGGCAGGATTATTTAAGGCCCTTCCTTTTGGCTTTGTCATTGCTTCAAAATACTGATAGAAGCATCAAGAGCCTGGCAGGTCTTTCCTGACTGGGAGAAACTCCTAAAAGCAGAGTTGGTGGGTGATGTGCTTTTCATCATCAGGGTACAAGAGTGAGACTTCATCTCCTGTCTTTTTTTTTTGGTTCAGTCCTGATAACTGTTTTTCCGGAGGACATATTCCAGTTCCCTTTTGGACTCCTGGGGCTGTTTTCTGGTGATGGAGTGTCTAATTCTTCATGGGCAGTCACAGACTGCTGTCCCAGCTGACGGCTGATGCCTTTCACCTTTACAAGCCACTGATGGGTTTAAACCAAAGCACACAAATGTAACAGCCAGCAGTACACACTGAGTACGATGGATCCTGCAGGAACTGATTGTCCTAAACAGCTAAATATTGGGGAAAGCTAGATGGATGAGTTGGTGGTATTTTCTTCCATGTCTCTGTATAAATGCTATTTTAGGCCAGTGAAACATGTCTTGGTGGTTGTGATGGAATGAAATCTCCCTTCCCAAGTGCTTTTAGTGCCATGGATAAGCTTTTATCTTGTGTATGTGAAGCAGCTGGAGGGCTTTGCATCTTTTATTCTCAACATATTCTAATGAATATTCCCTTTTTTCTGGTTATTTTCAGCATTTAGTCAATCTTTTTGCTCGCTTGGCCACTGACAACATTGGGTACATAGATTGGGATCCATATGTACCAAAGGTAACAGTGCCCATTTCATTATATGACTTATTTATCTTGCTTGGTGGGTTTGGTTTTTTAAAACACCTTTGGATTAGAAAATTAATTTATGCCAATATTTGTTTTTCTTCCTGTCAGATTTTTACTAGGATTTTAAGGAGTTTAAATCTGCCAGTGGGAAGCAATCAGGTGGTTGTTCCAAGATTCTTAACAAATGCTTACGATGTAGGACATGCAGTCATGTGGATCACAGCCATGATGGTGAGTAACTACTTCATAAACTGAAACAAAAATGAATGCAAAACTTTAAATATACATATTTAGGATGAATATTTGTTCTGGTGAGCTCACTGCAGAAGTGTGGTTTTGGGTTTTTTTTTTCCAAATGATATTGTCAAGTCCATCATCCCACTGCCAGCATGGAATGGGGCTGGAAAGGTTTTTGTGTCCCAGCTGCTGCCTGTAGCATTTGGGAAAGGAACAGGCACCTCTTTTAGTGTGAACCTTGGCAGATGGAACGGAGACAATTTGCTCTTAGTGCTGAGCTGAGGATGGAATCTGCTTTGCCGCTTTGAGGTCTCGCTGTGGGGGGAAAGACACCTGTGCCTTGTGCTGCTTTTACCTGTTCATTTTATCTTTGTCTGTGTGATAAAATTCTGTGGTTTATTTGTTCCAGGGTGGACCAAGTAAGCTGGTACAGAAGCACTTGTCTGGCTTGTTCAATGGCATTGCCTCTTTTTACCATCCCTCAAATAATGGGCGCTGGCTGGTGAGTCAAGTGGTTTGGGTGTCAAGACAAGAACTTTGGATGGGATTTCAACCTGTGAGCCCTGTGTGCTCCAGATTGATGTGTGGTGCTTGGAGCCTTGGATTATCAAGATCCACAACTGCACATAAAAAACCACACTCCTATTCTCACGTCACTGCAGAGGTCCAAAACAAAGCATCTAAATCAGATATAGCCAGGAAAAAGAAGTCAGCACTTGAAATGAGGCTGACACACACCACAAGTGTTATATGTGATGTCACTATTTTCTTAGTGACATACTGCCTCCAAGTTATGAGAATCTAGGATGGGCCTTGCGGCAAGTTGGTCTAGTGGACAATGTCCCTGCCCATGGCAAGGGCTTGGAGCTGTCTGAGCTTTGAGGTCCCTTTCAACCCAAACTGTTTTGTGATTCTATTAAACAAAGCAAAAAGGATTTTTAATGCATTGTCTAGTTTGAAACATAATTTTTTGATTGTGAAACTAGAGGAATCTTTTGTTAAAGAATGTAAGAATCTCCTTGTGACAGTTGGTGGAAAATAGAGATTAAAACAGCAAGGTTGGTCACAGCAGTGCCAAAGGAGCTTGTTCTTGAACAGAGTATTTGCTTACATGTGAATGTGCAGAGTATGCTCCCAAAGATGTCCTAATTATGCAAATAATTTTGATTATTGACTGTACGATTTTTAAGGGATTTGCGTGATTCTTTAAAGCATAAGGCACAGTGCTCACAGCACAATTACCGATATTTTGGGAAATGAATTTTAGTGACAAATTGTGAGCATTATGGGTGTTCCTTTATTGTGGTTGTATAATTCCAGCATCTTGACTTACTTATTTTTTGTTGTACCCTGAGCAGCTCAGGTTGTGCTGCTGCCAAGCCACTGACCAGCATTTCTGGTCTGTTCCTAGAACAAACTGATGAAGCTGCTCCAGAGGTTGCCCAGTGGTGTGGTGAGGAGGTTGCACCGCGAGCGCTACAAGAAGGTGACCTGGTTAACTCCTGTCCCTGAGAGCCACAAGCTCACAGACCAGGATGTGACAGACTTTGTGCAGTGCATCATCCAGCCTGTTCTCCTGGCAATGTTCAGCAAAACTGGAAGCCTAGAGGCTGCCCAAGCCTTGCAGAACCTTGCACTGATGCGTCCTGAATTAGTAATTCCACCTGTACTTGAGAAGTAAGTTATGGAGGAACATCACAACATCTGAGTGCCCTTCCAAAGAAATAAATAGAAAAAGCAGTCATATTAAATAATCAATGAATTGCTTGCTGTGAATGAATGCCTGCAGTGAGAGGAGCTGCTGATATACCCTCCTGAGCAATCGCCTGAGTCAGAATGGGAGCAAGGGAGAACTTGATTTTTCAATTAATTCTATTTGTTTTGTTGTTTGATTTTGTGGGTTTTTTTAACACCTGGTAAGTGGCATAGTTCTGTGAGTTGTTGACAGTTTGTATGCTTTAAGGGTAGGCAGTCCTCAGGTTGCCTGTATTTCTGGGAGCATTTTGTATCAGATAGTGGGTGGATCTGTTGAAAAATCAATTTTGTATCCTTTATTCATAAGCCACCTGCTAGGTTCCAGATACACGGGATGATTGTGTAGCAATAAGAATATATTTTATATTTCTGTTTGGTTCAGAGCGTGTTACAGGTTATTTAAAATCGCAGGCATTGCTGACTTTGTAATTGCCAGATCATGTGCCCCAGTGAAATACTTGGTTTGTATGATTTCTAATGCCTTGATGCCTGAAATACCCCCCAAAAAATGGTGCTCCTTCCTGCTCCACTGAAAGCTTCCCACCTAGGCCCCATCTGTGTTCCCTATGCAGCCTTTTGTATTTTTAACAAAACAGAGGAATTAGTTTGATTGAAGAGCCCTTCTCCTGTTCCACACCTCCCTGACTCAGCTGTTTATAAAAACTCAATAAATCCACTCTTCTACAAAACATCCCAAGCCCAGCAGTTCCAGGCAGGACAGCAGTGCTGCGTAGGGTTGTCCTTTCTGTTCTGAAAGCAGAGCCAGCGTCTGCTCTGTAGTTCAAACTGTCCCTGGAATGTTTGGCTTGGCTGCAGTTCCAGATTATTTGTGTGAGCTGTTCTCTGGGTGACGTAGGGCAGGGGTAGCACTGCGACCCCTGTCTGAACTGGAGGCTGTTGGTAACAACAGGAGTGTCCTTAAGTAGTTTGCTTAAAAAGTGTTAAGTGTTTTAAAAAAAAAGAATAAAAGTCACAGTAACTTCTCAGGTTTTGATAAAGAGGTCTGGACTTTATTGTAACATTAAATAAGAGGTCCCTTCTCTGTTTAGAGGCAGCCAAGGCATGTTTTCATGTTTGCCAGAAGAACCTTAGAGCTGGCATTGCCTCCAAGTCCAAACAGGGCAATCATGGTAGCTTTGGATGCTGGAGCACAGGCAGCTCTTAATTCCTGTGCTGCATCTGCTCAGAAGGTCTTTAGTCCTGAACTGGTGGTGAATAGCACTGATCCAATGGAAGGAGCATTGTAACATAACAATATTAAATCTTTTGGAAAATTATAAGAAAACAATTTTGGAAACATTAAATTTGTTTTTGTCTTTAATGCAGAAAATACCATGTGCAGTTCACTTCTCTTTTCTTTGAAGGCTTTATAAACATTACTGTTGCTAATCTGACTGCCTCCCATTTTACAGAACATATCCTGCACTTGAGACCTTGACAGAGCCTCATCAGCTCACAGCTACCCTGAGCTGTGTAATTGGAGTAGCTCGGAGTCTGGTATCTGGGGGGAAGTGGTTTCCTGAGGGTCCCACACACATGCTACCTCTGCTGATGAGAGCCTTGCCTGGGGTGGACCCAAATGACTTCAGCAAGTGCATGGTGAGTGTCCAAATATTGCCTTTTTTTAGAAGATAACCAGCCAACTAACTTAATATTTTATATAGAAATATTTTTAGATTTTTCTGAAAGCAGGTAACTCCCATGTCCAGAATTTATCAGCTTTTTTTTTCTGCACAATTTTATTCCTAAAAATTCAGTATTACAAGCCTCTTTGGCACAGTGCAAAGTGGTTGTGATAAGCGTTGTACTGACTTTTTGGGCTGTTCTGAAATACAGGATTAAATAGCTTCACCACAGCTCCTAGCAAATATTACTAGTCTTTTAAGATCAAAAGGAAGTCCTTTATCTCTAGGTTTTCATTAAATTGTTATAAAAGTCCATCTTTCCAGAAATTCATATTAATTGACTTACAACAGTGTAAATATTGGGGGTTTGTAGCTTTGAAGTTCATCACAGAACAATGGCTACGTTACTTAGAAAATTGAGACTATTTTTACACTGCTGCCTATTAAGCTTTATATATGAAATCTGAAACAGCTGTTGAAGTTTTAGGGTGGAAGAATTGATCTGGATTTTATTTGGGTTTTTTTAGTATAATTTTCTTTAGATCTATACCGTAACTGTAAAAGCTTTTTAATGCATAGATACAATAACCCTGATTCAAGAGCTGTTTGTACCTATCAACAGATTACATTCCAGTTCATTGCAACATTCTCTACTCTGGTGCCTTTAGTAGATTGTTCATCTGTATTGCAAGAAAGAGATGATCTTTCAGAGGTAAGAGTGCTGGGTTGGTATAAAAACAAATCTGTAACTTGGTTTTCAATTTAATTCCTAGCAAAGATATGAATCCTGTTTGTTTCTATCAGTGGAGCTAAAACCAGTGTGCAAATAGGTTTTAGCAATGGTTCTTTGTCACAGCTTGTTGTAGAGAAGGTTAAATTCAGGCAATTTAATGTTATGTGAAAACTAAATTGCTCAGGGCCCTATTTGGTGTCATTTGACTCAGAGCTTTCCTTGCCTTGAGGAGGATGTTAGACTCTGTAGTTATTTTAAATAGTACATTAGATTATTTTTTCTTCATTTTTCAGGGCTGTTTACTTCCTAAAGAAACCCCTACTCCTCTTTAAAGTCCTGTTTCCCTTTCTTCATTGAGATTCTATTGCTTTCCCTCCAGATATTGTTAATTTTTTCCAGTCAAGAGATAGTAACAGCATTAGACAGTGAGTCTTATTCCCCTTATCACCACACCTGTTTGCTTCTGGAACACTTCGTAGCTCAGAGAGCTGCAGGTTGCCCAAATTAAAAGGTGAATTTCATTGCTCCAGAGCTGCAGTATCAAAAATAAAGAGGAGTTGGTTCAGTGAATATTTAATGTTAATCTCTGCCAGGAGAGAAGGTCTGGCAGCACTTTTGGTACTTGCTGACCTCGTGCTGCAAAGGAAGATCAGTGGTGAGGCCAAAGGTTATATCCATGGAGACAGACCTGATTTTACCAGAGAGGTTATTTGGATACACATCCAGGCCAGGAAATTGGGACAGGACCGTGTCAGGAGCATGTAATAACTGTTTCATGGAGCACTTGAGTCTGTATGGTGGGAAGTGCACTGGAGGGTGTTCTCACTTGGACATTGGAAGTAGTTCATGTAGAAAGTAAACTTTTTTTCCTTAATAAAAGCCAACCTTGTGTGTTTCCTTTGTTGGAAAACTGTAGGTGGAGAGAGAATTGTGCTCTGCATCTGCTGAATTTGAGGATTTTGTGCTGCAGTTTATGGATAGGTGAGTGAGCTAAGGATAAAAGAAAGCTTGGCATGAAGAACTTTATAAAACTTTCCAGTTTCACTTACTAACCCTGCACTTACTGGGTTTATTTGTGTAGATGTTTTGGACTCATAGAGAGCAGCACATTAGAACAAACCAGAGAGGAGACTGAAACAGAGAAAATGACTCATTTGGAGAGTCTGGTGGAATTGGGTCTCTCTTCTACTTTTAGTACAATCCTTACCCAGTGTTCAAAGGATATCTTTAAGGTATGTAGAACATGGACTTTTCATCTCTTTTAGGAAACTTAATTTTGGGTTGACAATTAGTGCATTCAATTTCTTCTGTTGTGAACGTGAACTTCCACATTCAACCAGGGAAAGGGCTGAGGGGTCAGCTTGAATTCATGTCAGTTCGGTTCATGATTTTATCTACATCCCTACAGAGCTCTCCTGCAAAGTGATGATAAACACAAGAAGAAATCATTCCAACAGTTTACTTAATCCCTGTATCAGTTTAGGTTGTGGATTTTCATGTCTTGATAATGCTGACCCACCCAAGCCCCTGCTTTCCTTTTCTATCCCCCTCCCTGCCACTCTTTCAGCTGGGCCAAAGAGGCTGTTCAAGGAGCTGTGTGGTTAATGGGATCAGAAAAATTACCTGGATTAAAGTAACTCAGAGGGAGAGGGTGGAGAATCTGGGTTATTACATGGACAGCTTCTTTCCCTGGAGTTTGGGTTATCATATTTCTGTTTAAATAAATATATACTTGGAGATGCCAGGTTTTGTAAATTTTGAACATTGGCATTTGGGTATGATTTTTGTTTGGAATCTTTTGGTAAATGCAAGTCTTTAGTTAATTCTTCATTGTTATTAAGTATTTCATTTGTATTTTTCCTGTTTGTCCATTAAAGTATTCATGGCATCTACATTTTATAGAGCTGAGCTTGCCTTGCAAGGTCTTGGGTGGAAATAACCTCCTTTAAAACTACTTAAATAGTTGCTACTTAATTCCCTATTTTATTTGTTAACTAAGGGATGTCTTGGCTTTTCTTTACTGTGACACGTGGAATAAGTTTTACTGTCATCAGCCTGTGACTTATTCCTGGAAAACATTTTCTGTGTAGTTTTTCAGAATCACCCTAAACTTATATTAGTCATCAAGAGTTATCCACCTCCTCTCTTCCCAAAGAGAACATTTCAGGCTTTCCACGGAGCTGCTTTCTCTGTCTCTCTATTCTGATTTTTTTTCATATGAATTGTGGGTTCCTGGTTTAAAAGAACACAGGGTTATGTGCCTCTGTGAACAGAGAGATAGTGCCTTCTTTGTAACATCAAACATTTTGGGATATCTCATTTGGTTTTTGTTTTTTTTTGAGATGCAACCTTCATATTTTTGTCCTCATTTTTAGGTTGCCTTGGAGAAGGTTTTTAACTTTGCTGTTTCAAATATATTTGAGACAAGAGTTGCTGGTCGAATGGTTGCCGATATGTGCCGAGCTGCAGTAAAAGTGAGAGCAAATCCTCTTAACTTGACTCCCTCTTTGAAAAAGAGATAGCTAATGCTGCTGCTTTTCCTGTGTAATATCTATATTTTTTCATGCCGATATAGATGGCTCTTAATATTATGTCTTCTAAAATCAGGTGGTTGCATATAGCAATATTTCATTACATATATTCAGCAATAATTCATGCAGTATTTATCTTGCATTTATGTTAAACTTAGATTTTATGGACTGAGAATCATTAAGTCAGCCTGACTGTAGGTTGAATTGGAGTTGGGATGCAATCTAGTCATAGATGTCTATCAATGTGTGTGCCGAGTTTCCTCAGATATTTTATTTTAAAATGAACTTTTTGTGGTGCTGTTTGCAGTGCCGCCCTGAGGAGTCATTGAAGCTTTTTGTACCACATTGCTGCAATGTCATAACTCACCTCACAGGCAGTAAGTTTCTACACATTTTCAGTGTTACTGGCTTGCTTTTGGGTTGATTTTTGTTAAGCATGAAAAGGATATCTAAAACTTCTGGGTGTTTTCCACAAGTTCGTTTCAGCAATGGACAAACCCATTATCCTCGCTAAAAATACTGAAACGAAAATTGTGTAATTTCAAGGCTGAAATCTGTCAGGTTGCAAGACCATAATTCCTTAAAAATGTGGCAGTTTGACATGTCTCCAGACATTGCTTAGTTTCAGGATGGAACATTGCCTAAAGTGACTTCCAGCTGGACATGGGTGCAGTGTTAGTTGGAGGATTGGGAGTCAGATTTTGGGATGGAAGCATCTGGATTCTGATGCAGCTTATTTGGAAATCTTGGCTGCAGTGTGGTGACAGCAGTTCTTATCCTTTTTTCCTCTAGATGATGATGTATTACATGATGAAGAACTAGATAAGGAACTGCTCTGGAATCTTCAGCTTTTATCAGAGGTATTTCCAAAAACATTCTTCTCAGGCTTGTGTGTCACTGCATCCTGCTTAATGCCCCTGAAAGGAGAAAAAATTAAACTTATATTAATGCAATGTAAATGATGTATGAATGGCACTGGAGAGCTTCCAGTTTTTACCTAACTTTGAATGCAACGTGAGTGGCTGTTGTTTGAAGGAAATAAACACAGTGTTGCATGCAGAGTGAAATTAAAGCAGTTACTGAGGGGGAGTGAAAGAAGAGGGATCAATGCAGGGAGAAACATAAGAGGCTTTTGGTAAATAGAAATACTTTAAAATTAATATAAGAAAATACAGGAGTATTTCTAGAAAATTCAGAATGGGGTCAAGCAGATGGATGGCATCACTGAAACTTTTCCAGCAGCTTGTGGAAGTATCAGTTCATGTGCAAGTTCAGTGTGAGCTGGAGAATGGAGCCTGGCCCTGCTAGCCTGAGCAGTGTGACTGTCCAGCCCTGCAGGACCAGACTGATGTGTGCAATGTCTCTCTGTGTCCCCAGATAACTCGAGTGGATGGCAAGAAGCTGCTGCTGTACAGGGAGCAGTTTGGGAAGATACTGCAGCGCACGCTACACTTAACCTGTAAGCAGGGTTACATTCTGTCTTGTAACCTACTGCACCATCTTCTTCGTTCTGCTACACTTATCTACCCCACAGAGTACTGCAGTGTGCCAGGTGGCTTTGACAAGCCTCTTTCTGAATACTTTCCTATCAAGGCAAGGATTTTCATTTATTTAGGATTAGAGGATTTGAGGTTTTTTTTGTTTGGGTTTTTGGTTTTTTGTTTTTGTTTTTTTAAAGCAGTTATACGCTCTATAGTTTTATTTGGAGATTTCTGGATGGTGGTAGCAGCAATGGAAAGTGATGCTTTGGGCTTTGAAATATAGAGCAAATGACAATTAATTTAAAGAATTGATAGCAAAAAATGAATACTGACTGTTGTTTGAGTAGTTATATATGACTTACTAGTGTTTTGTGATGTGTGTTTTTTACCATGATTGCATGACTACAACAAGTTAATACACAGTAAGGAGATGTGGTGTTTTACAGGTCAGCAGAATGACAATTATTCTACCATGAGCTTGAGATAAAATGATAGCAGAAGTGGCAGTATTAAAAGTTACTGAAACTGTCAGAAGTCAGGCGCTGCTCTGCTATTAAGACTTTGAGGTCAATTTATCATTATTCCAGTTTAAAGGCAGCAATTTTCAGCTGGCCTGTTTCAATATACAACTGCATTTTGCTGAGAAATGTTGTTTTTACATAATTCCCAATTGCAGATAACCTCTTGTTACTGAAAGCTAGCCCAGTTTTGTAACTGATGAGGACATCCATTTGGGCCAGTTAATCATTTTAAAACAAACAAAAATATCCTAAATGCCAAACACCAAAAGCCCCCAACAAAACAAACCAATCAACAACCCCCCCAAAAAATCAACAATCACACAATTATTTTAAATTCCTCCTCTGAAACTGAAAAAAAATCACAATGACTTTGCTGTTCTTTATGGGAGTATGAAAAGTCTGAGTTGTACTTAAGAATGTGTCTCAATTTACATCCAGTCAATGGAATAATTAAGTTGTATTTCAATTAGACATGTGAAGTCCTTTTCCTTTTAGTGCTTTCAGATATGTGTTACTTTCTAGGTGTGCATAGACATACATAGGATTAGGATTTCTGTCTGATTTTATGGCAGTGGTGTTTTTCCTGGAATTGACAGGATAACTACTTTGTACCAATAGTTAGGTCACATGTGTTTGGGGCTTTTTAAACAATATTAAATGCTGGTTTTTTAAAGAACACATTTCAAATAGCTTGATTAATAAGAAACATCTTTAATTCCTGCAGGACTGGGGTAAACCAGGTGACCTGTGGAACTTGGACATCCAGTGGCATGTTCCTTCATCGGAGGAAATAAGCTTTGCTTTTTATTTGCTGGATATGTTCCTGCAGCCTGAGCTCACCAGGCTGGAGCTCTATGCACTTGGAGAGCTGGAAATGTCCAGGTAGGATGGAGAAAGGTGCATGTATCCATTCCTAGTAGTTACTGCCAGTCACACAGGCAGTACAAAAATTGAGAGGAAGATACTGTAATGTTGAACTTTGATGTTAGTTTAAGACTTCCAAAGCTCCTACTTTAGATGAGATAGCATCAAGATTTCCTTAAAGTAACACAGGAAAGAAGTTTCTCACATTTTGCATTTTAATTTATCTTCAGACTGTAAAATACTCACTCTTAAAATATTCCCTCATCCTCCCCATAGAGGCAAGGAATTGTCTTGGCCTTGGGGTAAGGATTTATTTCATAGGTTTTATCTAAGATTTAGATAAAATTCTTCAAAGCAGTTTTCACATTAGTTTCTTACCTGCACAATTTTGAAATACAAAGTCTTCCATGTTTTCCAGAAAATGAAGTTAAATATTGGGATTTGTAAACAAATTAAGATGTCTCAAAAAAGCCTGGCTTGATCTCTGCAGTGCTTCCTCCTGTGTTTAGAACTGATGCAACTAAAGAAAAAAATTTCATACAACTTGACAAAAAAGATGTGGTTTGTCATTTGTGCATTTTCAAGCAATTAACAGATAAGTAACCAGGTTTTCCTCTTTGTTTAAGAGATGATGTGCAGCAGTGTCTTGCCATTGTGCACAACTGCCTGATTGGCTCTGGGAACATTCTGCCTCCTCTCAAAGGAGAAAGAGTGGCTCATCTGTAAGTAACATTTATTTTATGTCCCAAACACTCAGTGATTACGCTTCTTCATGCTGGGTTTGGTGTTTTCTTACTGCTGTTGTCACACAACTGCTGCCAGAAGCTTGCTTTTAGGGAACACTCATAATAAATACCAAGGTACAGAAAATTCACTTGTCAGGAAAGGACTCAAACTCTCCTGTCCTTCCTTACAACAAAGAGCCGTGTGTGTTTCAATGAGTGTGTTCATAGGTTTGACAGAGACCAAATTTCTGCCAGTTTAATAGAACTGATGAGACTGTGTTAACTGGGAAATCAAAATTCTGGGTTCAAGGTGTCCATATGGTGTCCCTGCCTCTGACAAAGTCTGCCCCAAAGGGATGGTTAATTTATAAATGTGAGAACTAAGAACATACTGTTACTAAAACCAGAAGTCTATGTGCTACTAGCATGAAATTTAACTTGTTAAAATGAATTAAATGCCAGTGAAATGCACTTCACTATTTCTGTAGTAATACTTTGTTTTCATGCAGGGTCCCAAGTCTGGTGTCTTTGGAAGAGACAAAGCTGTACACTGGTGTTGAATATGGTGAGTAGATCTCTGTCTGTTCAGGTAGGCTCTAAGTGTTGTTTTCGGAGGGGGGTTTGTTTGTTTCGGGTTCTTTGTTTTTGGTTTTGGGTTTTTTTTTTTGGTAAAAACAATGGATTCTTTTGGAGACCATAATTTTGATTCTTCTCTTCATAGAAATGGGTTTTTATGACCAACAGCAGAGTTCTGTGTACGCACAGTTTTATTTTCAGCAGTGATACACAAGATACAGATCTGCTGCAGCAATCTGCCTGGGGATGGGAGCTCTGTGTTCCTCAATTCGCATATGCTAAATGAACTGCCTAAACTTAGAAATAAAACCAACTGTCAAGGCAGATAAAGAAGGTTGTGTATCTATAAAACCCAAGCAGCTGAGGTGATAAATTGGTGAGAGCCATGTCCTTAGATATAACAAATGGTTATTTTTATAATAGTTCATACTGCCAGTTCTGAATAGTCTGCTCCACAATAAATTGCTTTTTATGCTATTGTGTTATTAACAGACAATGTTTCATTTTCTTTTAGATTTATCCAGGGAGAATTACAGAGAATCAATTGCAAGGGTTACAAGGAAATTGCTGCGTAAGTTTGATCACTCCTGTAACTAAAACCATGTCATACTTCAGTAGGATTTTATAGATAAGGAAACTGTATTGCTTCCTTTGCCTATAATGCTGAAAATTAAGCTTTGCAGAAACAAAATTATTGCTAATTTTTAAAGCTCTTTTCCTGTCTGATTATACATTTAATTTCTCCCAATTGCAGGTTACATTCTTGATAATTCAGAAGATGATACCAAGTCTTTGTTTCTAATAATAAAGGTATGCTTTACATTGTAAAACCGATGGCAAGATGACTTGTTTTGCAAAACAATCATTCTTATCCTCTCTTTCTTTCCACAGATTATCAGTGATGTTTTGCAGTTCCAAGGGTCTCACAAACATGAGTTTGATTCACGATGGAAAAGCTTCAATCTAGTGAAAAAATCAATGGAGAACAGGGTCAGTGACTTGCCTTTGTGAAGCTTTGGTTCCTGAATTGCAGATCTGATACTGAAATCTAAACCAAGGGATGCCTTTTTTTACAGCTTCAAGGAAAGAAACAACACATCAGAGCCTTGCTGATCGACAGGGTTATGCTGCAGCATGAGGTATTTCTTCCCCTTCAATCCTCATTAATTTACTTGAAAAGCTGCTTTGCATAGTTAGCTAAATGTCATCATAACAATCTTGCACACTGGGGTTTTTATATATGTGAAATATAAAAACAACCTGTCCTTTCTTTGTGTTCCCCATGAATTCAGCTGAGAACTCTGACAATGGAAGGCTGTGAATACAAAACTTCCCACCAGGAGATGATCAGGGATCTTCTGTGTTTGTCCACAAGTTCATATGGGCAGGTGAGGAGTAGCCCCTTTTAAACTGAGATTTATGGAGTATTTTCTTGGTCTCTGCAAGTGATTCTACATCCTAAACCTGTTCTTCTGGCTGTTTGCTTTCCAAATGGTCTTAAAAACACCTTGTTTCTGGCAACATTAAGAATCTTCTGTAATTTTGTAGCTATTCTCATGTAAATGCCAGAAACAAGAAGTAGATTTTTATAGACAGGATGGGGTGTTAACAACCTTCCACAAATAATTTTGTTTCTGTGCACAAATACATGATAAAAACTTTATGCATAAATAACTAAAATTGATGAGGATGTTATTTTTATCTAGTAATTTTTTTGTTTCAGGTCAGAAGCAAAGCTCAACAAGCATTCTTCACGGCTCTGGGAACCTACAATTTCTGTTGCAGAGATATCATTCCCTTGGTCCTGGAATTCCTGCGTCCCGACCGGCAAGATGTCACTCAGAAGCAATTTAAAGTACTGTCTGATTAACTTGGTTTTGTGGCTGTCTTTTGAAAGTGTTTTTACATGAGAATTTTTAATAGGGAAAGTGAGATTTGCTTGTTTATCAGCGTGACTGATATTTTCATGGCTAATAGGCATGACTGGTGTAAGGAATTATTTGTATTAGATCTATTTTCAAGAGAAATACTTTGTTTAAAAATGTTCCCTGTGTGCTCAGGTATTACCAAAATGTGAGTTAGCACCTATTTTTAAGTTACTGAATGGAAATTGAAAAGCTGTAGTCAAGGTGAAGCAGTTGTGAATCATCTCCTCTATTATAACTGAGAAATCAGGCAGCCAATCTGTGGATAAATTAATTGGCTGGGTATCCAATCTCATTAAATGAGGACGACTCAGTGCAAAATTTTCAGTAATTTGAGTGAGGCTAAATCTTTATGGAGATTTTAATGACTTGGTAGCTGCAGCTGAGTTTTTATTCTGTGCAGGTGCCAGCATATGTCAATATCACAGATGAGCCGAGCTTTAACTTTCCCAAATTCCATCTTCCATTCCACAGGGTGCCTTATATTGTCTTCTTGGGAATCACAGCGGGGTGTGTTTGGCCAATCTGCATGACTGGGATTGTATAGCACAGACGTGGCCAGCAATTGTCTCTTCTGGGCTTAGCAAAGCCATGTCCTTGGAAAAACCATCCATAGTCCGACTCTTTGATGACCTAGCAGAGAAAATCCATCGGCAGTATGAAACCATTGGACTGGATTTTGCAGTGAGTGACTAATTCTTTGGTGGTCAGACTTGTCTCTATGGACATTCTGTATGGACATATTCTGCTGATTCCAAAGCAGAGACATTAAAAACTTGGGAGTTCAAATCCCAAATCTCTCTACTGTTCACGAACAGGTTCCGGAGAAATGCATGGAAGTGGCTGTTCTGCTGCAGAAGTCAGGACAGCCAAGTTCAGAGTTCCCAGTTCTGGGACAAGAGGAAATTCAGTTGGGAATTCAGCGACAGCAGGAGAAGAATGCTGAGGCTCTGAGGTGAGTTCAGCTTCCTTGAACTGCACATTAAATGTCATCATCCAAAGTGGCTGAACTGAAAAATCCCGAATGTCCAAGGATTGTTGGGCTGCATCTTCTCTCTATGCTTCTATTTCTTCTTTGCCTCTTCCTTTTCACCTTCACACATCTTTTGTTGAGGAACTTTTCATCTGTTTGCCAATGGATCTCTCAGTACCACGTGGTTGATAACTCCCTCTCTTTCTCTTAGGAATTATGAAAATTTGGTCAACATGCTGCTGGACTCTGTGGAACAGAGAAATCTGTAAGTCCCCCTTCTTTGTGCATAAAGGTGGTTTTTTTTGGGTGGATTGGAGGTGGTTGCATGGATCAATATTCAGGAGGATAGTTACCATGGTTGTGATTTTTTTGCACTGGGAGTTTGATTTATTAATATAAGGCATCATCACATCTTGGAGTTAAGCTTTTTCTTAATTAGTCTGGCCTGAGGTTTTTAATATTTTTTAATTTAAAAGCTCCATTTCTGTCTGTAACACTGACATCAGAATAGATTCTAATTGTTCCCATAATATTTGTGTTAAAAAACTTGTAAAAGAATATCCCTATAGGTATTTTACACCATGTAGTTTATATTTTTACCCCTGTGTGTTCCCAGAACATGGGAGGTTTCCCAAAATGAGTTAAGCTCGTTGATTACAGCAGTGCCATTAATTTATGTATTTACATAATGTAATCTTAATACATGTAATAATTTCTGAGTAAAACCAGTAGATAAACTTTAGTATTTGCACTCTGTTTTGAATATTTGGGGTTTTTTCAGGCCCTGGAAGTTTGAGCACATAAGCATTGGCTTCCTGTCCCTGCTCCTGAGGGATGACAGGATCCTGCCCGCCCGTGCCATAAAATTCTTTGTACAGTGTCTCAACCACGATGCGATTGTGGTTCGGAAGGTGAGCCCAGCAGAAGGATTTCCTTTGGGTCTGCAGATCTTTGGGCTTTGTGTCAGGTGCTTATGGGGTTTTGCAGAGATAAAGCACAAAAACTGAGGTGGAACTCCCTCTTTCCCCTTCCAGCCACACACATGTACAAAATTCCCAATCCAAGAAATGGCAGTCTTGGCAGCACAGTAACGTGATATGTGTAAATCTGTAAACTGTGAAGATGTGGGATGGGCTGTGTCCTTATTTATTTCAGAGGTCTTTTATTTGCAGATGGCTGCTTTTCCCACCTGCAGTTTGTTATTTGAAGGGAGCCATCAAAGTGTTTTGCTTGTTGTGTTGCTGCCTCAGGCTCAAAACAAGCCTTCTTTTCCCCCCAAAATTATCAAAACAATATTAAATTCAAATTATTAAAACAAAATTATCAGTGAGGTTTTCTGGCCTATAAAGTAATGCATGTCCTGTATCCCCTGAAATAACCAGGATTATTTCCTCATGGAGTTTGCTCCAGTTTTCACTGGCTTTTTAGGGAGGATGAGCCCCACATGCTTCTGAGGGAAATGTATGGAATGAATACATTAATGCCCATTTTTTACTTTTCCTTAGGTGGCCATATCAGCAGTGGCTGGGATTCTTAAGCAGCTTAAGAGAGCACACAAGAAAGTGCCCATCTGCCCTTACAAAATAAGTATGTTTTATTTAATATAAGACATATTTTACATTTGTCCTAACATGTTTCTAAAAGCCTTCTGGTTAAATTAAACCTAGAATCACGAGCTTCTGTTTTCTCCCTGGTTGTTAGTGTTCTAAGCAAATAGGTAAATATGGTAAAGAAGTAATATATTGTTAATTTTTCAGTTTTGGGTTTTGCTTTTGGGGGTTGTTTCCTCTCCAAAAACCTTGTAATTTGTGAGAACAATTTGTATGTCTCCTTTTTAAATTTATATATATTTTTATCATTTCTATGCATGTTCATTTTGATTTTCTTCTTGGATCAGGTGGGAGCCTGAAGCCTTCCAGCATCCAGGCTGGTGACAGAGATGACAACCAGTGGCTGCACTACAACAGCCAGAGCCTACCAAAGACCAAGGAAGCCTGGGAATCCTGCTGTTTTGTGGAGAAAACACACTGGGGATATTACACTTGGCCCCAGTGAGTAGCATTAGTGTTGAGGTGGAGTTGAGAAAGTCAGCAGGAAAAATTCTGTGGGAAATAAAATCCTGTCTTATTATGATTTTCAATTTTTTTAATATATATGTATTTAATTTGATTGAACCACAAAAAACGTGCAAATTATTTTGTCCTTGCTCCTTGCTTGTTTTACCATTTCTGGGTGGGTTTTATGTTGGTTGGTTTGGGGCTTTTTGTTTATTATTTCTTTTCTGCCCATTTCTGTCTATATGGGATATAGGCACAAAAAGGGACAAACTCCACATGGCTGTTTAACTGCTGCTATTAAAATGAAATATTCATATTGGAAATCAGATAAATGTAGAGTATTCTATCCATAATAATTCTGGATTGCTTGTATAGCAAAACCTTTAATAACATTCATTCTGTTGTAAATTTTCTTCTTTAAGTGTTGATCTTTTGGAATTGAGGATAAGTTCTATTTAATATTGGGAACATAGAAAACAACACTGTAGAGAGCAGAAACACGTCCTAGTGTATTTTTATTTTTTATTTTAACTTTTTAATTACTTACCTTTTGTTTTTAATATTCAGAACTATGACAGTTTATGCACCAGTTGAGCAGCAGCCAAAGCTTGGGCGAAGGAGAGATGAGCTGACAGAGGTAAGAGTTGGAAGTCTGGGTGATTTTTTTAATAGTACTTCTCCTTTCTTCTTTTAATATTTTCAACAGACTACTGTGTAGATCCCCAGAAGATGCTTTTAATTGTATTTTTCTAATTCTTACTGTGTCAGCATACCAGAAGGAGTTTTATTTTAGTGTATTGCTGCTTTTCTCTCAGAGATTGTGGAATAATTGTATTAATGAGCACTTTCTTGTTTCCTTTCAAATCATGATCAGAGTTGAGAACAAGGTCATTAATGACAGTGGGAAGGACTAATTTTTAGGGGTTGTGATAATTCCCTGTAAAATGAAGGGGAAATGGGTAACCAAGCCATCTCTTTCCTTGAGAATTTACATGAAACATGGGACTTGTAAAGATCAGGATATCACTGTGACAAGCAAAACACCTCAAAGCTAATCCTTTTTTTTTTTTCTTCCTGTTACAGGCAGAACAAATTATATATGATCACTTTTCTGATCCCAAGTTTGTTGAGCAGTTAATAAAATTTTTGTCTTTAGAAGACAGGAAGGGAAAGGACAAATTTAATCCTCGCAGATTTTGCCTCTTTAAGGTAAGGAGAGTTCAATCACTAAATTGCTCTCATTTTGTAGACAATTCCCAGAGCATGGAAAAGCCATAGGCTGCTGGGCTCATACTGTTGCAAAATGTTGATTTTTAAAGCTGCTCTGGGTAATTCTATTAATCCTCTCTTCTGATTAACGACTTAAGGAAACATATTTAGAGTATTGTAATAGTCTGAAGGACACTGGTGTATAATGCTCTTTAAAAAAGCAAAGTAATTTCACTTTCTGCACATTCAAACTCAAGTGTTTCACAATTTTATGATGTTCTTGGGAAAGACAGTATTTTAGGTAGTTCCTGAAGACCCTTTCCCCTCTTGTTTTCCAGGGCCTTTTCAGAAACTTCGATGATGCCTTTTTGCCAGTTCTTCAGCCCCACTTGGAGCAACTGGTTGCAGACTCCCACGAAAGTACCCAGAGATGTCTAGCTGAAATCATAGCTGGCCTCATAAGAGGTTCTAAACACTGGACCTTTGAGAAGGTGCTGGAGCAGTACTTTTGAGTCATTCTTGGAAGTTAAAGAGTAATTTGAATTGTTAACCCAATTAGAAGTTGATTGCCAAACTTGGAGCACAATTCATTGCTTGGTTTGGTGCCTGTTCTTTCCAGGTATTAGGAAGATGCTCCAGTATTAAAACTAGGAACAGTTTGCTGTTAAGGAGATGGCAAAGCTGATGTGGCTTGTAATTTCCAATAGAAATAAGTGCTTATGTCCACCATGGACTGCTAAATATTTATTTAATTCAGGCCTAGCTTTCTATGCCAAAAAATAATCCTGGGAGAATCAGTACAAAAATAAAGAAGACATTTTAATACCTGCACTGGGTTTGAGATCCTTAAATAGCAAAATCTTGTCTCTTGTGTTTTTGCTGGGTAGGTGGAAAAACTTTGGAAGCTTCTGTGTCCATTACTTCGAACAGCTTTATCCAACATCACAGTGGAAACGTACAATGACTGGGGCACCTGCATTGCCACCTCCTGTGTAAGTATTCCATTTTTTGTCTCCTAAAGCTGGATCCACTGTGGATTAACATTCCTGCAGTGAGCTGTGCTGCTGGGCAGCAGGGTCAGTGATAGGTCACAAATATCTTGGGTCAATAATTCTTCCACATCACTCAGCAGAACTCAGTGTAGTTTGCCAGCAGCCAGAACCTGAATTAGCAAAATTCAGGCATGGTTATTCAAATATCTCAAAAATGAAGCTAAAATTCCTTCTATTCTAGTTGTATTTACCAATTAATTAAAACTGTGCATAGTTCTTACTGGGTTTTTCTTCTATTGAGGTTCATTGTGAAAGCATACAGAATGTTACACTTACTTAATAAATAAGCCCAAGGGATGAAAAAAAATCTCCCTCATTTACTTACATCTCTGCTCCCTGTTCTTTTCCAGGAGAGCAGAGATCCTAGGAAACTGCACTGGTTGTTTGAATTGCTGTTGGAATCTCCACTGAGTGGTGAAGGAGGATCATTTGTGGATGCCTGGTAAAATTAATTTGAACTGTTTTATTGTGGTTGACTAGCATAAGAAATGCAGCCTGGATAAGCTGTATTGAGAGGATACAGCTGCTCCAGCTGCCTTGTAGAGGAGGGGAACAAAGGCAATTATTTCCAATTAGCTTTCCCCACACAATGGCAGGGTTTTCATGACAATTTTTTTAATACAACTCAATTAATAGGATGGGAAGGTTTGGGGCTGGCAGAGCAGCGTGCTGTTGTTTCACTGGGCAATTTTAACCCATCTTTGCTCGTTGAAGGACACTGATGCACTGACACACTTGTGCACATTCCCAAAGAAAGTCTGGAGGGGACTAGGGAAGGAGGAATGTTCTGTATGACTAAAAATGAGCTCTTCTGATTCCCAGTCGGCTTTATGTGCTGCAAGGGGGCCTAGCCCAGCAGGAATGGAGAGTGCCAGAGCTGCTGCACAGGCTGCTCAAATACCTGGAGCCCAAACTCACCCAGGTCTACAAGAACGTCCGAGAGAGAATAGGAAGGTCAGTATTGTCTGCAAATAACTCTTCGTTTTATTTGGGTACTTAGGTAGCTAAATAATTAACCTGAAAAGCATTAATGCTTGTAGCAAAAATCAGATAAATAATTAACAGACTTGCTTCAGAAATTCCTGATGACTTCTCTGTACTTTTTTTCTTATTTTCTTAGGATGTTTTGAATTGGGAGGGACCTTAAAGCCCATCCAGTCCCACCCTTGCCATGGGCAGGGACACATTCCACTATCCCAGAGTGCTCCAAGCCTCGCCCAGTGTGGCCTTGGACACTTCCAGGGATCCTGGGGCAGCCACAGCTTCTCTGTGCAACCTGTGCCAGGGCCTTGCCAATCTATTGGCCTATATTCGTTTGACATCTCTAAAGCTCTTAGAAGAGACATTCGGCTTTAAATAGCTTTGAATTGAAGATGAGAGGAAATTTTCTCTTAAGCATTAACCCTCAAAGGTCAGGCAATTGATCTTGGGATCATTTGAAGTTCACAGGTCACTGTTCTCTGGACAAGAGCCGTGCTCAATGTGTGTTCCTACGGGCTTGCTTTGTTTTTTTAGTGTGTTGACCTACATATTCATGATAGATGTTTCCTTGCCAAACACTGCTGCAACTAAATCTCCTCGTGTCCATGAATTTACTACCCGAATACTTGAAAAACTTAAACCCCTCATGGAAGCAGATGAAGAAATCCAGAATCATGTTATGGAAGAGAACGGGGTCGGTGAACAAGATGAGCGAACTCAGGGCATTAAACTCTTGAAAACAAGTGAGTTAAGGAGGTCAAGGATTGGGGGGGTATTTTAGCACATGATGATGGAGGTCTGCAAATTGTGTAGCAGAATTGTTAGTATTTTTCTTCTTAATTGGTGATTACTTCTCTTTATTCAAACAGTTCTGAAATGGTTGATGGCGAGTGCAGGACGATCTTTCTCTACAGCTGTCACAGAGCAACTCCAGCTGTTACCTTTGTTTTTCAAGGTATGTCCTTTACTTTCTCCTTTATTGGTTATTGGCTTGATTAAAAAAGGATTGTATATATACTGAAGTTACTTTATTTATATATATATATATATTTATAATATTCCTAGACCAGGTTACATGTGGCATTGAACAACCAGTTGAAGGTGCCCATGCCCATGGGGCAACCCAGAGCATTCCATGATTCTCTAAGGGACCTTGAGGTTTTTTTCTTTTGTTTCCTGACTACACAATTCTTTCTAAGCAGCTCCTGTTGTTCCTCTGATTCTTGTATTCTTGAAATCTGTGTCATTCAATTTACTTCTGAAAAAAATTTCAAGTATGAAATAGTCCATACTTGTGTGCACAAACATCAATGAATTACCCAACAGTAATCTGTGTGACCATAAAATAAAGGTTTATTGAAGTGAAAGTGACCTTGGTAAAGCTTTGTCTCAGTTTTGGACCTGGATCTAAAGTATAAAATGAATTGGGTTTGATACCAAGAGGATGGAGAACCAAAACCTCACCTAGATATCTTGGTTATTTACTGAGAATATTTAATTTATTCATATTGATTGTTTTCCCCAGCTAACCTAATCTTTCAGCATTATACTGAATGTATTTTTCCTAGACAGCTATCCTTTCATGAGATTACCCTTGTTTTGAGGATTTTGCTGTCACCAGTGCCTATTTACTAACAGATTTTGTTCCCTCCCTGCTCTTATTTAGATTGCACCTGTGGAGAATGACAACAGCTACGATGAGCTCAAAAGAGATGCTAAGATGTGTTTGTCCTTGATGTCTCAGGGTTTGCTGTATCCTCAGCAAGTGCCTTTGGTACTTCAGGTGCTAAAACAAGTGAGTGTGTTCTAACCAGCTTAAAACTTCTTCTCATTTGAGAGAAGGGTATACAACACTTATGATTCTAAGCAAATCAAATACTGATTTAGATCTGAAAGACTTTAAATAAAGTGTTTTAAAACACTTAGTAAGTGTATCTTCCTTAAGATTTAAGCCACTTATTTTTGATAACCAACTGAGCAGCATTTTGATATATTAACATTTGGTTCAGTAGTGGATCACTTTAAGTCTCCTCATGAGTATAACAATTAAAAATCCAGTTTCAGAATGAGTCTTTAGCTAAGGAACTGCCCTTAAATCTGATTTTTTTTTTAGGGTTTTACAATATATTTCTGTTAACAATCTGCTTTGGAAGTAAAGCCTGTGAAAAATATTACCTAAATAATAGCTGTCTCCTGTGGAGATAAAAAGTGTATGAAACAAAATTACCTGAATAAAGGAAGTTCTTCACAACTGCCCCCAGAAGCCTTTTTCTTAGATGTTGTTCACTTTCCATCAGGGGCCTGCTTTCTTTGACATTTTTGCCTTCTCACCCTGATTTATTCACTGCAGACAGCAAGAAGCAATTCTTGGCATGCCCGATACACCATCTTAACCTACCTCCAGACCATGGTGTTCTACAATCTCTTCATCTTCCTCAACAACAGCGAGGCAGTCAGTGACATCAGGTGGCTGGTGATAAAACTCCTGGAAGATGAACAACTCGAGGCAAGTGATCCCTTCTCTGCACTGCTTTCACACCACTGTTTCTTGCCTTTGTCAAGTTTTATGGAAAAGCTGACGTAAATCAATTCAGGAGGTGTTTCTAGCTCAGCATTCTTCATGCTTTGAAAATTAGCTTTATAAGATTTGTTTCTTTCATATTCATTCCAAGAAAATAGTTGATAATTAAATACTCCGTTAGTGATTTTTTTCTCAAGTTACATTGCCTCTACTTTTTCACAGAATGCTGCATTGCTTGGAGGTTGGTTTCAGTACATGAAACAGGGATATTATTAATTCCACTATAAATGTGTGTTGGTAGGAAAATTCAACGTCCAAGTCAAATCCATTCCTGTGTGAAAAGTGTGTAGAAACTCTATTTATTACTCTATAGGTCTGCCTCGCATCTAATCATATCATAATAATGACAAAAATACTCTTTATATTTACATCAAGAACAACATAGAACTGAGGGACTTGCATTAAGTTATGTGAATTTAAGTAATGTTTAAGCAAAGTGAAGAATCTTTGGTGTTAACCTCCTGCCTGGCCTATCTCCCCTGCACCATCATTTTCCCTGGTGTTTTTGTGCAGTTGGCAAATACCAATGAAATCTTACTTTTGGATGCTTTTTTCCTTCTGGAAGAAAGATTCTGCATCACCTTGCAATCCTACAGAAATTGTTTATTATAACGCCTACCTCATAATCTCACACCATTTTGAAAAATACCTTTTATTCACTTGAATGCAATTTATCCAGTTACTTTAAATGTACCAAATTATCCCTCTGCACCGCAGAGGTGCAAATCCAAAAAGCCTACCTGTGTTCCTAACCACTCTGCATCATGCTGTTGCCATGGAAGCTTTCACTTTTCTCTGAAAAGTAATCTTGTTCTTTCTTGGTAATAACTAAGATGCAGCGTCCTGCTGAGTAATTCCTGTGTAGCTTTTGGATGCTAGATTTTTAAGATGAGAATCATTAGCTTTGACTAGGATTTGGTGTCTTTGCTCTATAGAACTGAGGTTTTGGTTCTTGGATTTTAAGATAGTTCTATTTTTTTGCTTATTTTGATAAAAAGGGACAGACCTGATGATGATTGTTTTAATATGCACAGTACTCACATCTTGATAAGCATTTTTCAAATTGCACTGCAGTTTTACAGGAATTAGAGTATTTCCTCTTCGTTTAAGTAGCCCCTTGCAACTTCTGCAGTTGGGTTTGGCTGGTGCTGTTGAGTACTTCATTCTAATATTTTTGCACTTTTATAGACTGTGATCGGTCCCTTCTGACCAAAAAAACCCAAACCCCATAGGGCTTTGTTTTTATATTCTGTATTTCATTGTGAGTGCGATCATTTATAAATTATTTAGTGCCAGAGGTGGTGAGTGATCAGCTGCTTCATGAATGGTTTTAAAGCCTTTGCTTCCAGGTGCTCCTCACAGCAAAGTGTTCCTTCTAGCTGGGTGATTAATTTAGAAATTAAAGTGGTTGTAATACAGGGAGTAGAGATGTAAATAAGCCCAGCTCTCCAGGGAGCTTGCTCACTTCCCAGCCAAGCTGCTTTGTGTCTGGCTCTTCTATTAGCACATCGTGTCTCATTTAATAGCTCAGCTCTTCAGGGACTCACAAACTGCTGATAAACAACACTGTGGGCCTCTCACCTCATCCTTCTTCACTATCAGCAAAGTAGATCATGTTAGAATAGTACCTTGTAGAAATTTAAATGGAATGGGCCGGAGTCTCAAGAGCTTATTTGAACTTTCTCTGTTTAATTATTGCAGCTCTTGCAGCTGTACTTATGGCTTTGTGAGGCTCAGAACATCGTGTTCAAGGATGTGATTTATTATTATAATCTGCTGCATTGGATTCAGAGCACTGGGAGGTGTTTGTGCTCCACAGAGACAAATGTTCTGTTTGCAGTTACCTGAGACAGAATGTACCTATCAAAAATTTGGTGGCAGCATCTCAACCAGTTGATTTGGTTTGCAAGTTTGTAAATGTTTGGGAGGCTTTTGTCAGAATGTAATTATGGAAAGTGTGAGTGAGTTTTGGAGGGACTCCCAATTTAAATACAGTTTTACATGTCTATAACTTCCTGGCTTTGGGAGATTTGAGGAAATGAGAGAAATTAGTAATACTGATGGGTTAGTCACTTGTTTTTAAAAGCAAGGATGAGTTGTCTTTAATTCTTGCGCTATGGGTAGAACAGAATCAGGTGAGTATCTGGAACGTTCCTTCTGACTTTTCTTGGAAAAGCTCTTCTGCTTTTGTCAGGGGAAAAACGACATGCTTTTGAGTAAAGCCCACTCTAAAACTGATGTTGATACAGAGCCTGTTAAGAATTTTGTGAAGCAGGTTGATTATTTAGTCTCAGTCAACATTTGTTTCTAAACTTTCTAAAGCTCCTCTATTGACAGTGGAGTTAAATTACACTATTTGCTTGAGTAGCAGGTCACTTTATGGCAATTTTTGTGACAATAGGTCTGTATTACAGCAAAGCAAGTTTTTTAATTTTAAAGAGCCATCTAATAAACTACTAATAGCAGGATAATACATTAAAGGCTTTTGCTGAGGAAAATGTGCCCACTTGGGTTAGTTGGGTGTGCTTAAAAGGGCAGTAATGGCATAAATAAAGTATGTTCTGTCCCACCTGTGCCTAGGTGAGGGAGATGGCTGCCACCACGCTCAGCGGGCTCCTGCAGTGCAACTTCCTCACCATGGACGGGCCCATGCAGACTCACTTTGAGCAGCTCTGCAAGATGAGGCTTCCCAAGAAAAGGAAGAGGGACCTGGCCTCGGTGGGGGACACAATTCCTTCAGGGGGTAAGAAAGCAGCTCAGGAAGAAATCAATGTTTTGGGTAGCATAGACTGCCATAGAATTTGATGGGTAGCAGAAATGGTAAGAATACACAGCAAAGGCAACTATTTTTATTAAGTATTCCTATGTTAAATTAATTTCTTACTCTTTTAGAATTAACGTTAAAGAGGTTTTTCCAGTTTCCAGTTCACAGAGATAAGGATGCAAATGATGAGGGATAGCAAGTTCCTCAATAAGTACGGTTCCTTGGCTGTCACAACATAGTTTCACTCCTTGCCCACCTTAGCCTTCTCTTTGTTAGCAGTGTGGATTTTTAATTAAAAACAAACAAACAAGCCAACAAACATAAAACAACCAACCAAAAAATAAACCAGAACAAACCCACCCCTTAGCTAACCCTGATTTGGATCTCTGGCTTCTGCATGGGAATTTAGTGCATCTGAGTTATAGTCATTTGACCCACAAGTTTGGCTTTCCATATTCTCCAGTAGTTCTTTGATTTGAGAAAACAAATGCAGAAAGATAGAACATGGAGATGTCATTCATGAGTTATTCATTAGTTTCTTTGAGAGAGGGAGGCTCATTTGAAATGTTTATAAAGTGTCTAGCAGTTGCAGATTGATTCCTATTGGAAGAAAGTATAAAAAATTAAAGATACGAGAATGAATCTAGGATTCTGAGCAAGGAAGCAGAACCAGTCTGGAAGTCCATAAGCTGATGTAGAACTCTATGGATTTCTACAGTCCTGGAGGCCTCTGCAGTGCCAGGAGCTTTGTTGCTGGTTTTCTTTAATGATGTGGGTTGATGCCCTGTTTTTGCAGACCTGGTGAAGCGCCACGCCGGCGTCCTGGGGCTCAGCGCCTGTATCCTGTCCAGTCCCTACGATGTGCCCACCTGGATGCCACAGCTCCTCATGGATCTCAGTGCCCACCTCAATGATCCCCAGCCTATTGAGGTAAAAATACAGCAGTTCTCTATTTAACAGAACACAGCTGAATACCTGTAACTCATTCTCAGTTCTCTTTTCCTAGAAAAGCATAGGAACCTATTAAGAAATTTAATTTCTGCTGCTTTTACTAAATGACTCCAAATAGTTTTAAAGCATGACCTGCTTTAAAGTATTTATTTTTGTGGTAGATCTGTACTTACTTCCAAATGTAAAGCATTAAACTGAAAGCTGCAAGAACTGCATTTATAATGAGGAAGTGGGGTTTTTTTCATTAAAGATGTCCCTTTTCTGCATGCCATTACAGGAAACATCAACCTCAACCAAAACATTAGTCTGGAATTTTTTAAATTGAAGTGTTATGAGCTGCCCTAGAAATAAGTTCTTAAAGAATAGTTGCCTTTAACTCTTATTGTTTGGTCCTGTCTTTTGGATTTTGTTGACTGTAGTTGTTTTAGCCAGAGGAGTGAGATAAAGAATTCCTTTGTTTTCAGACCAAAACCAGCCTTTCGAAATGGCCAAGGAAAAGGCAACGAGGGAAAGGAAAAGCACTTGGCTTTTACTTTATAAGAATGTCTAAATGTTTCCCAGATCAAAATTACAGGTCCAGGAATCCTTTTTATACGAATGTTGGAGTCATGACCCTGGTCAGAAGAACAACCAGAACTGTGAAAATTAAAATCCTGGGCTGAATTCCCCAGAGCCCTCCTATCCTTGGGTCTGCTCTGACCCTCAGTGGTACTGAGCAGTTGTGTTTGTTGTGTCCAACATTGGTTTTGGTGTGGAGCTGGAGTCCCTGACTGACAGAGCTCCATCCCAATTGTGCTGGCAGATGACTGTGAAGAAAACGCTGTCCAATTTCCGGAGAACCCACCACGACAACTGGCAGGAGCACAAGCAGCAGTTCACAGATGACCAGCTCCTGGTGCTCACTGACCTCCTGGTTTCACCCTGCTATTATGCATAGGTGGGTCAGCTGGGGGGTTTTGCCAAAAGCTTCACTCTTACAAATTCTACTTGAGAGTCAGGAAGAATCCTTAACCACAGGAAAAATGCTGCAGTCAAATTTCTGGCCCTTGCCCTCCTCCAGTGGTTTTGGTTAGATTTATTTTGGTTAAATATTTTAAATATTGTCTATCTTTCTGTGCATTTCTGTGCCTTGCTAAGACATTTACACTTCTTTTCTTGAATATTGATGTTCTTTTCTTCATTTTCTGCCAGTTGGCTGCCTTTTAAATCCCTGGCAGTGCCCCTAAAGTGCTGCTTTGTACTTCTGATACATCTGAGGACTTTACACCACCCAGTCCAGGCTATCACCTACATCTCAGGATGGGGAATGGCTGCTACCACTCGGTTTCCTCTTCCTCGCTCTGGCTTTGCTGCCAGGGCTCTTCACACAGGCATGTCCCCAAAGAGTGAATCCATTCCTGGGGTTTCTCTTTGTTACACTACAAGATTCCCATCTCCATTGTATTGTGATGTTCTGTGACAGTATTCCAAGAGAAGCTTTAATTTATCTTTTCAAATAAACAAGAGCATGAGGCAATATTTGTGTTTTGAACTCTTTCTTCTTTCTTTTCAGGTTTCTCCTGGGGAAAATGAGGATTTAGGAATTTTTCTGCAAAATAAAGGAAACTCAAAAGAAATTGATCACGTAGAGAACTTTGTGCTGGAAATCCTGATGCCTAACCAAAACCACTTTTAAATACAAATATAGAGGCCTGGATCTATTCAAATGGAATTTCACCTCCCCAGGGAGCAGCCAGGGGAGCCCCGAGGCTGTGCAAGGCCTGATCCTGAGTCCATGGCAAGACCCTTCTTGGCCTGCATCACACATCAGTCTTGTTTCTGCTTCCTTGCACACAGTGACCTACACTGCACATCCCTCACCGCCTTCTTCTGCCCCCTGTTCCCAACATTAAGGATATGCAGAACCAGAGAGTGCCGCCACCTGGAATTTTTTCAGAATTGGAGTTCTCCAATTCTGCCAATGCAACTCTTCCCCCAGTCCGTACATAACCCTGGGAGCCTTCCTTCCTCAGAGTTTTATTTTTCACTACTGGGATTTGAGTACCATCCAGTCCACCTCAGGGCAGCATTGCCTTTTTGTATTCTTTCCCTTGTGCAAATGTAAATAGCTGAGCTCTGTGCAGGGGTGGCGGGACGCAGCATGAAGCAGCTCCTGCTGCCTGGCCAGGCCTTTGGGGGTGTCTTGACCATGGATGGAAAAAAAAAATCTATGATTCTCTGCATATTTTTAAGAGGGAAATGGGTGTTTCCATGTAATTAGAGCCCACAGACAGGAAATGATGGACTGTTAGTGGTGGTTGAATTCACAGAATGAAATGTATGCACAGTGTGGAAAGGCAGTTTTTAACAGTGTATCCTCCAGAAGACTGAGCAAGCATATCTTGTTTGAAGATTATGGAAGCTCTGTGGTTTTTTGCTTGCAGCTTTGTTAAGAGACTGGTATCAATTGGCTGTTTAACAAACTGTTTAATATGTGTTACATAGTTGTAAAAGACTGTATAAATTGTAGAGGCATTGCATTGACAAAACATTGTACAGTTTGCAACCTTTTACATAACACCATTGTGAGATTAATTTGTAAAGATTCATACTTAGATGTTAATACAGTAGTGGTTCTGGCTTTTGTATCAAAACAAATGCCATTCTTAGTTTTTTAAATTATTTTCTTTAACAGAATATCTCTGGCTGAGAGGGTTTGTTTTGCTTTTCATGTATCTCATGACTGTGTCTCATTCAGATTTTACTGCAACACTTGTGGCCATTTCTCAGTGCTGACATCACATTCTGGTGTGATCCATTCATAGAACGCGAGGTACATGGAAATAACTCATAAACTGCTGTGTGTTTCATCTTTCATGCAAAACCCCCCCAGGAGCACTGAGACCTTTGTATGGCTCATCCCAAACATCCAAGCACAGCAATGCTCCTGGGGCAGTATTTAGGAGTGTCAGCACACAGATGTAACCACTGGATAGCGTAGTGCCAAAATTATGGTTTCTATTGTGTATGTAGTTTAAGACCCAATAAATGGACTGTTTGTAACTACTGCATCTTCCTGTATTTCTAAAAAGGAAATACGTTGGTTTGAGACCATAACTTCAGGTTTTACAGTGCTTTTGAGTTTTTGGATGGGGCCTGTGTTTGTCTTGGGATTTGGTAATGAGTTAAGGCAACATTAAAGATTAGTTAAAGATCTTGTTCTAATGTCCAGGAAATCAGCTTTTGCATTTATGGAAAAATTCCTGGCACAAGGTAAACACTTGTTAACTTTTGAGAACTAGTTTCTGTTGGAGAGGGTTTTGCTGATAGAATTAAATCTTTACAAGTGATGAAAAGCCTTTGCTGCAGAGGATCATCTTTAAAGGATCCTTGGCTGATGGAAGTGTTGGATGTGCTGTCCTGCAGCTCTGCTGCTTTGTGCTTTACTTGGGAATCTCTTTCCTTAGTCAGGATGTAGCTGGAATTGGTTGAGAATTCAGTGCACTGTAAGGAATCATGCTCTAGTCTAGAGTGGTATTAATTCCCAATACCTTATAAATCCACAGTAAATTGCTCTATCCAAACAGATCCCGCAGTAAATACACCACAATATTCAAAATACATTTCTATAGGATAAAACACACCTGTGGTAGTGTGAGCAAACTTGTGCTGGTTGAGTTTTGGTGAGGGAAGGGTTGGTAGTCTCTAGTCCTGAAAATGCAGGAACAATTTTATACCACCAAATCTTTACCAAATACCACAACTCCATTACTGGATTTATTCCCTAACTTTCCCCAAGCAACATCCTGAATTCTGAACTTCCATCACTGATGTGTCATACTGTCTCTTCCCTGAAGCTGTCGAGATAAACTAACTGCAGTACCTCAGTCTGGAGAGGGAGAGATTTCTAGCATGAGAAGAGAGAATTTTTCCCCTTGGAACAGGAAAAGAGATGGAAAAATATCTTGAGGAAAGTTTGACATCCTTAGTGACCACCTGTAAGACTGCACAGATAACATGTGACCATGATGGGGAAGCACCAAAGAAAGGCAGAGACTTAATGCAGAATTTGGGAGGTTTGGGAGGTATTTTGGTTTGTTGAGGTTGGTGGTTTTTGTTGGGTTTTTTTTGGGGTTTGGTTTGGTTTTTAAGCACTGAAGTTGCCAGTGATGTACTGCTCAGTGACTCCTGCTAGACCATTACGTGGTGTAATCTCCCATATTTCCATAATCAATTGGGTATATTTGATGCTTATTTTGATATGTAAGAAAATCACCAAGTAGGCAAATTAGACTTTTAACCTGTACTTTTGGGTGGTGTCACAGTCTCAGCCTTGGTGGATTGTGTTGCTAACAAGTTCATGTATGGATAGCTTTGGGCTTTAATTAAAAGAGGCAAAGGGACGTAGTTCCTTATTTCTCGTATGACTGTATTTCTGTTATGTCCAGGTATCTCCCTTTCTCCTTCCTTACTTCTTTCCTAGGCTCTTGGGACTGCTGTGCTGGGTACACTGGATGATGTGATCGTGTCTCCTGTCAGCTTTTCACAGTTAGGCATCCCCAGCATCCCACACCCTTCTCAGTCTCACACTTCCTTTGTCAGCTTCAGGCTTCCTGGAATCCTGCAACAGAGCCTCTGCCTCCCTTTTCCCAGGGTTGTGGAAAACACAATAATCTAATAAGATGCAAGGGGGAAAATAAAGCCCTGTGGCAGTAGAAGGGTTTGCTGACTGCTGTCCTGGGAAGAGTTTAACCTTGCTGTGAGTTACCAGCTGATGTGTTTTGCATCCTCATAGCATCCTGCAGTACCTGGAAGGCAACTTCTGGTGATTTCTAATAAAAGGAGGGAAATTCAACCTTAGCCTGCTCTAGACTTCCCAGTTGCCAGATGTTGCTGTTTTTGCCACTGTAACTATGATGGCCTGGTTTTAAGAGAACAGCACGACGACCACATTCTTTGTGTGGCGCTCAGGCTAATGACAACGCTTGCACCAATATGGAGGACGGTCGAAAAGCGTTTATTATCTTAAGCATGCAGTTTATATACTCTGTCTTATCAGTTTATATACTCTCAGTCTTATCACTACGTCAGAGGGGTCTTGTTACACTTCTTAGGTTAGTAGGGAGAATGGAAAAGTACTGGTATGCAGTTAGAGGGGGGGTTTACATTCCTGGGGTGATGTCTTGGGGGGTTGGAGGAGTTTTTTCTGTGGCCTTTCCGTTACAAACCCGATATCTTCCGAGCGCCTGTCCCTGTCCAACCACAGCCAGAAGGCAGATGAACCCCTCTTCCAAGGGTGGTTAACCAGGTGGTTAATCCAAGGCAAGGAGCTCAGGGCCTTAAACAGCCTGGTTTGATGTCAAAGACAAACTCTGTGGAAGATGTAGAATATTGCTGAGCAGATTTTGCTGCTGCAGATGGAGCTGGACACACATTTCCCTTGGGGAATAGGAGATGTCATCATTTCTGATTGACTTCTTAGGAAAGCCAGCAATAAACCAAATAAATCTGTTCTAGCAATAAGTGCAGTCAGATTACAGTAAATCCAGGTAGAAGCCCAGCTGAGTTCACCCTGAAAATATTCTGTTAAAAGCTTTTCACTGCTACTCTTATTTCTTCTCTCATGGGTTTTTTTGTTTTGTTTTGGTTTGGTTTTTTTTGTTTGGTTTGGTTGGTTGTTGTTGTTGGTTTGGTTTGGTGTTTTTTGGTGGTTTTTTTTGTGGTTTTTTTGTTTGTTTGTTTGTTTGTTGTTGTTTTGTTTTTTTCTGGGTTAATCTCATCTTGTATTATTCCAGCTGCTTTCCCCTAGAACTCTTTCGTTAAAATCATAAGATACAAATCTTTGAGATGGGAGCAGATTTCAACAATTTAAAGTAATTTCCAGTAAATATCTGCAAAAGAACACTGTTGTCAAAAATGCCTTGGGAGCATTGTTTCTCCTTATGCAGTAGGAACTCCAAGAGTGAACAATGAGAAGCTTGATAGGTCTAGAGAGCCCTGGATTATTAAGGAATTAATTTAAGGAAAGGCTTGAGTGCTGCAAAGACTAAATACCCTTGTACCTTGTGGCAAGGTAAGTTTTGCTTTTGTGATTCCTACCTTGTAAAACACACTTTCTTCCACTGCTTTTCTCCCCCACCCAAACTTTGGCAATTCTTTTAAAAGCTAAAAAGTCCTTTTTAAAAGGGGGACAGACTGGTGAGACACTTTGCTGTGCCAAAGGGGCTGGGACAGGCTTTGTGCTCCCATGGAGATGTTTTTGGCTTCAGCTCATTCCCTTGCTCCCTAAGAACAATCCCTTCTCATTTTCTGCTGGAATGATTAAGTCTTGCAGGCTTGAACCAGCTACACTTTTCCCTCCATTTCAAACCACAGGTAATAACTGTAGAGGGGTAAAACAACCAAACTCCACTCTTGCATTAGGCTAACATTTTGTCACTCTTGTTTAATCCTAAAATTCAGCGTCCTCTGATGTTTATAAATAAGAAAATTCATGGAGGGAGGTCCCATTTTGTCGATGAAAAAGCAACTCTTACTCAGGAGGGCCCAGATTCACCCACAGATTTCACATTAACCATAACTGGAGAACAACAATACAAGTAAGGGAAAGTAAGAGACAGCCAAGCTGAGAGAGGACATAATTTGAAGCCACAGGAAACCATGTTTTGGGTTTTGAACCTTCCCTCTCCTATACACAACCAGTTTAAGGACAAAACCAAGGCAAAATGCACCTGCCCAAGTTGCAAGGCACTGCTGCAGCCAACTGCTGCCATTTCCCCCCATTGAGCAAAGCCACCCCATTGCCACTGGGAGAGTGTTTAGTGGTGCAAGGTTCACAGGCCAGGCTGCTGTCACCAGCCAGTGGGTTAAAAAAACATTGCTGTGGGGTCTAGAAAGGAATGTGTTGAAAAATAAGCAGGCAGGTGGGACTGGGAAGCTTTCAGGTATCAAACTTGCACACTTGTGGCTGTCTGGGTGGTTCTACAAAGCACCTGGTGTAGGGGATGGTTATTAAAACAATAGATTATGTATATATAATGATTGTAAGACAAGTGCATGCCTAAGTCAGAAATACCTATGTATTTTCATAGTGTTTTCTGCCTAGCTGGCTCTTGGTCTCTTCTATGTGGATTTCCAGTGCCATGGAGGCCCCTCAGCTGTGTCTGCCTTGGACATGCACTAAGTGTTTCCTCACCCTCGCATCCCTGTAAGTACTTCAAAACCATCCCTTTAATGCTCAGATATCCAATAGTCTCCATCACTACTGTATTTGCAATAGCAGTTGGCAGTTAACAGATAAAGAAATCATGCTGATGGTTTTCCTCCTCATGGGAACACAGAAGATGCTTTCTTTGCCTTAGATCCTGTGCTTCTGAGCAAATACAAAGGGCACCCTGGCCCCACTGAGCTGGCCCAGGAAAGTGATGCAGAAATGCAAGAAGGGCAGTAGCAGCATGGAAAACTTTCATGTTGATGCTGAACAGGTTTTGGTTTGAGGCAGGTGTTTTGTTGGTGCACAGATCCTCTGCTCTGGGTGGACCCTATCTGGAATACTGCATACAGCTCTGGGTCCCTGGTAGAGGAAGGAGCTGTTGGAGCAAGTCCAGAGGAGGCACCAAGTTGATCGGAGGGATGGAGCAGCTCTACTGTAAGGAAAGGCTGAGAGAAATGGGATTGTTCAGCCTGGAAAAGACAAGCTTCAGGCTGATCTAACTGCAGCCTTCTGGTACCTGAAGGGAATTTACAGGAAAGATGAGGCAAGGCTATTTACAAGGACACGTGACAGGACAAGGAAGAATGGGTTCAAGTCGAGGGAGAGCAAGTTCAGATTGGATATTAGGAAGAAATCCTTCCCTGTGAGGTTGGTGGGGCCCTGGTACAGATTGCTCAGGGAGGGAAGCTTTGTCTGAATCCCTGGGAGTGTCCACGGCCAGGTTGGACAGAGCTTGGAGTAACCTGGGCGAGTGAAAGATGTCCCTGCCCATGGCAGGGAGAGGAACGAGATGGTCTTGCAGTCCCCTCCCCACCCAAACCCTGCTCTGATTCTCTAGACCACTCTCTGTGCTGCTCCATCCGCTCGCATCACCGCTGCTTCCCGAGCCCGCGCGGCGGGGATGCAGCGGCAGCGGGCTTTGGGGAGCTCGGTGCCGCCTCCCGCGGGCCCGCCTGTGCTTGGCGGTGCGGGGGGGCTGCAGTTCTGTACCCGCC
>WEIU01007865.1:329422-350183 GCA_013389925.1 Aegithalos caudatus | reverse complement strand
CGGTGATCGCGCTGCACCGGCTGCGCATGGTGCTGGGCAAACACCCGCACCGCGCCGCTTCCGCGCCCTGCTCGCTGCTGCTCACGCTGCTGCTCTGGGCCGCCAGCTTCACCCTGGCCACGCTGGCNGGGCGACCCCAGGGCTCCGCCCTTCGCGGGGCCCGGGGCCGTGCCCGCCCTGTACAGGACCCAGAGCTGCACCAAACCAGCCCACAGCCATGCCAAGCCCGACGGCCGGCTGCCGCTGGCCTCGGCCGTCAACCTGGCCACGGCCAAAGACTCCAAGGCAGTAGTGACGTGCGTGGTCATCGTGCTCTCCGTCCTGGTGTGCTGCCTGCCCCTGGCCATCTCCTTGGTGCAGGACGTGCTGTCCGGCAGTGGTGGCTTTGTGCTCTACCAGGTTGAGCTGTGTGGATTTACCCTAATTTTTTTAAAGTCGGGATTAAATCCCTTTATATATTCCCGCAACAGCGCGGGGCTGCGGAGACGTGTGCTCTGGTGCCTGCAGTACGTGGCCCTGGTCTTTTTCTGCTGCAAGCACAAGACGAGGCTTCGAGCCATGGGCAAAGGCAGCCTGGAGGTCAACAGGAACAAGTCGTCCCACCACGAGACCAATTCAGCCTACGTGTTGTCTCCAAAGCCTCAGAAGAAGGGTTTGGAGCAGGCATGCGGTGCCAGCCACTCCAAGGACAGCATGTTGAGTCCCAAGGCATCCGCGGGGCAGCAGCACTACGGGCAGAACAGCTCCACGCCGATGAACACGCGGATCGAGCCCTACTACAGCGTGTACAACAGCAGCCCCTCGGCGGTGAGCACCCCGCACAGCCTGCAGCCCGCGGGTTCCGCCTTCGCCTTTGCCAAGCCGTGCGGCCCCTCGCTCCATCACTCCAGCAGCGCGGGACGGGACTGCGGCGCTGCTCCCGTCAGGCACGTACCGCTGCCCTCCGTGTAGCCTTTGCACCACCCAGCCATTCAAAAGGTCCCCTGCTCTGCTTCGGGGAGGAATTGCTCCAAACTGCGTGATGCTGCTGCCAGTGAATAGAAACACCACGCCCGTTTGCGTTTGAGGCAAACGCGGAGCTGTCGCCTCAGTGATGCGCTATGGTGTTCCCGTGGAGAGCCAACAAGGGGGATATTTTAGATTTGTAATTGATGCACGAGGGCGGGTTTTTTACTAAATTTTACTGCTGGGCAAGTGGAAAAAGCCTACCATGTGGTTTATTGTGTCATAAGGCAAGGTTGGATGGGGCTCAAAGTAACCTGGGATAGGGGAAGGTGTCCCTACCTATGGCAGGGGGTGGAACTGGATCATCTTTAAGGTTCTTTCCGACCCAAATCATTCTATAATAAGGCCAAATATCATAAATACCTTGTATTTTCAGGAAGGAAGAATTGGGGAGATGCTTGGTAGTGTTTGGGTTTAAGCATTTCCCGTTGCAGAAGGTTGGAAGAATCAATGTTTTTCAGTAATAACAGAAGTCCTTTATCTTCACAGGATGAAACCCTGTTTCTGTTGAGGTAAATGCCAAAATTTCTATGAACTCAGATAAAGTTCAGAATTTCAGTTTTGATTTCTTCAAGTGGGACAAAGCTCTGTTTGGTCAGTGTTTTATTTCCATTGGGGAGGGACCTTTGGGAAGTGCAGCACTGGGATCAACCTCTGCAATATGTACTTTAATATCTGCTGGGCATTGATTTTAATGCTGGTGACATTCTGTATCCCAAAATAATTTGGAGAAGTGTTTTACATCTGAAAGAAATAACGGTGTACTACCTAATCATTTGCATTACTTGAGGATAAAGATGAATTTTGCAATATTATGTGACTGATACACCAGGAGGAGCACAGTCACCTCTGGAATTCCCTAACTGGTCAGCTGTCAGGCACAGAGTCGTGTTGCTGCTTGCTCTTTTGCCCATGACTTTGTATAAATTGGGATTTGGCTGTTCCTGACAGGCAAAACTGGCAGCTGTTAACATGTCTAAAACCAGAATGACAAGTTTTTGAGGTTTTGTTAAGTCTAACATCAGTTTGATTTCATCTGTCTGCTTAGAAATCTTGTCTGTTGGTCTACACAGTGAGCAAATTACAGAAGTTAAGTATTTTTAAAATAAATTTACCCATTTGTGTTGTATTTTACTTTTGGAATTCCGTGGGAGAGAGAACAATTCAGGGGCATTTAAATTCCTGACACTTCTTGCTCTGAATGGCCAGATCTTTTCTAAACAAGCAATCACCTTTCAGCTTCTGTGGACTTCAGCAGAGCCTCAGTGTCTCCAAAATAATTGTGCCACAGGCTTTTGATGCCTTGCTATAGGAAAGTGCCACATCTTTGGGAAAATGACAGTGATGGGAACATGATTTGTTACTTTAGAAACAAAAAATATCCACATCATTGCTGTCTGTGAGTTGCTGGTTAAGGCTTTTTGTTAACTAAACTGTTCTCAAGATTCTCCTGGAACATTGTTCTTTGTTTAACACTGAATATGAATTAATTCTGAATAATTCAAACCAGCTTTCTTGCAATAAAATCAGTGTGAACAACTTTCTAATACAAATGTAAAATGGAAATTATTTCCATAAGTCTTTTCTCTCTGCCCAGTTTTTGTTTTTGTTTTTTTTTCTCGAAATGAATAACTTGGTTCTTTCTAAACTAAGTATAAAGGACAATGAAAACATCTTGTTTGACTGTTCTATATTTGAATTTCTCTTCAGTATAAATTGTACCAGAGGGAAAAATATACATGAGGCAGTTTTGGGGGTTTGCTGTGTGTATGTGCAACTTCTGTGCCTTTAGATCACATGAACTTCACCACGTGTTTCAAAATTAAAACATAAAACATTTGCATGGAGTATTCATGTGGGAGTAAAGCAAGAAAGGGCCAAGCAAGAGGTTTTCTTGCCTTTATATGACAAAAGAACTGAAGTCCCATCAAAGCTCTTTGTAATTTGCTTTCTGTTAACTGCTGGTGCCAGCTGTGCCCTTAACGCCACCTGTGTAATTAATATTGGTGTTAATCTGTACAGTATGGCAGTGCCAGATAAGAAAGTGCAAAAGCTTTAAATCTGCAGGAGGAGCAAAACCTCTTTTAAGTTGCCAGCTGTACTAAATAGTTGTTTTGTGGGAGGTTCATGGATGTAGTAAATCAAGATTGGATTTTGAAAGCAGTTACAACTTTGCAGTGAATCATGGACTGAAATAATCAAATTTTTGATAAAATAATTGGTTTAGACTCTTCTGGAGTATAATTCTCCTTTTTTTTTTCCCTTAGCCTCTTCTATCAGAAGCCTGCTGAGCACAGAACCCGTAAAGAACAAGTAAAGAGTCACTGCAAAGTTAACAAGCAGCAATGGAATTGAAGGGGAAGCAGTGGAATGTGGGGGTGGGAAATGTGTGGGAAGAGAGGAAGTGAGAAATGTGACCACTAAGTGCTTCAGAAAGAGGAAAACAAAAGGGCTATTGGAAAAACAACTGATTAATTACTTGACGTTCATTAATCTCATTAACAAGTGACTTCTGGTTGCTTAAATGAACAAAAATATTAGTAATATTTTTATAATTCACAGTCTTTTTAAGCCCTAGATCTCTATGGTGAAAAGAGTTGGCTTTTTCAGCTGCTGGCCTGCAGGACTGTGGGTTTTATCCTAATATATAAAACCTCAAAGCTGGTGATGCCAAATCATTTTGTTGAGGAAAGGGGTTTGAACTGAGTTCCAAGGCATCTCTGTCAATGGAGATTTTTGTTGCATGTTCCCCCTTTTGGCAGAAAATAGGTTGGTATTGATCTTGTTTTGTCACAGCAGAGCAAATTCCTTTTCAGAAATTCCAAACGTTGCAGTCCTGGATTTGGGATTTTCTGTTGGGAAGTTATTTGTGTTTGCTCCTCATTAGGAGCAAGTCCAAGTCATGCTAAACCAAATCATTTGTCCTCACCTGGACAAATTTTATCTTATTTCTGTTTATTTTCTGTCACAATCTGTTGATTTCCCTTGAGTGTTGGATCAGCTGAATTTCTTTTGTTTTTCCCAAGCACAATAAATAAAATTATTAAGTGACAGTAGGTGAGGGCAAGGACCATGCAGAGATAGCACTGAATCCATTGGAAATGGGTCAGGGTGACTAGGTAAGGTGGAACTTTCCTACATCTAAATAATAATGTACAGAACTTGCTTATTCTCCAGAGATTTGTGATTAAACAAAGCTCACCCCAGTTATTTAACAGCAGAGACCACCACGCTCAGCTGGTCCTTTTTGTACTGACTGGTTGTATATTTTATTCTGAATTTACAAAATATTTTCAAATCTCATCTCTTCCAGCAGTACTAAACCAAAGTCTGTAGCAGTGTGGGTTTAGCCTCTCTCAGAGGGCTATATTAAGTCAATCTTTAATCTTCCCTTGCCAAAGTGCAGAATAGAGCTGCACCATGTGTGCCAGCGTGGTTTGTGGCTCTCTACCTGCACACAGGGTGTGTTCCCACCTCAAGCTGTCCCAGAACTGGAATCTGTAGTCCAGTCCGCTGCTTCTCACTGCCACCACGTCAGGAAGGCAGCAAGGACAGGCAGTGTGACTTGAGCAGTTCTTCCTTTCAGGTGACATCCACAGCACTTACAGAAATGCTGGGAATAGCTGGACAAATTCAAGCATCCAGGAGGAAAAGGCTTTTATCAGTGCTTGGGTCTCATCCCCTCAGGATTCTTTATCAGAGGGAATAATGGGTGTGCTGCAGTCCCCCTAGGAACCTCTCCTGGGACTGATCCAGACAAACCCCTGGGCATCACAGCAGCCTTTGCAGGAGGTAAATGCTTTTATCTGACCACAGGCTTTCCAGGCACAGCCCTCAGAGTTCTCTGGGTCTTATTCCACCTCCTGCATTTCCAGAGCAGATCCGTTCTCCACTCTCACGAGTGGCTCATTGGTTGTTTTTAGGACAGCTTTTAGCTGATGCCAGAACATTTTCTGCTTTTGTTCCTCAGGGCTCCACTTCAAATAGGTTTTCCTTCTCAGCAGTTTCCTGAGTTTGCTGAATTTCTGTGGGACACTGTGGGGTGGGAGATCTTCCAGCACAATCATGATAAGGGAATCCAGGTTTTCATTCAGGACCCGGTGTTCAGCAAAATACAGCTCATACTGGCACCAGCAGCTGTTCACAAAGCTGGGAGAGAGAACAAAAAGCACTTTATGGCTGTTCTCTATGCAGTAAAAAATGTTCCCAAGCACAGGATGCCCTGGTTTGAAATCCCTCTCATGGTAACATATCCTGAACCCGTCATTTTCCAGCTTTTTCAGCAGGTTCTCTTTGGTCCAGTTGGCGTCGTGCTCGCTGTACGAGATGAAGGCGTCGAAGAGTTTGTTTTCTGGCCTCTTCTCGTACTGCTTCCTCTTGGCCATGCACCAGTACCAGCCCATCCTGATGTACCAGGGCCCATCCAGTCGCCAGCAGAGTGCAGTGAGGGCCAGCATGGCCAGGCCGGTGGCGCCAGCGGTCACGGCCAGCTGGACACCCAGGGAGCAGTGCAGCAGCGTCAGGCGGCTGCTGCTCACCAGGGAGCCCCGGCGCTCCAGGGGGAAGCTGCACCTCACGGACCCCCTGCCCCTAATCTCCAGCTGGGGCTCATGGATGTAGACGTTCACAAACCAGTACAGGTCACAGGTACAGAAAAAATGCTCCCCTTGGACAGTCAGAACCCTGAGGCTCATCAGCGGGCCGAACGTGGCTTCCACAATGGTTGTAATGGAGTTGTCGCTGATGTCCAGCTCGACCAGAGAAGCTGGGAGAGAGCCACTCTGCAGAAAGGAGATCTTATTCCCTGATAGATTAAAATACTTCAGCCCTGGGAGAGATTTCCCGAAGCCATCGGGCAGCTCTGGGATCAGGTTGTGGCTGCTGTCCAGGCTGGTCAGTGCAGGAAGGTGGCTGGCAGGCTCCAGACGTGTAATCAGGTTCCCAGAAATGTTGAGATGTTCCAGCTTCTCCATGGCAGAAGTTAAGGACAGCACCTTCACCTTGTTTTTACTAAAATCACATTTTTTTAAGGCTGATGGAAAATACTCAGTGTGTATATCCATAATTTTGTTACTTCGAATCCTAAATACTGTTAAATTGGAGAGGGATTTCAGACTGGGGGAGAGGACTTTGATGTCATTGTTGCTGATGTCGAGATGCTGCAGGGAGGGGGGGAAATTGGGAAGTACAGAAATGTGGTTGCTGCTGAGGTCCAGAAATAGCAGCTCTTCCACTGTGTCAGCAAACCATTCTGGCAGTTCCACAATGGAGCAGTTGGACATTCCCAGGTGTTTCACTTTCTCGGGAAGGCTTTCAATGGGGGTCCCAGCCTCGTTCCTGACAAAGGAGATGGCGCTGATGTGTATACTTCCGGGGGGAGGGACACACATTGGAAGTGTATCCCTGCTTTCTGAGAATGCTGTGTAGATGAAGCGGTTTCCTTGAACATACATTTTTTCCAAGTTAAACAATTTTCCAGCAAAAGTTGGGGGTATTTGGCTGATGTTGGTGAAGGACAAATCAATTTCCTTGATGCTGGAAGGGAGGCACAGTGTATCAAGGCTGTTGATGGGGTTGTTGCTGATGTTTAGGAACAAAAGCTGGTGGGATGGGAACTTACAGAGGGACTCAGCATCCAGGATGTTAATGGTTAACTTGTTGGAGCTGGCATCGATGGACAGTGTATTTTCCATTGGGAAGAACAGGGAAAACAGTGACAGAAGATCAGTTTCCACGTTGTTGTGACTGATGTCAAGCTCCAAAATCATGCCCAGTTGGGCTTGGCAGAGATCCTCATCCAGTTTTAGCATCAGCTCATCCCAGGAGAGGTTGCTGTGGGACAGGTCGAGTGTCCCGTTGATGGGAGTTCCACAGAGGGTGGGCTCAGGTGTGGCTGTGGGAAGGGCTGTTGTGTTCCTCTCTCCCCTCCGAAAAAGATTCTCTGTGCTCCTCCTTAGCCTAGGGCTAAGGATTTGCAGGAGAGACAGAACTCCAGAATGTGACAGTTCTTCGGCAGGAGCAGAAGGCTCCAGAGCAGCTCCTGAGGATTTGCCAGAATTCCTGGAAAGCTGCAAAGACCTCGGAGCTTTGCCAGCGGGTGAGAGCTTCAGGTGGGGTGGGAGATCTGACAGAAGCAGCTTCTCATCATTAAATGATAAATCCACAGAAACCAGGCTGAGCAGACTCTGGAACACCCCAGGCTCAACAGCCCTGATCTGATTGTAGGAAAAGTCCAGAACTTCCAGCCAGTCAAATCCTTCCAAGTCTCTCTTGGTAATTTTTTCAATGACATTGTGTGAGAAATTGAGATGTCTTGCTGTTTTTGGAGCTTGTGCTTCTGAGACAGAGGAGAGATTTGAATAGGAGTAGTTATAAACCAGGAAGGCTGGAGGTGTTCTCCACATTAGGATTCCATGGGCTCTGCTGAGTAAGAAAGGAATGAAGTAGAAATGAAGGCATCCAGGAAGGATCCTCATCCTGGAGAAAATAAACGTTAAATCCCTCATTATAATATGTTAATGAATAACCTTTAAAATAATCCTAATTTATTTGAAGTCCAGAAATTGTTTCATCAGTTGTATCCATGAAGCCCTTTTAATCCAGCAAAATAAATCACATCTTACTTCAGAGTAAGAGAGTCAGAGAATGATTTGAAGGAGAGCACTATTCATCTGAGGTCATGGTGGATAGTCTGAATTTTTCTTTCTTTTCTTTCCCAGGCAGCCCCTGCAATACCATCTTCCCCTTGCAAAATCTGAAATGGCATTCATGGCTCCATGGGACTCAGGTTTTATGTCTCCCATCCCAGTGCATGACAACCAAGTAAGTCTGACCCCTCCAAAACCTGTTCAGCCACTTCAGTGATGCCCCAGGGAGCTCCACATAATTGTGTGACTACGGATCTTCCCCCGATCTCAGCCCCTGGAGCTTTGCTCTGCCGAGGATTTACCATTTGTTTGGCCTTACCTGTAGGAATAAGTTTTCTTGGAAGCAGTATATGGGAGGCAGCCGGGAGAAGTCACTGCCCCAGTGACCCACAGCATTCCCAGTGCCGGGAGCGTCGCTGCCCGGCTCCAATCCTGCCCCGGGTCTCTGTCAAGAGTCCCTGACCCTGCTGGTCCAAGCCGTGTATTTGTTCCCTGCAAAGGCAGGTGCAGAGCTCCGTGGGAATAACCCGTGTCACCACAGGCCTCTTTGCTGCCCACCGGGCTTGGCCCACCAGATTTAACTGAAGGGAAGGGACGTCAGTGACTTCAGTGACTTCCCAGCTCGGTCCCCCACTGCCAGCAGGACCCTCAGCACATCCCACATCCCGCAGGATCACCCGACACAGGGGTGAACGAGCCAGGATCCCCCGGCGTGTGAAAAGCATTGTCAATTTATCACACAGCTCTCTCCTCACTTCCAGCCACCCTCCCATCCCTCTGACGCCCCGTACCTGCTCTCCTGGGCGTTCATCCCTAACCTTCTGCTGCTTCGGGCGCCTTTTGTGGAGCTGGGAGCGGAAAGGGGCGGCCCAGCCTCCCCCCTCCGCTGTGTCCGGCGGAGGAGGAGGTGCCGGAGGTGGAATCCGTCAAGTTTTCCCCTTCGCGCCGCTCTCAGGCGTTGCCCAACCCGTGGCCGAGGGGGAAATATAAGGTGGAAGTTGCTCTTTTAATGCATCACAGTATCGCCCCGAGGGTTTGCCTCGGCCTCAGCATCATAGGCGGGGAGAAAAACTGAGAACCAAGTTCAGCAAGGAGGACGTGTTGGCCAGAGTTCAGCAGGGACAGGCTGCAGGAATGCTGAGAGAGCTTGGAGTCCTGCTGCCAGGGGAACACAGAGCAAAGGATGGAGCAACACCCTGGTGTTGTGACCATGGTTTGTTAAATCAGCACTGCTAATGAGAACAGAGCCAAAGCAAATAATCCAGACAAAGCTGACCCCTGGCTTCATTAACTTAGAAATTCAGGTTACTTGTGCTAATACCCCATGCTGATGACCAAAGTCACTCAAACTCCTCATAACCACGAAATGACATCAAGTGTAACTTCACCTTTGCCTCTCCCTCAAAGAAAACAATATAAAAATAGCTTGAGTAGGGAGGAAGGTCAGAGGAGAGGCCATCACATGTCCTGGGGTCTGTGATGCCCCACAGGGACACCTGGGTAAGAGCCTTACTCTAAATTATTACCTGGAGCTTTCACTGGGATCAGAGCTTGCCTTTATATTGCTTCAAAGTTGTTGTTTGTTTTTTTTTCTTTCGTCCACTCTTTTGCAACCACCAGTGACTGGAAACTCTCACAACAGCCCAGAGGCCCCTCTGTCCAGCCCTGATGGCTGGAAAACCCCAGGTGGTTTGTGTGTCTGGTCTGACTGGGCACTTTCCTGCTGTGGCAGGTTCTGGGAATTGCCCCACAGTCATCTGTTCTTCAGACAGATCCCAACCTGCTTTGATAAAAGGGACATGAAATTGATAAGTTGTCATATGTCAGGGGAAATTTTCACTCATCCTGTCAGTGTGGGGTGTGGCCTGTAGTTGGACAATTCTCCATCTAAATACAGTAGTGCTACTCATGAATCTTGGGCTGTGCTTTCATTTGGGAAGACGGGACAGCTACATCCTAATACAGGGGCCAGCAAAATCCCAGAGAGAGTCAATCATGGTTGGAAAGGACAAAGTTAAAAAGCAGCTTTTTGGTACAAGGACAGTTATTCCACCAACTCCCTGTGCTGGAATTATTCTGTCATTTGTTTCATCTAACACCCTCTCTGTGTATTTTTTTTTTTTTTTTTTTAAGTAATCTCTTATTTTGGGAATTGAGGGAAGAGCAGGACACAAGAAAGGTCTGAGTGAACAAGGTCCACACCATGTGCTTTGGCCACTGTGGACCAGTGCTTTCATTCCCAAAAACAGTCATGTGCCACTTGTTCTGTCTCTCTCTTCAGGAAAAGGTTTTTTGTGCACTGGAAATACTGTTTAATGGAGGAGAGCTGACCCTGCACAAGAGCTGCTCAAATCCAAAGAGGATCTGTGGGTCAATATTTCTGAGTCTATAGGGTTTTCAGCCTGTCAGTGGCTGATTTTCTTCTCTTGGGAAGATTCCTTGAGAGAATTTTCATTCAAGGACAATTCACGTAAATAATCTTTTTCTTAACCATAACATTCCTAAGTTTCTCATAACAATTCCTCTAACAGGTGTTGTTTCTCTTACTTAGCCAATGGAGCGAGGTGTCAATTCTATGGAGCAATGATGTGCTTTTTTAGCACAGCATGTTATATAAAGGCTGGATGACTTGTACAGTCGTGTATGTTTGACTTTCTAGTTTTCACTAGAGTGGGAATCGAGCCCAGGTCAACAGCTTGTATCGCTAGCCACTACACTACTGGACAAGTTGTTCAGCCTTTTTATAACATGCTGTGGTTGACACCTCTCCATTGGTTAAGTAACAGACACAACACCTGGCAGAGGAATTGTTATGAGAACTTAGAAATGTTATGGTTAAGAGAAAGATTATTTACATTAATTGTCCTTGAATGAAAATTCTCTCAAGAAATCTTCCCAAGAGAGGAAAATCATTTACTGACAGCTGAAAACCCTATAGACTCAGAAATATCAAGGATCAGCATCAGCTTTGAGGACACCAGACCTCACAGGAGCTTTTCTTATTAAGGTGGGCTTGCATTTAGGTGCTGAATGAAAATGTATTTATGACCGTCTTGTCTGTGTGAAACAGCTCTACCTCCTAAAGGTGTAGGAGCAAATCTAACTCAGCTGTTGGTCAGGAGGGGGATGGGAGAGGAGGGGGAGAAAAGCATGTTTCTTTTGGAGGGGGATGTAGGTGCTGGCACAGCCTGGATGCCAGGCCGGAATAGCTGTCAACATGGAGTTTCCTGTGCAATGGGAAGTCGAGGCTGAGGAACATGGGTTTGGCAAGAGCCTGTTTGCTCACACCATGGCAAAAGCTGCTGTTGGGGGGCACCGGGTCCCTGTGGCTTCTGAGCCAGGGGTATGCTTCCACCTCCCACCAGGGAGTTCCCTTCCATGTGGGGAATTCTGACATTCCACAAAATAACTATTCTCAGCTTGCCCTCTTATCTAATCATCACAAGGAGGGATGTGCAGGAGGAGTGTGTTGTGTTCCCTTCCCTGGCACAGCCTGAGGGATGCTGAGGCTGCCCAGAGCTGGGTGGCTCCAGCCTTTCATCAGGGCAGTCTTGATCCAAAATAAAACCATCCCAAGGGATCACACAGCTCGGAGCCATAACAGGGGATCCAGCCAGCCCCTAGCACAGGCAGCAGAAGGTGAAATGCTTTCATCTTTTCTTACTTTGTGTTGGCTGCTGATGCCTCTGGCTGGCAGGAAGGCTGGGAATGGGGAAATCTGGGTACAAGACTTTTCCATGGGGAAATGATCTATGTAAAAGACTCTTCCCCCTTCCCTTCCACCTTGCTGAGCCTCAGAAATCGGGATATGAGCAAGAGCAGTGAGGGTCAATTTAAATGCCAAATCATGCTGCTGCTGCTGTTTGGGTTTTCTGCTTGGTGAGACACTGAAACAGGTTCTGTTGCAACAGTCCAGCAGCTTGGGGGAGTATTTTGGGCATTATCTGCCCCCTCATCTGCCACATGGATGGCAGGTTCCTCCTCACCACCATCATAAATTCCTGTGCCTTGCATAAGGGCTGCAGAAAAGAGGAAATGTGGTGGGCACATGGAAGTGACCAACACACACCAACTGGACACTGTTGCTACAGCCCCAAATGTTCAAGGCTCTGCTGGGTGTTGGCCATTACAAACTTTTTTTTAAATATAAAGTAAATCAGATCCTCCTGTCACCAGTATTTCAGCTTATCTGATCCCTCCCAATTTACTTGTAGGAATGTCTAGTGCCAGCAGATTAAAACTTCCCAAACATTCTTTGCCATGTAGATACACTACAGGGAAGTAGACCTGGTGGCACAATGGATGTACAGCAAAATAATTGTACAAAGATGAGTCCTACAGTGTTAATATAAATAAATAAATGGGATGTCCTGGGAAGCAGCCCAGAAATAGCAGGTGAAGAGGCATGAGGAACAGTCACAGGAGAATACAATTCCCAGCAGTTAGAGTAAGGTAACACTGGTGTTTGGAGAAAGCAGGAACAGTAGGAAAACGATGAGTGGTGCTGTGTCTCCTGAGCAGGAAGTGCTGGCTTCACCTTTTCCTTCTGTTGGCAGCTGAACTCCTCCCTTGAAGCTTCAGTTGTTTTTGTGCCTTTTCTGAGTTGAGTTTACACCTTAACAGTGGCACCAGCGAGGGGGGAACGTGTCACACACAGGCCAGGCAGGAAGTGCAAGACAAGGTTTTAATCATTAAAAGTTTATCAATAAGCTCTTATATACACATAGTTATACACAAAGTGGTTCACGAGTCCCTCAGTTTGGAGAGCTGTGCTGATGATGCCTTTGTCAGCTCACAGACACTGTTCCCACGGGAATGCCAGGATTTGGCCTTGGGGGCTTTGCTGTCCTCAGCTGGGCACCGAGAGGAGCCCGTATTCATCTGCTGTATCCAGGATTTTACAGATGACTGGAGACTCCACCTGGAACCAAACCATGAACTGAGCCCTGCAGGAATCTTGTGAAGTCACTGGGAGAAAGGGCCCCCCTTAAACACAGACCTGGAGGTGTGCTCTACTACCAGCCCTGACCTCAGGGCGTGTCTGTACATACCCCAAGGATGTATTGGCAAGAATGAGGCTCCAACATGTAAATGGTCACAGCGTGAGGAGAGTCGGATTCTTTACATCTGAAAATAGAGAAGAAATTGGGGGGTTGGTAGGCAATAAGCACACAGTAACACATATTTCATTGCTGTCTGCAGCATTATTAAGTTAACAGATACTGTCTTCTGAGCCTTGTGACAACAGCAGCAGCTTTCCCCTCTGACCCAGGAAAGAGATGCAAAACATCACTTTGTAAAAAAGTCCACTTACTTCAATTTCACAGTCACCTGCCTTGGCTTGTCTGTCAAGTCACAAACATCTCCATTTCCATAGAAATGAGACACCATCCTGCCACAAAAGATCAGAATGGAAGTGTTTGCAAGTATTAAACACAATTTTAAAGCAGGCAGTTCAGTGGTGTGATGCAGCACCTCATCATTGGTCAAGTATTTAATGTACAAACAAATAATAATAAACATACTATTATACTATACATTATTATATATAGTATATACATATGATATATATTATTATAGTATACATTATGCTGCTATTCTATATAGCTATTATACTATTTTATAGTAATAGGCTGTATTGCAGTTACTGCAGACGCAGAGTTGTTCAGAGTTGAAAGATTTTTCTCTGCCATATCCAAAGTGCTGAATTCCTTATTTGTGATGTTGACTGGGGGGTAAATCTGAACATGCTGCTCTTGGCAGTTTATTTTATCTGTTATAACCCAGATATCACAGGGCTGGGCCCTGAGTCCCAGGTGTGAGAGCAGGGCAGAGCCTGGTTGGTACCTGACTGTCTGGGTGCCATCCTCTCGCAGGTAGAAGGTCCTGGCCGCATTCTTCCTCGACCACTCAATGTGCTCCTCCTTGCTCCACGTACCCACCACCACAGAGGTCTTGCCACTTTCTTTATCCTAAAACAGGAAAAGCCGATCATTACACCATATCCAGGGGACTGTATTTTCTTAACAGGAACTTAAAAGAACTAACTGAACTCTTTCAACACACCTCGTGGTACTGGTGGACATATTTGCCGTAGCAGAATTCATATTTCCACCAGCCAACGCCCTGGGGAGAGGAACAACCTCAGTGTTAAAAAGAACCAAACAGAACCCCTAAAACAAACAAAACACCCAAAAACAAACCCATCCTTTTCCCCCCCAGACCCTAACCCAGCTGTTTGAGCTGTAAAACTCCATATCTGTAAGTTAATGAAAATCCTTCATAGCTAATTTTGTTACCTACTTTCATTTCACTGTCTGCTCAAATAAATTGAATTTCAACAGAAAAGTTAAAGATAAAAATTAAACAAGTACATAAATGCGGATGTATTCCACATGGCTTTGCTGCTCACCCCATGGAAGCAGTAGGAACCACTGAGGAATTCCTTGATGAGCTGCTCATCAGTCAGTTTGGAGATGTGGGTTGTCCCCACTGTTAACAGCTGGTGGCTCCCAACAGCCACAGGCTTGTGGATGGAAGAGAATTTCTCTTCTTTTGTTGAAGGCATTTCTTCCTGCAGTTAAAGGATACAATTAAGTCCCCTACAAAGTCTTACAAGTTATATGAAGTTACTGAACACTGAATCAGGTTGGCTGTTTTGGTCAATTTTAGCTGAAAGAAAATTCCAGTCCAAACCTTCACACATTTGTGAACTGTAGGCTACAAAAATTTAAATCAGCTGCCCACACTTGCTTTGTTTTCCTTCCAAACAGGGTGAGTTACAGATGGTTCAACAAGCTTAAAGACCAAAGAAAGCCTGATATCATCTTATAAAATGTCTTTAGGATGGAAAGTGAATGAAACAAATCCTACCTCCTTAACCCTCCTAAAAGGCATCTTCAGCATTTCCTGCTGTTTCTCCAGCTGTTCCAGGTTGTGGGGTTTAAGTGGGGATCCTGGAAGGGACTGGCAGAAGATGTCATTCACAGGGGAAGCCCTGAACCTGCCCAGCAAGGTAAGAACATGTCACTGCTACACCTTCAAGTACAGAAATCAGTTCAGTGCTTAGTTTCTGAATCTGCTGCTGCTTAGGTGGTTCAGGTGCATCCCTGGATGAGATGACAGGTGTAAAGGGAAAGCCCCAGAGGCTGAGGAACTGCTTGGGGCTGTTTTGGGAATACACAACAGGAAAAAAGACTTGGAATTTGGGTTGTGATCCCTGTGATGTCACTGGACAGCATTCCCAGGCTGCCACCTCCACCTTTCCGTTTTTACCAATGTGGTGATTCATTTTTCTTAAGTGCTTGTTCTGTTCACCCTCAAAAATGTATACTTCAGTACTAAGTTGTAATCTCACCCCAAGTTGTCATTCATTGTAACCCCTGCCCATCACCTTATCCTGGAGGCTCTATTGGTTTGCCCTATCCCACCTATCCCATTGGCCCGAGCCTTGGATCTGCCCCCTGTCTGGGAGTATCTTAGGGGGAGTCACGAGGGGTTAAGCTCTCCGCCCGCTCCTCTGCCCTGAGGGACACATGCGCTCTCCTGGGGCCTGCCTGCCTCGTGCTCTCCTGTGGGAGCCAGGCTCCCTCCCGGTGTGGGACCCCCAAATAAACCCATCTAATCAACACCCTCAGAAGCTGTGTCATGCCTTGCCTGCCTACATGCTGCTCCCCAGATGCTCCTGTAAGGCTCTAGTACCTCCCCGGACTCAGAGGAATGTTGCCCTCAGCCCCTGTGGCCACTAGCCGGGCCAGAGAAGAGCGGGGGAATTGCAAGATACCTAGGTGACTTAAGGGGGGGGAAAGATGATTCTGTGTATTTATTTCCAGTCTTTCCTGCTGGTGGCCAGGAACCCTTCCATGCCTTCCCTTTGGAAGGAGGCAGCAGCCCCAGATTTTATCCTTATCAAGCAACAGAACTATTTCCCTGCGCACTCTCTGTGTTTTTTTCCTACTGCTACAGAGGCTTAAAAGACTCACGCAGTAAACAGGTAAGAGTGCCACAGGTAAGTGCAGCGAAGAGAGTATGACCAAACCCATCCACGTGAGCAAACTTACAGTGGATACCAAACATTTAAAATAGCAACACAGTAACTCCAACTGCCAAGTGTTTACAAAATGCAGGATTTTGCCTTCAGACCTTGTGGCCTGTTTCAGACCATTGATTAAACACTCACTTGTTCCAACATCTGTGTAAATCCAGGAATCCTGTCCATTATCCCCCCTTGTCTGTATGGCACATTCCCTCTGCAGTTCTTTTTACACCCCTTGGAAGGTCCAAAGACTCAGGGGGTCCCTCAGATATGTGGTACAGTTCAGGGAAGGGAAAGAAAAAAGAAGCCTACACCTAATTTTTGGAAAATAACACTGAAACTGTGAATTCCCCATAGGGAAATTGATTCTAGAGAGCTCCACATGTTGGGAGGAGCTAAAATCAAGGTTAAGGTTATGGTTGGAGAAGATACTTTTGGTTTTATAGACTTAAAGTGTACGCACATGGTATCTGCAGTCTTCAAATACCATGAAGATGACACCTTCCAGAAACCACAAACCAAGAGGAGACAGAAGCTTTGGGCACTGTACCTGTATTTGGGGTGGTTGCACAGCAGCGGGGTCAGGATCACCACCTCGTACTCACAGGTGGTGACTTCTGCTACAGAGAGGATCTCGTGCTTGGCCTCGGGGTGGCAGATGTACATCACTGTGCTGGACCTGGGCAGGTTCTGCCTCAGGCTGCAGGGAGTGCCATTGCCCAGCTCTACAGGGTAGTAGGGCGTCATCTGCCCTTCGATGTTTTTTGTAGGGATCTGGGTGGGGGAAAGGAACAGGTCATAACCACAGGAGAGCTCCTGAGACTCCTCTGAAACAAAAAATGTTATTCCTCTGTGCAGAGCCAGCATTAACAGGTTAAAATCAGACCCTGTGTAGCTACTCAGTGTTTCTGCAGCATCCAGACCTGTCCTGGTGTCCACCCAGACTGGGTCTGCCAGGCTCATCACCTGCAGCACCAGGCCCTGAAGAATCCAAAAAAACCCTGCAAAGTCACCCTGGCACCTGCACTACACCTCCCAGCATTCCCAGCCCAGGCTGCTCCTTATCCAGAGAATTCCACACCACCCATGGCTGTGGCTAACAAATTTAATGGTGTATATAAAGTAAATCCCACTTTGTCACACCTTCCAGTCCGCTCTCTTCAGGTTTGTTCCTTTGTGCTTCCTCCAGCTCCCTCTTTAAGACGTTAAATCCCTAAAGTGGTGAAGTCTCTATCCTGGAAGCAGCTGGAGTTCCTGGCTTCCCAAAGTGCCCAAACCCACAAAATTACTCTTTTTTTACCCGTGTTGCTTGAGCTACTGAAGGTTTTCAGTGCTGAACAGACAGGGGTCTGTGTTAAAAGAGGTGCTTTCTGGGGTCAGGACACTCCAGGGATCCAGGACCTTTCTGCCCCTCTGCTTTCAAGCCACATCACCCTGTCCCAGGCCACTGACTCCTCCCAGAAACTGCTCCAGCATGAGTGAAGACATTCACGAGATTAAAGAACCAACATGCTCTTTCCTGATAAGAGATTCCAGGAAATCCTGACATTGCAAGTGCATCAGAAATTCTGTCCAAGAAAATGGCAATAAAGACCTAATTTCCTCTGAAGCTGAAGGAAAAAAAGCTGCACTGCAAAACTTTGTTTTCTTGGCTTTCCAAGAGGCACAGCTGCCACTGCCACCAGAACAGGCCATGTTCTGCCCCCACATGACTTTCAAAATACTCCTCAGGCCTAGGTATTGCTGAGATCACTACACAACCACCACCTTGGGCTATTCCAAAGGCCACAGACACAAAAACTTCATTTCAGCATGAAAATGAAGGGGAACTGGCAAACCTGCTCTCACTAATTCCAGCGTGCTCCAGGTATTCCCATTGTTCTGCTATAGAATCAGCAACTCAAGTTGAGTTTTGGGGCCTAAACAAGTGGCAAAGCTCTCTAAGGGGAAAGGGAAGCACTGAGTATTATGGGACAGGTCAGTAAGTCAGCTCCATCTCTTAGGGATTTTGTGCTGTAGGGCTTTGTTAAACGTAAGTAAGTAATTTCAGTAGCGAGACTGAATAAATTTTCTGAGCTGGGACTGATAATTAAAAGCAAAAGAAATGCAGCTCAGGAAGAGTTTCATTTCTTGGTAATCATTTTGGGAGGGGACTAATTACATCATCTTATCATTAGATTGGACATTAGCAAGAAATTCCTCCCTGTGACGATCAGAAGGCCCTGGCACAGGTTGCCCAGAGAAGCTGTGGCTGCCCCATCCTTGGAATTATCCAAGGCCAGGCTGGATGAGGCTTGGAGCAACCTGGGATAGTGGAAGGTGTCCCTGCCCATGGCAGGTGGCATTGGATATTTTTGAGATCCCCTCCAACACAAACCTTTCTGGGATTCTATGATCATATATAAATTGTTTGATGCCAGAAGTTAAAACAAATGTTTTTCACTTGCCTCTTTTGCACCATCTTTGGAATTTTCCTTCTCTTCTCGATCTAGGGAATAATTAAGAATGAGGTAAGTTTGTGCACTTGAAATAAAAAGAAATTTCACAGAGAAGCTTTTCTGGTTTGTGTATTTGCTGGTGCTTTATACACTGCCAAGAGCCACTTGCAGGTGCAAAAGAGGAAAGAAAGGAAATAACCAGTGATTTGAGGCCCACAGCAAACAGAACAAAACACACATCAGTTCATCACAAAACCACCTGGAGTTGGTAGGACAGGCCAATCCAGCCCTGACACCAAGGCAGGCCTGGAGAACATGTCACTGCAGCTGTTTGGAAGGGTGGGAATTGGGCAGGAAACAGGCAGGTGCTTTGGAAGGAGCAGGAGCTGCCAGAGAGGAAGCAGGGAAAGGACACAGGACACAATCTGCCACCTAAGCAGGAAGCCATGGTGACCTGAGGTACCATCACGCTTCAACATCCAGCCCCACAAAATGGGTGACCCAAATCAAACATTCTGTGTCCTGTGCAGCAGCAGCACAAGGCACCTCTTCACTCACAAGGCACTGCACCCACTCACCCAGAAAGGCCAAAGAAGGCAGGTTCTGAAGCCCTGTTTCTTTCCAGGACTAAGATCCCTAACTCAGGGCTGCAGCCAGGGATCCAGAAGTGGGATGAACAGCACTAAATCCCCACAAAGGACTGCAGCACTGCAGTTAATCACTTCTATGAAAACAATGATGTCCACCTTTTATACACTAGCCTAGAATGAAACAAACCCTAACCTAGGTGATATTTTTCTATTCTGTTTCTGTTCTTTCCATCAACCCTGAATGAACACTTCACCTGTGGATTTAGAAGACGTCTTTGAACTAAATTACAGGCAAAAAATTCTCCAAAAATCAGTTATTCTAAACTGTTCCTTGAGTTTGGGGCTCAGCAACCTTATTTCCACTCAAGTCCCACTCTAGGCACTTGAATATTTCTGAGGATCTGTGCCAAGTTCCCTTTAAAAAGGTGCTCAAACTGGTCAGACAGGAATAATTAAAGCTTGAAAAATTTGTTAACATCAGCAGAATGAAATAATCTAAAACACACCTGGTTCTGACAATGGGTTCTTCATTATCATATTCCCCAGGTAGTATTCTTGAATGTTTATTTTCTACAATCAAAACAAGCATCAGTTACCACTTTCCAGGCTTTATCAGGGAATTCAAGTCTGCTGGAGGAGTTCAGCAGGAGAGAAGAGGGAAGTGGATAAGGGGGTTGTGAGCAGCCTACCTGCCCCGTTTCCTTCTCCTCATGGTACTGACGGATGTGTTTCCCGTGGCAGACCTCATAAGTCCAGTAAGATTCAATCTTAGAAATAAAATACATTTTAAAAATTATCTTTAGATGTATTTACACACCACAAAACCACCCAAATGTTGGCTTTTGCAGCAAAATTCTGGAGCACCCTCAAAAACAAGAGCACAGCAAGTGGTCTCAGTGTTACCCAAACAAACACACCAGAGAAGACTTTCTTGACTTTCACACAGATAAAACAAAGGAAAAAATTAAATTTTAAAAAAAATCCACATTTTAACTGCTACCATAGCAACCCATTTATCTGAATTCTGAAATCTTTAATCTCACAGATTTTTTTCAGTAGTATTAAGGTATAAAGTTGTAAAGACCTTGTTTCAGACTGTATGAGTATCTCACTTACTACCCTAAACCTTGACATGGACTGGACTGTAACCATTTAATTGGGATTTAATGAACAAGACAGAACTACATACTCTGTAGGAACAGCTGCTTTGCTTAAAGAGAGGCTCCAGCAGTTCCCCTGGAGTAGGACCTTTATAGTCCTTTTCTTCTTCCTGCAACAAAAGGTTATTTCATGACATTAAAACTGACAATGTAAAGACTCAGTTTACATTTACAGAATAACTTGCCCGAACTCACCTCGTTGCCACTGGCTATCAATGGCAGGAGACACTTGTACTTCTCTTTATCCACAGTGGTCATGATGATGTAATTGTCCTCCTTGTACAGGACACCAGTGGTCGGCTGAGAAAACAACCAGTCCATGGATCAGCTAGGCAGGAGCTTTTTAATGCTAGAAATACCCCATAATTCCTGAGTGGTGATCTAGAGTATTTCCTGGGATTTAATTATACCACAAGACCGGGGTTTGGTAGTTAATATGGCTGGGAGTTGCTTGCAGCTGCCTTCTACTTCCAGTCATATCCCTGATCCTCTCCAGATCCCTGATCCTCTCCAGATCCCCGATCCCCTCCAGATCCCCTCACTCCTGCTCACCTATTTCAGACCTTTATTACAGCTCCCAACCCCAGCCATCCCCGTTCACCACCAGCTCTCCCCGTGCCGCTTCCTGCACAGAAACTCCCGGGATTCTCTCCCAGCTGCCGGGCTCCCTCGGGCGGTGGACCAGCCCCACGCAAGCCCCTCTGTGTGGCAAGGAGGCTCAGAGCCCCATCCCGGGCAGAGCGGCCGTGCGGGCCCCCCGGCCCGGCGCGGTACAGACCAGGCTGAGCTCGGTGCCGGGCCAGTTCACTCTGAACGGGATGTCGTCGCTGAGCTGCGGGAGCGCCCGGCCGCCCTCGGCCACCGCCGCGACGGTCGCCAGGAGCCC
>WEIU01007865.1:300423-323561 GCA_013389925.1 Aegithalos caudatus | reverse complement strand
GGCCCCGGGGCGGCTGCGGAGCCTCGCGGGGCCGGTGCTGTGACGGCTGCTGGGGAGACGTTCGTGGGCCTGGACAGCCTCCCCAACCCCACAAACGACTGTCTCCCCCAAAACCCACCAGCGACCACATCCCAAATCCACAAACAACCACATTCCCCCAATCACCTCGCCCCAAGCCCCCCAGCCACCTCCCTAACCACCATATCTGCCCTCAAACCCTACAAAGGATTACCTTTTAAACCCATAAACAACATTCTCGCCTTCAACTCAACCTCCCCTTAAATCACCACCTTCCAAACAACCACTTCCAGAACAACCACCTCACCTCAAACCCCACAGCCATCTCCCCTCAAAACCCACAAACCACCTTCTCCAACCCACCGCAACTACCTTCCTGTAACCCCCCCCCAAACCACCATCTCCCTACAAAACAAACCTAATCCTCTGAAAAACATACACCCCCCATTGTGTCTATATTGTACCAACACACATATCTTTTTCTTTCCCCCTCCAGTCCTCTCCTCCTCCTGCAGAGTTCTGCGCCAGTGATGGATTTCACGGAAGCCTATTCTGACCGGTGCTCGGCCATGGGCCTTGCAGCCAGAGAAGGAAACGTTGAAATACTGAAGGAATTGATTAATCGGGGATACAGCGTTGATGTCCCAGATAACAGGAGATGGTTGCCCATCCACGAAGCGGCAGCGCACAATTCCAGTGAGTGCCTGAAGCTGCTTATTGATACAGGTAAGGAAAACCCGATGGGAAATAGTGTAGTTTTCTGCTAAATTACCCTGTCATAAAAAATACAGGTTGCACAGATTTATCCTATACTTTTTGGGGATTTTCCGTGTGGTTTCCCAGCTGCAATAAAGAGAAGTTGACACACTGCCATTCATGGGTGATACTTGAGGTGATAGTAGTACATTCATGGGTGTTCCATAGGCCACGTATTTCAAATAACTCTGTTATTTTCTTTAATTTATTGTATTTTGTAATTCACTGCCAAATATCCCTTTTCCCCCTTCATTATGCTCCTCTGCAGCTCCAGCTGAGGACTACATCCACTCGAGGACATTCGAAGGGCTGTGTGCTCTGCACCTCTCAGCTCGTCATGGCTCTGTGGAATGTCTCCGGGTTCTCCTGGAAGCTGGGGCTGACCTCAACAATGTCACCACTGAATCCGCCACCACCCCACTCTTCCTAGGTGACAACGGCTTCCCTGAAATTCCAGAGAGTTTAAACTCACCAGTTTATACTCAAGTTTCTCTTGAGTTTAAAAACTCACCAGAGTTTCTTCCTTGCCTGCCATGTGGCGTCTTTTTGAGCTTTAGACTCAGAGATGGACTGGGTGTGGAAGTAACCTTTTGTTTATGGGTTTATCTGCTTCAGACAGTGTTTTAAAACAAAATTATAAAAGCAAACTGGTTTTCTGCATCAAACACAGAAAAACTTTAGGAGGTTCAGGATTCTATCTGTATGAGGCTGTTTCAAAACCTTTTTGACTTTTATAATTCCTCCATAATTCTTATGTAAAAAGACTTATTTTTGACATTCCTAGTTAGGCAATTAAAGTCCATTATTTTAGCATTTTTCTATGGTTTATGTTTAACCTAATTGAATGCTTAAAACTTCTGTTATGGTGAATCCTAAGGGTCTAAATAATCTGATTAAATAGGTTTATTGATTTACTTGCCTCTCTACCCAGACATCATGGGTGCCATGTTACCTTTGTTTCAAAGTCTTTTCCAAGTTTGGGGGGATTTTGGCATACCCTCCATTCTCCAACTCTGTTTTGAGGCATCTAAATATAAAAGGCAAGTAAGTATTTAATGGGCAAGTTTAAAGGAATTATGATTATTGTTTCAGGAAGTTGGCAATGAGACCTTTTGAGCTTTTAAGTCCAAATACTTAAATTATTTATTTTAAAAATTCTTCAATAAGATTTTTTTTTCTTACTGTTCCATGGAAGCTGTTGAAAATAAACACACAGAGGTTGTCAAGTTTCTGCTCCAACATGGAGCAAATGTTGAAGGTTCTCATTCTTGGTCTGGATGGAATTCTTTGCACCAAGCTTCCTTTCAGGTAACCTGTGAGCGCATCTTGTAATTTCCATGTAACTGGTGTATTCTGGGAGATAATAATTTCCTTAATAATTATTGCATTTTGTCAGGTAATTTTTCCTAACCTACCCTAGCAGTCATAAGCTTGTACTTACAAGTATTTTGGATTAGTGGTTGTAACACGTACAAATGAGTTTATCATGTAAATGAGCAAAAGGGATCAATTTGAAGTTGCCTAATTTCTTTTACCATTAAATTTTCAGTGCATCTTCAGAATATTGAATATATTGTGGGTTTTATTCTTACTCTCTGGAACATGTGGGGAAAAACAGGTTATGTAATTTCCTCACTTTCCTGCTGGTTAAGTCTAAAAACATTTATTTCAGGGTTCCACTGAGATAATGGAAATGCTCTTGGAGAAAGGGGCCAGCAAGGACTGTCGCGATGACTTTGGAATTACGCCTCTGTTTGTGGCTGCTCAGTACGGCCAGCTGGAGAGTCTGCAGCTGCTTCTGTCCCATGGTAACCACAATCCTTCGTTTCCCTTGCTACACTTCCATCAACTCCCACTAAATGCAATTTTAGCTCTGCTCTTGTATGACATCATTGCAAATATTAGAGGTTTTATTTTCTTACTGCTGCGGAAAACTTGCTGAGTTTGAAGCCACCCTGTGAAAGATGATGGCTGATGGACGTCACTTTGGTTTTGTTTTGTGTCAGGTGCAGATGTCAACTGCCAGGCCAAGGACAGGGCCACCCCCCTCCTGATTGCTGCACAGGAGGGACACCTGGACTGTGTGAAGCTGCTGCTGACTGCAGGGGCAGACCCAAATCTCTACTGCAATGAGGATAACTGGCAGTTACCCATTCATGCAGCAGCTGAGATGGGCCATGCAAAGTAGGTGGTTGCAGAGGCGTTCAGACAAGGTCCTGGTCACGCAAATCTGATCCCCAAAGGAGGAAGTTCAGCCCTAAAAGGGAGAAAAGTTGATTGTTCAAACTGATCTGTAGTTTAGAAGTTCTGATTATTTTAAATGTCTCTTAGCAGTTTCTTCCACACTGACAGGGAGTAGGTTTAGATGAAATATTAGGGAGAAATTGTTCCCTGTGAAGGTGGAGAGACTCTGGCATGGGTTGCCCAGAGAAGAAGCTGTGGCTGCCCCTTCCATGGAAGTGTTCCAGGCCAGGTTGTATGGGGCTTGGAGCAACCTGGGATAGTGGAAATGTCCCTGCCCATTGCAGGGGATAGAACTGGATCACCTTTAAAGTCCCTTCCAACCCCAACCATTCTATGATTATAAGACTTTTAATTCAGCATCTAACCTGGGTTTGATCCATATCCTAATGAACTTAGAAGGTTTTCCACAGTGCTGAACCAGATACCAATTCACTCCATGGCCATATTACTTTTCCATTTAAAAGTACAAATAACCACATTATACATTACACATGACTTGAACAGCTGCTAATTAGAATTCTATATTAAGTAGCAGAAGTAATTATATGCAAATATTGAATTAGCTGGACCAGCCAGAAAAATCAAAGCCACAAAACAGTTTCTTTAGTCTTTCCAGAGATGCATTTGTAGCTTTGCCCAATTTCAGAGATACTAGTCAGTTCCACAGCAGAGAGCCAAGAGTGGAAGGAAGTTTTGGGAATAGACCATTGGGGGAGAAGGATCTCTCAGGAACTCTATGATTCACACATGGACAGCACTTAAATATATAAATGATGGTACATGACTGGCAACTCTTAAGCACAAGTAAGTTCCAGCAGCAAAGGAACTGATGTTTGTCACTAATGTGATGTGACCTAGGATGTGAGCTGTAAACAGAATGATTTTTCTGTTTCACAGAACTAAGAATTCATTTAATTTGCAACTCACACTTCCAGTTTACTTCCAAACTTCCTTGGAGATGGGATTTAATATACGGTCATGTTCTGTTGCTGTAAAAAGAATTGTTGGGTAATAGGAAGTAGCTGTCCCTGGTTTGATTTAAAATACTTCTTGCCAGCCTAAATCCATCTCAAAGCACAACATTTGCCAGGGGTCTGTGTATGGAATTATAGAGCTGCAAAATCAAGACTGAAAAACCATGATTTTCTTCCAAAGCTGCAATGACCCTGTGAAAAGATGACCATATGTTTAATATTAATCATTGCATAAGATCAGAAAACAGTGGTTTAAAATATCTGCAGGATACTGGAGTTGCTGATTCCAGTCACTGACCGGATTTGTGACAAGGGTGAAGGCAAAGTGAGCCCTGTGTATTCCGCGCTGTTCGGTGGGGATGGGGAGTGCCTGGAAATGCTGCTCAAACAGGGCTTCAGCCCAGATGCTCAGGAGTGCCTGGACTTCAACTGCAGGTCCCCCATGTGCATGATCTTCCAAAAGCAGTAAGGAAACCTGTTCTATTTTTATATTATCCATAATCATATTTGCTTTAATTAACTTACTTTAAACATGTAGTTTCCCACCTTCCTCCCTCAACTGCTGTCTATCATCTAATATTTTTCCAGAATTCCAGTGTGTTCCCCCTTGGCAGACACTCCTCATTAATATTCCTCCTTGGGAATATTAATGTGAAGTCCTGGAATGTGACTCACGTGCTGCACTAAGGAAAACACCTTCAAAAACGGCTTGTGAATCCTCTTAGATTTTTACAGGTTATTTCTTGTATGTGGATTGAAATTTAGTTATGGCATAGATGCTGCCATTTAAATTAATGAGGTTTGTTAGTAGTGAATTTAGTTCGTGGCCTGCTCCTAGGAAGCTGCCTTTAAAAATCCTTGGACACCATTTTTCTCTTTCTGTCCTGGTGTTGCTTTATAATAAATAATTTAGGAAGGGATGCAGAGCAGGTGATTGCTCTGTGAACGAGGCAGGTAGCAAATGTCACCACTTCTGTGGGGTCATGTGCCATCCAATCACTTAAAGGGAACACCAGTCATAGTCTCAGTCCTTATCCTATTACCTTGTTGCAGTGGGTAATGATGAAAGGATTTTAATAAAACCATTTTAAAGTGTTTTATTGGAGACAGATCTAAAAAGTGATGGGTGCTTTCTGAGGGATTGCTCATGGGATGCCCTGTTCTTTCTCTCACTCACAGGTATTATCAGTTCATTGATGTTCTCCTAAAATATGGGATCACCATGCGTGGGATTAACTTGGCACACTGCCTGTACCATAAGAAGTTTGCTCTGTTCCGGCGCTTCCTGAGGTTGGGCTGCTCCCTGCCCTTAGGGGAGGAATTACCGGACTTCATCCACTTCAGCAGCATGGTGCAGAAGGAATACAAGGAATGGCTGCCCTGCCTGCTCCTGGCTGGCTTCAACCCTGTGAATTTCATGTGCAGGTTCTGGTAAACAGGGAGCCTTGTCTTTACTTACTTAAACATCTCATGCTAAGGTGCAAAGCTGTTACTGAACAGGGCTTTCACAGGATGGCCCTCGATAATCAGTTGCCACCATCAGGAATGGGAGGGGCTGTGGAAAGTCTGAAATAAATCATTCACACGCCATGTCTGGAGGCAGTAAAACAGTTTTATTTAGGAAGAAAGCCAGACTGGAAATTACCTTTCTCTAGAGTAGCAATAAAGTATCACTTCACAAATTTATATTGAACATCTCTAATTAACCCCCAAATTTAGCTGCAGATTGTGTATGTAATACTTTAATACAGCCGTGGTAAGAAGAAATTCCAATGGGAGAAATAGGTCAGGAGGGATGGGAAACAAATGGGAAGTGAAGCTGGGCCAAGGCTGGGAGGAGAGGAAACGGATGTAGTTTGAGACTCTTTTGTTTAACACAATGTGGCAAAGATTCCAGTCTGATTTTAAAAATTATTATTATTACTGAAGTTTTTCCATGTGTAAATAACAGCTTGGTGATGTTTTATATTTAATTGGGCACTACAGGATTAAACTTACAGTTGCAAAGTATTTGTATTTTCTGCAGGCTGTAGTAAACACCCTACAAGTTTACAAGTTTGCAACTCTGACTGAATGAATCTCACTGTCCTTGTGTATCACATTTGATGCTTTTTGGTCTTCTATTCTGTACTCTACAAATGCTTTCAAAAGGTATTTTAGGGGAGTCTTTGTTACACAGGATTTTCTCCATGAGTGAGGATGTCCTTAATTTCATCCTGGAGTTCATGAATTGGAGCAGACTTCCTCCAATTGTGGACCAACACCTTTCCCAATACAAGAAGAAGTTCACTTGGACTTCCAAGAGCCATTTTGGTAAGGGATACAAGCAGGAAAATAATGCCTCCATGTATCCAGCTTCTAGGCTGCAGGTGGGGAGATTTAGGAGAAGATGACAATTTAACTTAGTTATGTTTTATTTTTCTAATTTTATTTGTATTTCCAATGAAGCATCTGTGCTGTTTTGTAAGTGTTGGACAGTAATTAAATACAAACCATTAAAATCAAACATAGTCAAAATGTGACCAGCCAAAAAGATTCAGTTGGTTGTGCAGGAATTTTTCATAGTTCAGCCTTCAGAAAAGCAATTCATGTCTACCTAGGTGTCTTTATTAATGATTTCTTTCAAAGAAAATTCTTCTTTAAAAGGGTCTGTAATAATTTTTAAGTTGTCAAAGGGATAATGTCATTTAATAATACTTCCTTTAGAATGTTTGAAGCTAATGAGGATGTTTTTGGAGTTAAAAAATAAAAGGTGGTTATTTAGGGAAACTGAGATTAAATTCCCTCTTTATTTCCTTTTTTATTAGTAAATACATGTGTGCAGTGAGAGCTGCTCTGTGTTTGACTTGGGGTTTCTTTTTCCAGCCTTCCTTCCTTCTCTGTCCCATCTGTGCCGCTTGGAGATCCGGTCCCTGCTGGGGAGTGAGTGCCTGCGCTCGGAGCGCGTGATCCGGGAATTGCCGCTGCCAGCCTGCCTCCAGGACTACCTGCTCTACCTGGATGTGCTGCGAGCCAACAGTATCCCAGACCTGCAGGATTCCCTGGAGCAGGGAGAGGAGGGAGCTCCTTCCAGTCACACCGAGGCTAAGGATATGGAAGAGGGACACCAGTAACACCAGTGCTCCGTGGCGGCATTACCAGTGTCTGGATTCCACAGCAGGTTTTGTAATGGGAATCAGGAGACTTGGGAGAAGAACTGCTGTAAATGTCTGTTGTAATCATTCTTTTCACACTGTAGTTTTATACTACATTTAGAAACTTCCTATGAGTTCTATGATTTATTTGTTTAAAATCTGTTGTAGCTTTCTAAGCGAACATTTTCTGTTTCTTTTCTAACTCTTGGGGAGTAAAATGAGCTTGTTCAGTGAACACAGCTTACAGAGTAGTGAAAATCTGTCAGTTGATACTTTATTCCAAATACAGCATTTACCAAATGAAACCATCTGAAAGTCAAGGAACACAATCTTGTATCATTGTTATGAATCTGTGTTGGGGAGGGATGGAGCTGAACCAGGGAAAGGTAAATAACATAAGAAAGGGGATTGTTTGCTGAAGGAACAGTGATTTTTTTTCCCTTCCCTTGGTGTCAATATTTGGCAGAATGTCAGAATTGGAGGTTTGGGGCCTGCGCCCAGTCCCTCCCCTTGCATAGCCCCCAGGCAAGGCAGGAAATGTCCCACAGGCACACCAACAGTGTGCCAGCAAAATCCCTCCTGTGATGAAGTGCAAAAGGACTTGCTGTTCCTGAGGCCTGGTGACAGGGTTGGGGCAGGGACATCTTGGGAAGACAGCAGGGTCTCTCACATTAGGAAAGCCCTCATCCTGCAAAGGTTAATCTGGTGCTGCCAGGATCACTGGTAGTAGATGCTGAAGGCATGGAGGATGTACAGGAAGGTCGTGAGGAAGGCGAAGAACTGCACAAGAGGAAGAAGAGGGAGGGTCAGCTGGCAGAGTCAAACCCCATTTCCTCCCAGTGCTCTCATTCTGGGAGAGCCTCCCAGCCTAGAGCTCTCTCCAGCCTCAAAGGAGAGACAAAGCCCCAGCCTTTCCCAGGATCCAGCCACGTCAGGCTGTCTGTGAGCTGGTGGACCCTGAGAAGCCAAGCTAGCTGCCTGACCCACAGAGGTGAGGAGGTGAAGCTCTGCCCAGTGAGACACTGTGGGGCTTGGGGTGGCTCTGCTGTGGCTTTATCAGGTGCTGTTGCCTCTCCCAGAGGGAACCATGTGTTCTGCAGGCTGGCAGGTGCTCTGGACTCACCGATGCGGCACTGTTGAGTTGGTAGTTGAGTGGCGCATTGGTGCCAAACTCAGAGTTGATGGTCGCGTTGGCCTGCAGGACAGCGGCGCTCATGTACAGAATGGCTGTGGTGCCATGGTACAAACTGTCCTGAAAAACAAGGCACCTCTGAGTGCCCCAAAGGGGCACGTGCCTGGACAGGGCTGGGACCGAGCCCTCCCAGGCAGTGGTTTCACATCAGAGCTCCCCTGGACTTTCCAGTCGAGGCAAAAGGAGGAAAGGGTTGGTGGGTCACCAGCCATGGTGGTCCTGCACCCATGTTACTGCTGCCAGCATCTGCCCATGTTCCATCCCCTCCTTACCAGCACTTTCCAGTTCTCGCTGTTCCTGTGGAGGCCAAGGAGGTAGCTTAAGAGGAGCAGCAGGGAGATGAGGCAGGAGGTCAGGGACACGTACATCACCCATCCCTGAAGCAGCGGCAAGGAGACGGAGGTAGCAGCAACAAGGATCCACACCCAGGTCCCGCAGACCTGCCAGGGACAAACAGGCACCTCTGATGAGTGTGGGATGAGGAAAAGCTCTTCTTCCCCAATTCCATCTTCACCTCCCTCTCAGGCTGGCCATAGCAGCCAGTAGAACCCCTGCATCTTTCCTAGAGCATCCCGGTGCAACAAGCAAGTTGGCACCGGTTTCCCTGAACACTCATGGGAAATGAGTGTTCACACAAAAGGGAGGGGTATGCTGCCGCCTTTCACGCAAGGAAATGTCTCACTCTGGGGGATTTGGTGGAGAAGCCAGAAAATGTGCTTTTATCTGGGAAAAGTGAATGGCTGCCTCAACCCAGCCCTGCCTGCTTGTTAATTTCCAGGGCTTGGAATCACAGCGTGAGGAAGTCTCCTTTTAGCTCCACACACCAGCTTGGACAAGTTGCATGCTCTGGATCCACCCAAAATATTTACTGAGCACAAAAAGCACATGGGGTTATCAGATGAGCCTGTGCCACCCTGTGCCATCCCAGCTGTGGTGGGTGAAAAAGTGGGATCTGAGCCCACTGCCATGAGCAGGGATTGTGCCTGTGGAGCATGGGGTGTGTGGGCTGCCAGCCCCGGTGCACCATGACAAAGTACACCAGCTGCTATCTTGGCCAGTCCCACTGAATGCCCTCTGGACCCAGAAGCAATTGAAAGAATCATGGAATGTCACACATCACAAGACGCCCAATTGGCTTCAGCCCCTGGAACGACTTGATACAGAGAGCAAAATTCGCTTGATTTTCAAGGCATTTCTACATAACAAGAGCTGCCTCAAGATAACAAGAACTGCTTGTCTGCCCTGGACGAGTCAGCAGCTCTTCAGCCTCTCCCCAGACCCACGGCAGCCAGTGACCCTCACACAGGCTGTGATGGAGCTGAGTGTACCTTGTCCTCAAGCTGTTCCTAAAAACCCCATCAGAAATACTTTGGGCATTCAGCATAATCTCAAAGACAAGATGTCATTCCCAGTAATGATGCCTTCAGGATGGTTTCGGGGGATTTTAGCCAGGAGTGGGTGCCGTGAGGCAGTGGAGCGAGGTATACTCACGATCTCCGGCAGGATGAAGGCGTAAGGAATGGTTTTGAAGACGGCGGGTCCGGAGGGCAGGACGGGCTGCGTGGAGGCTGCAGAGGGACCCACCGAGGCCATCTCTCCTCGGCTGACACCGCTCCGCTCGGCTCCACTGGCGCTCGCCTGCCCCGCGCCACTCCCGTGCGGGATTTAAGGGAAACGCCCGTGGGACGTAACACAGGAACCGGCCGGGACTGGCACCGCGCCGCTGCCCCGGCCCGACGAGTCCCTGGCACCACCGGAGACTGTGGCGGCTTTGTGCATCCCACTGCCAGTCGGGATGGGACAGAGTGGGACCCCGGCCCCACCACGCAGCAATGCAAGGTCATTAACTGGAGGGAAAAGGAAAAAAACTTCCTACACCTTGGCGGGACAGAAATGTTTCCTGCAAACAGTTGTCCTTGGCACGCTTCCAAACCTGAAATATTTTTGCCTCCACTGTTCTTGCCTCCTCCCCTTTCTGTTCAAGTTTCTGCCCCGTGGTCACGTCAGACCCCTCCACACCCTCCAGGCACATCCAACCTTGAGAAACTAGCAGGTAAATTTTAAAAACACACCAGGAGGGTTTGGCAATGTGCTCCCAAGTGCCCAGTAAGGTTTGAAGGAGAGCTACAGGAATTTCTGCCTCCTGGCAAATGCATTTTGGATTCGGGAAGCACTTGCTGTGTCGTGCAGTGCATTCCCCCTGGCCCCAGAACTCCCAGTTAAGGGGTGAGATGAAAGGCTGGGGATGGCACTTCTGCCTGGTGGCCCAGGGAGGACAGAATGACCCCATGAACACGGGCAATAAGCTACAGGGGAAGGACACTGTCCCAGTGAGATATCCCAGCTCTGCTAGGTGAGACAGATGATGCCCCAGGAACTCAATTTCTATGCCAAGCTCTTGCACAACACAGAGCAAAGATCAAATCTATATCTCTTGTCTGAGCCCTTCTCAGACTGGGGGAAGTGTTCTGTGTTATTTCTGGAGGCTCCAGTTTTACAGATGCTCCAGTGGGAGCTGGTTTTTGGCTCCATGTAGTGGAGGCTTTCAAAAATCTTTTAATCTCACCAGACAAAACTGAGCCTGGCTTGGGCTTAAATCCATGGTGGTGATGTCCCCATCACCCAGCAAGAAGCATCCAGATGCTCCAGCACTAAAGAGAAAGTGGATTAATCACTTCCCCCTAGGAGTGAGCAGCACACAGACCCTGTGGTCCCAAGGCACTCAGGGGTCAGTAGAGGAAATAATCCTGGGGAAATGCAGCATTCTCAGGATTCCCACCAGCTGTTACTTGTGTTGGGTCAGGCACATTCCTGGGAGTAACCCAGCCTTCTCCTGAGTGGGGGAGAAGAACAGGCAAACAGCCTAAAAACAGAGCAACCTGCTGGTCACTGGTTGGGCAAGAGAGGGTTCTTCCCCTAAACTGGCTCCCCTTGCATAGCAGCATTCTTAAAGATTGCTGCTCTTTCCCTTCCCTGCTCCCAGGATGATGAGGGACTGGGACAAAGTACCTTTTGTTCACCCTGATCAAAACAACACTGGAAATTAATTGGAAGCTGCACAACAGGAGAATAGGGCTACCTCAGCTTTGGCAAAATGTGACACCTGACATGGCTACAACAGGTAGTAACAGGCAACCAGAGTCTTGTTTAATGCTGCAAAGTTACAAATTTAAAATACAATTTCCAGTAGATAAATGAATAAAGTAATTTTAATCTCTCTTGCAATTCAGATCCTACACAATCTCTTTGGCAAGAATTTAATTTTATTGTTACCATGTCCTTATTGTTCATTGTCCAGGATTGTTTTCCCTCACTTCTCCTAAGAAGTCATAGGCCAGCTCTGAGATGTCAAAGGCTCTGTGGGTGTTTTCTGATGACAGCAGGTACTCCAGTGCACCGTCACTCTCCCGGCTCCTTTTCAGGAAGTCATGGATCACTTTCCAGCGAGACAATTCCACCTCTTCCTCAGCCCATTTGTAGCTGGGGAGGAACATGGAGCAGAGCAGAGGGAACACAGAGTCATGGTACACCAGGACAAATGCAGACTTCAGGAATTCTTGATCTCTCTGCAGAGAAGAGTGTTTGAAAATACTTCAGTGCTAACACATGGTGTTGCCAAGCACTTTCCCAAAGTATTGTACAGGGAAAAAAACCCAAACAACTTGCTCCCAGTTCCCAGGAAGACAATGGGAAGAGATTTGGCCTTCCTAAACACACATCCTTATCGCAGATAAGCCTCCAGCATATCAACAAACCTGCACCCTGAACTCTGCCAGCCTTCCCACAAGCTACAGGCACCAAGAACCTGTGGGATATTTGTATTTCTTGAAACCAGTGCCACATTGTCTCTGCCCTGGAAGCTCAAACTCTTCTCATTTCCCTGCTGTCCTAGGCAGAGTGTAGCCCTGATTCCACTCCTTGGAGCCAGAGGTTATGATGCCCCTGGGCACTGTTGTCCCGCTCTTTATGCATGGTGTGACCTGTGTGCTCCCCTGTAAAGATCAGTTTGGAAAACCCAGAGACAAAGGATCAGGCTGGTCAATTATCAAACACATGGGAAAGATCCAAGTCCAGAGTGTCCCAGCCCCAGGAGCACTGTGCCTGGAAGGGAGCATTTTACAGCTCAGCCTCACGGAACCACGAAGAGGGATGAGTGTTCAGCAGGCAACAATCCTCCCATGGGAGTGGCACATGCCAGTCAGGTAGAACTGGATGGTTCTGGGATCCCGGGGAGTTGCAAATTCTGTGAGCAGATCTGCTTTCCTTTTGGATGAATGGCCCTGAAAAAGCTGCTCTGACTCAGCGGGTGTTTGCTCTGCATAAATGGGGAGCCATCCTTGTGCATCAATTCAAGAGCATGCACGGGGAATGAAATCTCCCACTCCTGCTCCCAGGAAATCCAGGATTGAGAGCCAATGGCTTTCTCATTCAGTTCCCTGCAGCTGCTATCTGTCTGGGGGACAGGAAGTAGGACAAAGTGTGGGTGAGCCCAGAGACAACCGGGCCAGTTCTCCAGCTGTCTACCTGCCAAAACATGGGATTACAACTGTCTGGGGTAGGGAGATCTGAGGAGTTTGGGGGCCTTTTCACAGGCAGATTGTGGGAGGACTGAAGCTCAGAGTTTGGAGGAGGGAAGATGATTTTGTGAGCATACACAGCCCCTTTTGTATCCATGGAAAGCTTTTACCAGACAACAATTGGAAGCATATCATGACAGGGAGCCACACTGGGTACCAACCTATAACAGGTTCCCCCTAACAACACTGAAACAAAAATTACAAGTTAATTTTCCTCCTGCTCCTGGTTAACTGTTAAAAATCTGGGTGAGAAATGATAAGAACTGCATTTACAGATCTATTTTCTAAATAGATGTACAGTGAGAGGAAAAGCTAAGCAGCAATTGCACTGCCAGGAACCAGCTAGTTGGAATTATCCTGAATATATGGAAAGAAAAACCTGTGGTTCATTACCTTCTCAATTCTCTTCAATGTTCTTTCTTTGTCTGCCCAGGCACTCTAAAATGAAATGTACAGTCAGACTGAGGCTGTGCAGAACTTTGTCTTCTCCCAGGACAAAAAAAAAGCTCAAATTTTGCCTGGAAATCCTTACAAGGTAACATACCCGAAGTGCATCCATCAGGTCTGGCTGATCCAGGAGTTGAGGGAAAGTTGCTAAAACAGGATTACAGATTAAGTCTGAAACAGAAAACAAACAGAAAACAAAGCCTTCCAAGGCTAAGGAAGAATCAGGATGGTTTTCAAAGTACTGGCACATCCAGGTATTTAGCACATCCCCTCCTGTGGGATTATTCCAAAGGGAAGATGAGCTGTTAACAGTTCTCCAGAGCAGGGAAGGTAGGACAACTCCCTAAAAACTGTTCTGACTGCAGCCAATTCTCAGTGGTTGAGAGACAGTTAAACTAGGAGAGGAGACACAAACCCCTGTGCTGTGTATTGGGAATGCCAGCAAACATGAGCCCTTCCCGATTTACCTGCCAGGTGTATTTTCCCTCATTTCTGCACCTGTCCTTTTTATACACAGCTGCAATTGTACTGCTTAGCTTGGATGTTATGGATAAACACACTTGGGTTCTACCTCAGCCTGGCACGTCTGGTGTGGCATTTAGGAGAACCAGGGACCAAGTGCACAGTGGATTTTCCCAATGGGGTACGTATCCCACTGCACAGGTGTCTTGGTGCTTTTTGGGTCATTTCCATGGGAAATCACTCTGCTCCTGTCATTACTTTAATTAATGAGACTGTGGATAAGATTCCAAGTGACAGAGAGCAGGATTTTGGCTGAAGTGTTTTCTTTATCGTGTGGTTTCAAATATTGAAAGTACACTTGTTTCTTCACCTTGAAGCTGATGGGAAGTTTAGTAAACATGAAGCATTTACTAATGCCAAAACATTTCAAGGAAGAGAGCCAGGACTGATGACTTCTGGGAAGTAGAACAGACATTTTCAGATGTCTATTCCTAAAGTGACGATGGATTTTGAAATAATAGATATCTTCTTTAGTTGCACAGCTACCAGAACAACTTCTGGCATAAAGCCATTCAATGACTTCAAATGAAGTCTGAATCCAAAGGGATACAATTTGACTCCAGGAGAGGTCATCAGACTGATCTACTGTCCTAAATGATGAAGATAAAATCAGGTAAGTGTGGCAGTTCTCACCTATATAAATTCATATGTAGTACAGCTAAGAAATGTGATTTTTTCCTTATTTCAAGTTGGTTTTAAAATGGAGAAGGCTATAAACTATCATTAGTTCTGTTGAATAATCAGGGCAAGACATTGAGTTCTAAAATTAGAATTCTCCAACTTCTGCCTCTCCCTAATGTCAGTATGTAAATAATAATTAAAAAATCAAAATAAAGAGGATAACTGAGCCTGAGTGCCAAAAATACCTCTTACCAAAGGGAGATTCTGGAGAGAGTTATTCCCTGGAAAACCTGATCTTCCTCCAGTGCTCACCTGTGCTTTGCATGCTCATCCTGTCCTTCAGGAGGGCATCTCCAAGGATTTGCCGATAAAACACCAGAAGATGGATGTAGCACATGCCCCCAACTAATGTTTCAGGGAGAAAACTGTTGGGAAAATAAGGGACAGCAGTTGAGATTTAGCAGTTTATTGCAAACACTGCAGATCTCTCTAGGCTATGTAGAATACTTTTCATTTTATGGAAGCACAAGGACTCACTTCAGGATGTCTTTTGAGTGTACACTTGGTGTCTTCACTTTCACCAGGAGCACAGGCTGTTTCCTGAAGCTCATAAACTGCTGGAAAACCCCAGAGCCTGCTGCAGGAATAAACACCCCAGATTCAGTCAGTTTGAAACAACAGTAATAATTATATTACAAAAACAGGCATTTCAGTGGGTTGAGAACTGTTTCAAGTTTAGTTAGCCTGGCACCACCCAGCTCCCCACAGCCAAGGCAAAAGCAGATAAATAATGAAATACATGCAAAAATAGAAGACACAAACCCAAACCAGGCTATGGGGACTGTTGTGAAGGAGACGCAGCTTTATATTATATTGAAAAGAAACCACACCTCTCCTCGATATTGATGGGTCAACCTCAATGCCTCTCTCATAGGGAGTTCCACCACTCAGGACCAGCTCATACATCCTGTCAATAAAGATAAATCTGAAGCCTGGATTGGGATATTGGGAATTGAACTATTTTTAAAATTTCATTGTACTGGGAGGTCAATTATTTTAAAAGCCATTAACAACACTGTTCCTTTTCCACAGCCCAAATGTTTTTCTTGTATGAAATTTAGCAACTGTTTCACTAAAATGGTTTTGAGGAATCATCAACAATTTAAATCTTTCATATTTTAAATTTGTTAAAGAATAATGTAATCCCAGTTCTTCCAAGAGTAAGTCACTGCTGAAACAAGCATGAAATTTAACCTGTAATACTATGTTTACTTAATGAAATAGTAGAACAATATTTAAAAAACGAGACTTAGAAGAGATTTAGAGACTTCTAGAACAGTAGAGGTGTCCTGTGGGTATTTTTTTTTTTTGCTGTAACCCAGACAAATTCAGAATACGTATACACTATATATATATGTCTACCAATATTTGGTAAAAACCAAGTCTTGAAAGTCTGAGCAACAATAATATTTCTGTCAATAAACAGAAATTTTTCCTACATCTAAGAAAATAAAAATATATACACTTTATTATTCTTTCAGATGACTGGACCCACTAATCATAAGTCAGCTGCAAAATATAATTCACATTCCAAGAGCAGTGAGAGGAGAGATTCATTCACAGCAACTCCTACCTGACTCCAGGTCTTGAGAACCAGTCTCCCAATTTTCACATGGGAAAGGTAATGCAGCAAAGAAGAGCCAGAATCTTAAAGGACCCAGCAGTAAGTGTGAAAGATGAGCTTTACTTTTAGTCTAAAACAGATGTATGTACATCTCTGTAAATACAGGGAGAGCAGGAAAAGGCACGAAACTCACTTGGAAGGAACAGGAATCCCACTGGAAGTGAAAAGCTTAAGAAAGGCCCAGCCACAGCTCAGCTCTCCTCTGTCACCTGTTAACTGGAAAAAAAGAGAAATGGAAATTATTTGAGCAGCTGGCCCAGAATGAGTGACTGAACCACAATTAACAGCAGTAACCATGTCAAAATTGTTGTAGTTATCCCCCTTTTCCTCTTTCACCCTTGTGTGTTTAAAAATCACCATCTGCCTTCTCTGAGGGTAGTTTTTCTGGCTTTACCATCTATTGTCTTACTACCTGTTGTGCTTTCCAGCAGCATATCCCAGATGGACAGGCTCTGTCTGTGTAAAGTGGAGCTGGAAACCACTGTCCATGCTGCTGAAACAGCTAAAACTTTAGTTTTCAAACTGTACAGGAAATTAGTCTGAAATAAATCACAGAGATGGAGAACTGCAGGAGTGAAGAGAGCATTAGTCCATTGTGATCCCATGGCATGGGATCATTGGCACAAGTTACTTCAGTGTTGGTACAGGGACACTCATGTCCATGAGTCAGAGGGACTTTTATTCTCTAATTAGGGATATTCTCCCATCAGAGAATCCCAGAATGATTTGGGTTGGAAGAAATTTTAAGGATCATCTAATTCCACCCCCTGCCAAGGGCAGGGACATCTTCCACTACCCCAAGCTGCTTCAAGCCCTGTCCAATCTGGCCTTGGACACTTCCAGGGATCCAGAGGCAGGCACAGTTTCTCTGGCAACTTGTGCCAGGGCCTCCCTACCCTCACAGGGAAGAATTCCTTCCCAATGTCCCATCTATCCCTGCCCTCTGATAGTGAGAAGTAATTCCCCCTTGTCCTGTCACAACATGACCTTGTGAAAAGTCTCTCTCCATATTTCCTGTAGGCTCCTTCCAGGTAATCCTATTCTCTAATCCTGTTCTCTAATGAGGGATATTCTCTAGTCCTATTCTCTAACTGGGACAGCTGGTTCCCTTTATAAACCTGCACTTGGAGTGATATCCACTACACCTTCCCACACTCACATTGCACCTGTACGTGATGCCAAGCTCAAACAATATCCCAATGTCTGAAGACAGGGAGTTGGACCTGATAAAAGAGTCACCATCAAGCAAGCTGGGTAAGATGCCCATCACCTGATACAGAGAGAAGGAGGGAAAAAAAAGTAGTTGACATACCTACTAAAAATAAAAATCTTGATTTTTAAAGGCCATCAAGCACATCCCTTATTCAACACAAGATCTTAGACCTAACCCCACTGCATATAAAAATGAGGAGAGAACCAATTCCAGTCAAAACCCTCTTTCCCTTATTGTCTTTCCATGGAGCACAGCTGTGCCACCAAGGAACACTTCAGTGACACTGAAGAAAGAAGCTGTAAAAAGCCAGTGGCTGTGTCACCTACCCTTGGAGAAAAGGTCCAAGTTTGAGGATTTTTAGGCAGCCACGTAGCTCTCACTGTGTGAATGTTACTCAGCACCTAAAGTGGGGAAAAAAGCTAAGGCAAGTTTTTCTAGAAAGCCCTGCTTCTTCCAGAAAATGCAGGGTTATCCCAGATGGATCCAACACTGCATACAACGAAGACAACTGGAAGAAAACTGCTGGATAATCAGGGTTACATTTTTATAAAAAGCTGCTCTGCACACACACCAAGGAACAGAAGATCAAGGGCACATGGAGGAATCTGACCCTGACCCACCTGCTCCCAGGCCCATCCCAGGAGGCAGATCAGCCAGGGAAACAGTCCAGGAACACAAGGGAGCCAGGAGGCACAATGGTAGGTGGGGGACCCAAAATTAGGGACTCAGAGAAACGGAGCTCCCTCCCCAGCCCCTCCCAGGGCCACCCAGCACAGCCCTGAGCCCCAGGGGCCGGGTGTGACTGTCACCCTGAGTCAGAAGCAGCTCCCTGGCTCACCTCACATTGCTCAGGGGCATTTTGGGGCTGCACCTGATGTACCACAGAGGAAAGCAGAGGGGGAGAAACCAAAGGCAGAAAAAGGGAGGGATCAAGTGCTTTGTGGAGTACCAAGGGTGGGAAGCAGGGCTGAGTGTACTTGCCTGGCCAGGCCCATCAATGTAGTCCGGCCTGTTTTATCATTCAGTTCTATTTTTCTGGGTGAGTGGGCTCAAACCAGACTCATCTGAGCATAAATCAAGAAGCTTGGGATGCAGGCTGTGTGTGTGTGTGTGTGTGTGTGTCTCTGAGACAGAGAGGAACCAAAACCTGAGGGATCCTAGAAGTTCCAAACCTCCTCCAGTCCTTTTTTGGAAAGCAGCCACGTTCTTTACCCAGCTGCCGTCGAAGAGGCAGAGCCGGACATGCCGGCTGAGGACCTGCACGCCAGTTCCAGGGAAAGGGATCATCTTGCAGCTGCATAAAGTGACAATCAGGGACACTCTGGTGGGTCTAGGATGGATCTGAAATACAGAAGAAGGAGGATTAAACCTACAGGGCCCTCTGCACATGGTCTCATTTTGTGTTTATGGACTGAGGTGATTGTCCCAGCCACAAATCCAGTGCAGTGGTAACAGCAGGATTTCTTCACAAGCCTTCAGCTCTGCTCCAAGGATGTTTTAGTGGGACAGACAGAAGGTCCCAGCAGAAGAAATATTGTAGAAATGGTGCAAATTAAGACATAATCATTAGTCAAAAGGAAAGAAGGCAAATTAAGTTTGTGTCCCCCTTAGCAGCAATACTCACAGTATTTCTCTCAGAGTCCCACACTAAGTCTTTGAAAGCCAGCTGGGATGAAGTAAGCTCAGGTTGCAAATAGTAACTTGCTCGAAACTCTTCACCTACAACAAGAGTATATTTCAAAACTCTTCATTTTTCCAATGATCTTCATTGCGCCAAAAAGGACAACACCCAAAATTCATGTCCAGTTGAATATTTGACTAAACAAATCTATGGAGTTATCTGCCATAAGCACTTTTTACTATTTGTGAGTATTCTGAAGTACTTAATCACAAAAGCACAATAACTTAATTTTAAAAAGAGATTAAACAGCTTCAAACAGAAGGACTAACAAAACATGAGGTATCTTAATATATTTAGTGAAGAGACTTCCCTTTGAGAAAAAGGGAAGATTAAAATTAAAAAGAAAAAAATCATCATTTCCTGCTCAGGAACATAATTTCCTAAATAGGAACGAACTTCCAAAGACGAAACTTTAAAATCAAAGTAAGTCAGGATTTTACACTGATAAATTAAAATTCAAGGGAAAAAATATTTTATACATTATTTGATGGGTCAAATATAGCCAGTTAGCCAATTAATTAAAATTAAGCAATATGGATTGGGGTCCAACAGGCTGGTGACCAGGGTGAGAAAGCCACCACAGACACCTGAGAATCCTGCCAGGCGAAATCCTTACCTTCCGCCAAGAGCTGGAAAAGCATGGATGGACGGAATCCTGCAGGAACTGCCCCTGTGGTGGTCAGTACCTCCACAGTGTCATTCTAGAAAAACAAAGAGAAAAGGATATTACTGTTCCTGCTATTTTACAGCAAATTTCATCCTAATTTACAGCTCTGTTTAGAACCAGAAACTTGGGATATCAGTCACCTTCTCTCAAGAATTTCTGTGGCATTTCTTGCCACCAGAAACTCCCAAAACACCCATGTTAATTAAGAACAACGGTGTGTGATACAAGACACTGTGTTTGGGAAAAGGCACAGCTTGTTTACAAAACAATGAAGATCATGGCAGGTGCAGCTGCAGTGTAAGAGGGGCACCTACCTCTGTGATGGCTCGGACAGCACTCCAGTGGGAATCTGTTCTAGAAGAAAATAAAGGGTTTTATAGTAAATCTTCATGTGAACAAAAATTTAACCACTAAATATTGCTCTGTTTTCAAATAGCAGCAGCTTCATAACCATATCTGAGACATTCCATTTACCTTTTTTTAATTTCAGTTCCATCTGCTGTTTCATCCACCAGTTCTATGTGCTCTTCTGACTCCTCATGGCTTTCTTCCTCTTCCTTAGGAACCTGAAATTCACATTTAAAATGGCAAAGGGCTTTATTTCTTCCAAGTTCTGGTCTTAAAAATGCCTTCTCCAACCACAGCCCATGTTAATAAAAGTTTAGAAAAAATTAACTAAGATTAGAAAAGGAGATTTTCTCTCTGTGATGTAGAAAATTGTCACACATTTACATGGACTCCCATTTCAGATAAATTATTAAAATCCCAAATTAATGCACAGCAGCTTGGAGCTGACCCTTAGTGACAAAGATTCTGACTTTTATATTCAAGAAACTTCTCTGCCACAAGTTCACAAGGCACAGAAATGCTGCTTTTGATGGATATCTCCATCGCCAAGGATTAAAAACATGGGGTTATTTCCAAATAACTGGCTTTCTTTCCAAACAACACACTGCACTGTGAGCCATTTTGTGCAGATATACAATCATTAATCTATATAAAAGAGCAGAGATTAGGACAGAGGTTGCAGCACACCAACCGCAAGGTAGGTCCTCGGAACAAGGCCTCTCTCCCCCTTGGAATTTTCAGCTACCCACCAGCCATCTGCCTTCTTGTCATGTATGAGCAGGATTTCACCTTTCTTTGGCATCGGAGGAAGAGACAGAGACAAAAAAAATCAAATATCTAAACGAAAAAGGACCTAATTCCAATTTCTCCCCAAATCCAACAACTGGCTGAATCCCAAAAGCACAGGATTTCATTATAGTTACTGCTTAACTCAGAGTGATGTGCAGTAAAAACCCTTTTACAGAGAGATATTTACCACAAATGTGAGATCCCCTTCCTGCTGGGCATCAAAATTTCCAACAGCAACACATTCTCTAACATTTGGATTATCCAACAACTTCTCATCTTCTTCAGTGTCTTCCTCCTCACTTTCTTCATCTTCACTCTCCTCCTCTCCTTCATTTCCTTCTTCTGCATGAGGACCTTTCTGGTGTTCCTCATCCCTACCCAAAATATATAAAACTATTTTTAGTATCATTTCCACCAAACTTTTTGAAATGCTGTCAAGCCTCTGCAAGGACATAATTCAGATGCAGCATTTTCATTCCTGTGTTTTGCTCTCTGTCCTGAAGAAATTCCTCCAAATCTTGTATTCCAGACATTATCCAACACCCTGAGAAAATCCCAGCAAGTCACAAATTACTTCTTTTCTGAGCACTTATTTTTTTATCCTTCTGTTATTCTTCAGCCAATTAAGGGGGTAAGATAATGATTTTTCAAGGTCCATTCCAGCCATCATTTAAAAAAACAGGATGCATTTGGGTGTTTAAGCTACTCACCCTGGATAATTCTTTGTCACATTATTTGGATCCAAGACAAGAAGGAGTTTCTGCAGCTGATGAGAGAGTTTGAGCAACAGCTTTTCTTCCTCTTCCTTCCTCTGGTTGTAATTCCCCACTGGCGCGGGCTCGTCAGCCTGACAGGGAACCCAACAAATGTCCCCAAAGAATCAAAGTTCCCCAATAAAAGAATTGAAGTTCCTCTATAAATTAAGTTTTCCAGACATGCCTTAGAAGCTTTTCACTTCCTGGGCTGCTGTCACTCCCTCTCTAGTGGCAATTTTCTTACCCTTTCACTCTGCCAAGGTGAAATTCTCTGTTAGTTTTCACCTGGGACTTGGACAAAATAAAGCATTAAAGTGGGTTTTTAAATTATATACATGGATATAAAAAATATAAATTAGCATGGTGACAAGTGGGGATTGTGCAGTGCTGGGCATTGCTCTTGTCCTGAGACATCTCAAATGGAACGTTGATTTTCTTTAAACATTTTCCATGGTGAATTTTGGAGAATACCATAAATTAATCTCCATACTTACTTTTTTCAGAGCATGGAGAGTGTTTGTATTCTCCTCCACCAATTTCTTCAGCTGTGTACATCTGCATTGAAAGCAAGACAGGCAGATGGTACTTTATTAAAAATCTGACCCAAACCACAGCTGCTGACTGAAAGGTGTCATTCTAGCTGCTGTGTGTCCCTTCAGGTTGAGAATTCCAAGTCCAAACAGCAGCATTTGACAGAATTCCAGAATAGCTGGGATTGGAATGGACCTCTGGACCTCACCCAGTCCAACCCTACTGCTCAGGGAGGATCACCCAGAGCAGGTGACACGGGAATGCATCCAGGTGGGTTTGGGATGTCTCCAGAGAGGGAGACTCTACACTCTCCCTGGGCAGCTCTTCCAGCTCCCTGCCACCCTCACCCTGCCTCATGTTGAAGTGGATCTTGTGTTTTAATTTATGGCCATTGTTCCTCATCCTGTTGCTGGGCACCAGCAGAAAGAGCCTGGCACCATCCCCTCGGCACCTGCCTTGGAGATATTTATACGGACTGGGGAGATCCGCTCTCAGTGTTCTCTTCTCCAGACTGTCCTCAGCCCTCGAGGGCTGAGAAAAAGCCAGTCTAGAAAACAGGAGAGAGAAGGGGTTGGGAAAGAAAGAGGCAGCCTGGAAAACAGGATAGAGAAGAGGCTGGGAGAAAGCTGGAGAGAAAAGGAGATTAGGAGAGAAAAGGCACAGAGAGAACGAACACCACTGAGGGTACGAGAGAGGAGGGCGAGGGCAGCGCTCGGGCGGTGGGATCGGGGGATGGGGTTCGGGATGGGGGTCGAGATCCCCCTCACCTCAGCCAAAGGGCCTCCCGCTGCCCGGGGGCTGCAGCCGCGCTCTCCGCCCCCAGCGCCTCCACCTGCAACAGGGGACGGGGACGGTCAGGGGCCGGCGGAGGCCCGGTACGGCTCCGGTACCGGCCCTGGTACATCCCCGGTACCACGCCGGTACCCGGCCCGGTGCAGCCCTGTACCTGCGCCCGCAGCTCCCGGCTCCGGCGCTGCACCCGCTG
>WEIU01007865.1:270988-299121 GCA_013389925.1 Aegithalos caudatus | reverse complement strand
GGACCCCCTCCCGAGTGCGGCACCGCCTCCCGCTTCCGCCGCCGCGGGGGCGGGACCGGCCCCGTTAAAGGCGGCGAGTACGGGGAGGCGCCGGATCTGCCCGCGCCATGGCCGAGGGGGCTGCGCAGGTACTGGGACCCCCAGGCGCCCTCGCCCCCTTCTCCCTCCCCTCAATAACTCCGCGGAGTTTCCCCGGAGCTCCTCACGTACTGTCTTGTGTTTTCCCCAGGATCTTCTGCTGGCAGCGGCGTTTGTCTCCGATGCGCAGTACAACAGGAATATTCCTTTTAAGACCTCCCCGGAGGCCGTCAGGTAAGGGGGGATGCGCCCCCTGCCCCTACCACACCTGCGGAGAGCCAGCCACACCTGTGGCCAAACAGTAACGGCCAGAAAAACTCTGGGGCGCTAAGGGTGAATGGGTGGGTGCCAAAAACTGGACTTAAGCTGAAATGCTTAAAACGGGGCTCAGCGCATCTGTGTGTTGAGGATGAGAAATGACATTAAAAAGTTGTGGTGTGATGGAGGGGAGAAAATAAAACTAACATAAATTCTTCCAAGTGGGAAGAAGAGTTCTCACTGTGTGGGAATGAAGAGTTTGGGAGGCTTAGTCAGCCCTCAGCTGTGTGGAAGGTGCTGGAGTGGCAGAACCAGGTGGCTGTATAGTTAAATATCTTTTTGTTTACTGTAATAAATATATAATAAATATTCTGTTATTTAACCCTGCTCTGAAAGGCAGTGTAGTATCCATCAATTCGGAGATTGATTTGGAAACAAATTGCCAAATTCCTTGCTGGCAAAAGTGTTTGTTTGGGACAGCAAGTGCTGTTCTTCCAGGATGCGTTTGGTGATGCCCTGGGGGTGTGCTCTGTAGCCTTTATTTATGGTGCCTGTGCCTTCTTCCTCTAGGCTTTATCACCTCTATAACCACTGGGTGATGCGAACAGTCACCTACTTCTTCATCTTCCTCAACCTGTCCCTTGCCCTGTTTGAGGAACCTGCTGTGTATCCGCTCCCTTTCCTGGTGAGTCTGTGGTGTAGGAGTAGCAAATGCAGCTGCTGGAGCCAGCAAGGGCTTCTTGCTTCAAAGTGGTTGTCAGAGGTGCCAAGAGACAGTGGATGATGATGATGGTTTGGGGGATTTTTTTGGTCCTCTGGTCTGCAGAGATCCCACCTGGTTCTGCATCCAGCTCTGGATCCCTAGCACAGGAAGGACACGGAAAGTTGGAGTGAATCCAGAGGAGGCCACCAAGTTGGTCAGAGGGATGGAGCAGCTCTGCTGTGAGGAAAAGCTGAGAGAATTGGGGTTGTTCAGCCTGGAGAAGCTTCAGAGTGACCTAATTGGCTCTTCCAGTACTGGAAATGGCCAACAAGAAAGATGGAGACAGAGAATTTCCAAGAGTCTGGAATGCCAGGACAAGGGAGAATGGGTTCCCATTGCCAGAAGGAGGATTAGATGGGATATTAGAAAGAAATGGTTCCCTGTGAGGTTGGTGAGGCCCTGACACAGGTTTGCCAGAGAAGCTGTGGCTGCCCCATCCCTGGAAGTGTTCCCCAGGTCAGGTCGGATGGGGCTTGGAGCAACCTGGGGTAGTGGAAGGTGTCCCTGCCCGTGGCACAGTGTGGAATGGGATCATATTTAAGGTCCACTTCAACCCAAATGTTTCTGTGATTTTATGATTCTGTGATCTGTATGAAATGGGGACAAAAAAAGGCACGGGAGCTGGCCATGGACTGTGGAAGCCATTTTGGCCACCAGCAATGGCCCATGTGATTGTGGACAAAGTCATGTTGCTGTTCTCCATGTCAGAGATCAATTCCAGGCTTCTTTGGGACTCAAGTCCAGTCCTCATGTTTGAAGGTAGAAGCCAAGTTTTACCTTAGGCCAGACTTTTCTGCAGCCTTCATTTGTCCTACTGTACTGCTTGTGAATGGTGTACTCCTTGAATCCAAAGCAAACACAGACTTGCTGGCTTTAACCTACCTGTGGCTGGGAATTCCATAAAAGGAAGCCTGAAAATAATGCTCTGCCTGGTTTTTATTGTGCAAAAGGGAATATCGCTGTTCCAGGTAGTGCTGGCTGAGCCCTGCTCTCTCTGCAGGCCACGTCAGTGCTGGAGGTGTTGTGTCTTCTGGTGTTCCTTGGCCGGCTGACACATTTTGCCAAAGTTACCCTGCACAACGTGTTCTGGAAGGACACCAAGAACATCTGCATCATGGTGGCAATCCTGGTGAGTTGTGCCCAGGGGAGGTGTTTTTTTTTTTTTTCCCCTCATGTTGGGATCCTAGACCTGGCATACATGAGCCACAGCCAAACCAACCAGCTCTCACAAACCTGTCCTGTGTGCACCTCTCCTGTGTTAACAAATGCTGTTCTCTAAACACATTCCAGCATTACTTCTGGGAGCTTTCCTTCTTTCTCCCATAGTTATCCCTCACAGACCTGGCCGTGTATGGGGTCCTCAGGCTGTATGATGTGAGGAGCATCCGATGGTCAAGGATTGTGAGGCCCATCTTCCTCATCAACTTCGCAGAGAGTCGCCAAGTAAGGAAGAGGTCTGGTGGGATGTCCAGGGTCCTGTTTTTTCAGACAGCCTGCTGCTTTCCACAATCCAGGGGATTTAAGGGAAAGGTTTTATGGCAGAATTTAGGATCCTGTGAGAGAAGGCTCGTTTCAGAAATGGCCTGGACCAATAATTTGAGGTGGGAAGAAGGGTGGATTCACACAGTACCAGAGAAAAAACCCCGTGTTCCTCCCTGAGTCAGGGACCAGGTTACTGATTTCTGGAAGTCTCCTGGGTAAACAAGTGTCATGGAGTTCTCAAACCTGTAGCCCAGATTTGAACTCTGATTCCTCTCAACACGGAGAGATCTTTGTCCTGCTGCCCAAGACTGGTCTGGTCCTGACTTACAAATGAATAAATTGTGATGTGGAGGCCTGGGGGGAGGGAGCAGCTCAACATTTGGGCTCAGACCGTGGCCTGGAGTGATGGATTTCTGTCTGTGACTGGTTCCCTGCAACAAGAATATCTCAGCAGTGCCCTGGGGCCCTCTCTTCCTTGGCTCCTGAGTTCACTGTGGTGTGTAGCTGGGGCATTTCCTTCTAGGATCTCCCCTGGAGAACAAGGAGGAAAGGCCTGGGACTCTTGCACCCCAGTTTAGGGTTTTGATCCAGATGGGATGGTGAGGGGGAAAAAGGGGTGTCACATTGAACCTCTGAACGCTTCCCTCATCCCTGGCAGATCCGGAGGGCCTTCCGCAGCATCCGCAACACGCTGCCAGAGATCACTTACGTCTTCCTGCTCTTCATGTTCAGCCTCCTCATGTTCTCCCTCATGGCCTTGAAGCTGTTTGGAGAAAGGTGTGGATATCTCCTTTGCTCCTGGGATACTCTGGGCAGACTCCAAACAATTCCTAGGGAATGCAAGCACTGCTGAAAGGTGCAGCTCCTGTTGCAGGACATGCAATCCCAATGTTTAACTCCAGGCTGTCCTCTTCTGCCTAGGAATCTTCAGACAGCAGAAGGCTTGCCCTACTTCAGAAACTATCTGGAGATTGTGTTTGACCTCTACGTGCTGGTGACGACGGCAAACAGCCCGGATGTCATGTATGGATGTCACATGGAGCTCATCAGATCTTTCTCTCATAGTGTTCTCAGAACTCCCTGTGCAGCCTCTAATTTGCTCAGCAGAGTTAAAATTCTGTGGGTGCTGGGCTTTTCATCCCTATCTCTTCTGGGTTCCCATTATAGTTTGTGCTGGGAAGGTGCTGTCAAGAATTGGACAGGGAGGAATGGCTCAGTCATCTGTGTGCTGGAAATATCTTGAGCACAACTGGGATGGTACAGCAACCCTGGGAATTTAAACTGAGAAATAAAATGCTGCTCATCCAAGAGCAAGTGGAAAAGCAGATCTGAGTGCAGTGAGGGTCTGAGGCCAGAAAACAGCATATGGCTGAGGCATTGCCTCATGTCTGTTCTTCAGTTTGGCCACACTGGCAGATATCATCTCTGTGCTGTCTTCTGCTCCCCTTCAGTCAGGGCCTGCCAAACAGGACGAAACAGGATGAAAACCCAGCAGAAGAAGGATGTTCTCTAGCTGAACGAATGCAGTTTTTAGCTTCTATCTGACAAGTTTAATCTGGCAGTCCAAAATGGCACTTGGAAATGCACGTGGGAGTTTGTTTTCTCATGGATTCACTTTCTCTGTTTGTCAGTCTGGCGAGCAGCAATCCCCCTGTCCTTCTCTAGGATGCCAGCGTTTGACTTCAGCTCCTGGTACACCTTGTTCTTCATCGCCTTCGTCATCATCAACACTTACATCTTCATGTCTCTTTTCCTGGCCGTGGTCTACAACAACTACAAAAAACACCTGAAGGTAATGCCTGGAGGGGCTTGTGACCAGTGGATTCTTGCTGTTCCCTGTAAGGAACCTCTGGCATTCCCTTGGAAGATTTTGAGAAGGGGAAACAGCTTCTTGCCTTTGGTGCTCTGCAAACAACAAGCACAGAACCACTTTTCATGGGGTGGTTGGGAGTTCTGTTGTTGAATTTGAATTAAATATTCTGTGGTGTTTCCAACAGATAAGAAACACATTCTGCAATATCTTGGAGGCTTAGTCCTAGCTCAGAAATGCTGTCTCCATGCAGGGAACTGTTTTTGTACAGCATCTTTGCATGTGCTCTTAGAGGATTGGAACTGAAACGGGAGGTCTGAGTGAATCAGAATTTTTGTTCTACCCAAACTGGGTAGGGGCAGTTTGGGACTTGTGATCAATGGGGGAGAGCTGGGAATCCTTGGTGCTCCCATGAGGAGGCTGGATCTTTCTCAGGAAGCAAGTGCTGGTTGTCCCTCTGCTCAGTCATGTGCAGAAGAGGATCCCCACCCCTGCTCCCAGCCGGATTCACTTATGGATGGGAAGCGTGTGTGGACACATCCTCTTTCCTTCTGTGGCCATGCAGATCCCGTGATCTTTGTCACCTCCTTCCTGTCTGACACTACCCTTTGTCTTTCCTTCCGGTTTTTCAGTGTTGTCCTAGCATCCAGCAATCTGTTGATCCTTCCAGAGCTCTGTATGGAGAACCCACAGCTGCCTGTTAAAACACTGTTTCTCACCCACACACACACTACCTGTGCTGTGCTTTGTGTCCAGTGTCATTCCCCATGCCTCTTCTTGCATCTTTGTGCTGTGAAAATGAGTTTATTTGTTAAAGAAAGGGGGAAGGGCACCTGGAGCTGCCTTGACTCATGGCATGCTTTCTAGAACGAGATCCGTAAACTCGCCTACATGAAGCGCCGCAAGATGGTCGAGGCCTTCAACCTCCTGAAGGAAGAGGAAGGAGAGCAGTTTGTGGTTCGGGAAGCCCGGTGGAAGCAGCTGGTCAAGCTGGTGGCTCCTGACACCAGCAATTCCCACCGAGAGCTGCTGCTCCGCATCTCGGATGATGAGCAGAAAGGGTTCGTAGGTGAGCAGTGGGGACTGGGGAGGAGCCTGATCTTTCAAGGGGTTTGGAATTGGGATTTTTGATCTGTAATGGCCCCAGAGAGACTCAGAATCACAGAGTCATTAAAGTTGGAAAAAAATCTCCAAGATAGAGTCCAACCCATGCCTGCTCTGCACCTTATCACCCAGCCCAGAGCACTGAGTGCCATGTCCAGTCATTCCTTAAGCACTTTCAGGAATGGGGGCTCCAGGCCCCTCTTCCTATTCCCCTCCAGATTCCTGGAGTCCTGAAAGGTTGTTCTTGCTGCCTGTGCTATAGCCCATGTCCCACACACTGTGAGTGGCCCTTCATGGCCATTTGACATCAGGCCGAGTTCTCTGTGGCATATGGGACCTCCTGTTTGCAGCAGAGGATGCGGAAAGCCTCCCTTGATATCAGATACAGTGTGGCTCCCCACACAGTCCTCTGGAGCGGGAATATCGGGAGAGACAGGTCAATCTCGTTGTTCTGAATTGTTCTGTGGTGGTTGTTGGCCCATGGCTCAAGCCAATTCCCCAGGAATGGGGCGGAGAAGCTGCTCGAATTCCAAGTTCAGCCTGTTGTGGTGGATACCACTCTGGGATTGGCTTTGCTGGGAAGAGATACCAAGTCCAGATCACTGCCACACCTATGGGCTCAGATTTGCATTTAGCAGACACTGTTTGTTTGCCATGAGATCAGGCTGACACGTGGCACTCTGCTGCAGACAAGAAGTCCTTCGTGCAGCTGGCAGACCTGCTCAACATCCAGGTGGTGACGCTGAGGATCCGCAGGCACCCTCTGGTGCGCTGGGTGCCGGCCCTGTACGGATCTGTGCCCAGCCGGGTCCTGCGCAGAGTTGTGAGACACAGGTGAGCTCTGACAGGGCCAGGGGCTCACCTGAGCATGCTGCTGGGCAGGACAGACTGTGGCCAGGCCGCCCCCAGGGGTTGTGCCACTGCTCCTGGCCTGCCTTTGTCAGTGTGGAGGAGCCGGCTGTGGTTGTGGGTGAGGCCCTGCCCCAGGCAGGCCCACTGCCTGAGCTATGTTTTGCTGGCATCAGGCTGTGCCTTGTGTCTTGCCATGCAGGACCAAAGTGCTGCACTTAGATCTGCCCCGACCTCAGCAGTCCCTGCTGCAGAGTGGTGTCCTGCTACCTTATCGGCTCTGGGAGGTCTGGAGTTCTCTAGAGCTCTCCTTCACCTCCAAGTCTTCCCAGAATCCCAAAATAGCTGAGGTTGCAAGGAGCATCTAGGGATGGGCTAGTGGAACCCCTCTGCTCCAGGCATGGTCAACCAGAGTAGGGTACTCAGGGCTATCCTAGCTGGATCTAGAGTATTGCCAAAGGATCGAGGCTCCATAACCTCTCTGCAACTCCTTCCAGTGCTTGATCATCCCTGGTTAAAAAAAACCCAAGCAACTTCTTTAAGTGGAAGTTCCTGTATTTCAACTTGTGCCTCTTGCCCTCTTGTGCTTCCACTGGATATCACTGAAAAGAGTCTGGCTCCATCTTCCCTGCACCTTCCCATCAGGTATCTATGCACTGGAGCTGCTCCTGACCCTTCTCCCTGTCAGGCTGGACTACCCCAGCTCTCCCAACACATCACATTCCACTGTCCTGTCCTTCTGTCAGTTTTGTGATCCTTTAATGCACCAGCTCTGTGTGTTCAGGCCCAATGACCCTGGTTCCTCCCTCAGCACCTCCAAGTGTGGCCTCACCAGTACTGAGTAGGTAGGGAAAAATCACTTCCCTGGACCTGTTAACCAAATCCTGTGTTGGACTTCAAGAGCAAAACTAAACTCTTTAGTGACTCCCCCAAACTCTCAGGTTTGCGGAGAACTGGTGGGTAAAGAATTTTTGACAAAGGAGGCAAAGAGCTTCTGAAATAACTGTGTGAGTTTGACCTTCTTGGGAGCTGTCGACTGATATCTCTTAGTTCTTGCAGGGCCTTTGTTTGGACTTATGATGCCATCATCCTGATAAATGCCATTTTCATTGCTCTGGATGAGGAAAGCCCCTACATTTCCTATGCAGAGTGGGTGTTCCTTTCTCTGTACATCATCGAGATCCTCCTGAAGGTCTACACTTACGAACCCAGGGAGTTCTTTGGCAAGACCCAGTTCTGGAACTGGTGAGTAGGCTGGAAGTTTGTGTGCAGTGTGGTGAGTGCTGTGCTCAGCACCTCAAGGACTGAAATGCTCTGAACTCCTGTGCCAGGGTGTGTTTAAGATGAACCAGAGGATGTTGTGACAAAGCTCTCCCATGTGCCTGTAGTCTGAGCTGACCCAGGGCTGCCTGGCCCTGATGTGAGGAGCAGGAGTTACTCCTTGTTTAAAGCTCACTTCTGTCCCCCAAAATCTAACAGCAGTGCCTTCCCTTGTGCCAGGTTTGATACTCTCATCATCTTTGCTGCCCTGACTGCAACGATTCTCAATGCCACCCTCAAGTCCAGTAAGTGTAGACTGAGCAGCCTGCATGCCTTGGGAATCTTGGTGTCCTCCCCAGCCTTCTGCCACCACCACCTCAGGCTTGAGAGGCTTTGTGACCAGACAAGGAATTTCTGGAGGGTTTCTAAGAACTAATCCAGTCTTCCTCTTTTTTCTTCTTTTATCTTTTTTTTTTTTTTTTTTAGCTCCCTGTTATAGTGTTTAACAAGGACACAATAATAAAAAATGAAAGAACTTTATCTAAACACTTCCCAGATTTATTTTCATAATAAAAATATCATTGTTCTTTTTTCAGCCCTAAAGTACAACAGTCAGCAGATCCTGGACATTGTGTTCATCCTAAGAGTCCTCAGGCTGATCCGGATTGTTGACAGCATTCAGAGGTGAGGAAGAAAGCGGGGTGGGAGATGGTTTGGGGGGAAGGGTTGGTCTGTGCCAGAGGCCCAGCCCTGACCATGGCCACCCCCCAAAGCATCCCAAGGCCTGGTCCCAGCCTGCCTGGGATGAGCCCAGTGGCTGCTGCCTCTCTGGGGATGTGGTGGCTAGGCTGTGACAATAACCAGTGTGGGCTCTCTGTAGGTTCCAGGTCATCATGAACACCCTGATAAACATCGTCCCGACCATGCTGACTTTTGGTGGGCTCACTCTGGTAAGAAATCCTGGTGTCTTGGTGCAAAGCACTCCAGTTTCACAGAAGTGTCTTTAAATCTCACACTTGTGCTGTTTCCAAGGGGATAAATGCAATTCCCTGGATGGCAGGCCCTTGGAGCTGTAAGTGTTGTTTGAATCGTGGCCATTGTGCAAGCAAAGGGTACAGAGGGACTGCATTCCTGCTTTTTCCTGGATCAGGACATCTTCCTTGGATCCATGGGGTGTTTTGGGAGCCTGGCCTTTGCATCATAAGGAATCAAATCATGGTTTGGGCAAGAGGCCAAATGAGAAACATGGATTTCAAATGATTTCCTAAAATGAGCTTCTGTTATAATTTGGGAATGTTTCCTCTCTGAGTGTTTGTAGTTCTTGGCTAATTATTCCTGCTTGGTGAATGCTTTTGGGTGGCTTGGGGCTCTTGGAGTCTGTGTTGCCCTCCAGCCCCTTGCTGTGCCTATGGAAACTGGAAAACCTGCTGGGATGCTAAGCTTGCCCTGGGGCTTGCAGGTTGCTGGAGAAGCAGGTGATGGGGTTTCTCTTCCCAGGTTGTATATTGTGTGTTTGCTATCATTGGCATGGAGTTATTCCATGGGAAAATCCAGTACTTCCCAGCCAACTCAAATGCTCCTCATGCCCTGGAATGTGGGAATCCAGCTCTTAAGGATTCCCTGTTTGCCCGTGGCAAGTACTGCAAGAACAACTTCAATGACTTTGCCTCATCTTTCATTGTCCTCATGGAGCTCACCGTAGTCAACCAGTGGCATGATATCCTTTGTGGTTCCCATTCCCAGCTGGATCCTTGGGTATTGGACTTGATGGTCCTTGTGGGAGATGGGGTTGTTCTCGATCTGCACTCTTCCCTTGGCACTGCATGTGGACAGGCAGCAGAGATGGTCCCTCAGAGGGTTTTGGTGGGTTCCTGGTTCTTCCCTTAGCTCTTCTTTCCCTTAACTCCCGCTCTACTCTTTGCCAATGGATTTGCCAACGTGACAGTTCAGCCTGCCAAGCTCTATTTCATCGCCTTCCACATTGTGATGGTGATAATCATTGTCAAGTATGTTTTTTTGGGATGGATTTCCTCTGCTTTAGATGGAAAAGGGGATCTGCCCCTGCCAAGAAACTGCTAGTGGGCCTGTCACCTGTGGGAGACAGGTGGGCTGTGTTTAGAGGGATCTGCTGCATTCTTGTCCCCCACTGGGTGCTGCTCTGACCTGGAGGGGATGGAACACTGGGAAATGAGCCTGGGAATACTGTGACAGTCAATGCCAGTGAGGAAATGCTGCCTCAATTCTGCTCATTATTTCTTTCAGTATTTTTGTGTCGTTCATCTTGGAGGCTTTCTTTGTGGAGTACTCCCTGGAGAAGAGCGAAGTGGAAACTGCCATTGAGCAGAAAATCCAGGAGCTGGGAATGGGAGTTCAAGAGTAAGCTCTCTAAATGTACCTGTGCTGGATGTGGCAAATTTGGCACCATTGATGAGGGGGAAAACTACCCTCTGTGGTGTCAAAGTGTGAGTTGACATTCCAGTTCCTTGTCACAAAGTTCTGGCTCATCTTGAAAAATGGAGATTCCTCTTCCCCTCTGGCTCCTCTGCTGGTTTAGGTGCCAGTAGAAGGCCACTGGTGTTGGCTTTGCTGCCTCCCATGGCTCTTCCAGATGGGAATTCCAGCCCAGAGGACAGGAAAGATGCTGGAAAATAATACCGTGTCTGCTGCTTGTCCTGCCCCAGTGAGAATCCACCACTGCTGGGCTCCCAAGGTACAATGTTCCCCCTTCCCAGGGTAATTCCTGGCCCTTGCTGTGCAGGGATGAGCTCCAGCATGAACAGCTCCTTGACAACATGGAGAGTGCAGAGCACGAGCTTGAGGGGGAAGGTGGAACGAAGCCACAGAGCAAAGGGCTGGTGTTCAGAATTGCCTCCAAACGTAAGTATGACCCTCCAGGGTGTCCAGGTCCAAGGTTCCCAGCTGGGGAAGGCATCCAAGGCATCCTTCCTGGGGAAACTCCCAAGCCCTGCTGCTCTTTTGGGGCTATAAAAGGGATACCTGCCCACTTGGAAACTTCAGGGTATCTGTGGACATTTGATATTTGCTGTTTGTTTTTACTTCTGTAGTGTCTTCTCTCCCACCTCAGCTCTTCTGTGCTCCTTGCCTTAATGAACCTCCCTCTGGAGACACTGCCCTGGTGGCCGAGGTCCTGCTGTGCCACGACACCTGTTTTCCTTTCTCCTTCCTCTGTGGGCTTAGCATTTCATGCTGCCTTGGATCACAGGATGACAGTATCCTCCTTTCCTCTGGCTCGGTGACTATTTCCCTCCTTCTGGCTTTTTTGCTGTACCTCAGGTTTCCATTGTGTGGGAATAGAAGGGCTTAAAATCCCAAATAATGGCCAGAAGGGCTCAGAGTACTTAAAGCAGATTGGGTGGAACAGCAGGAAGTGTAATTTTGGGCATTTTCTTGCCTGTTTTAAAACATGGCTCCTTAAGGTATCCAGAGGAGCACACCTGGTGCTTACAGTGCATTTTTTTGTCCCCCCAGGATACAGGACAGTGGATGCTCTGCTCCAGCGCATGTTTGAGGCAGAGATACCCCTGGAGGATGAAGGCCCTTCCTTTGAAGAGATCCTAAACTTGTCCCCCACCTCGGCTGTTCCCAGGAGCCTGAGTTCCGAGAGTGCGGCATGAGGGTGGGGATCTGGGAATGCAGCTGATTCCCAGTTGTGCAGGTGCTCCCTGGCTGCTCCCACACGTGGGGCCCAGCTTTCATGGTGTGAACAAACAGCTTCATCCTGTAAAGGAGCTTTATCTCATGTAAAGTCTCATATAAATGTCTGGAATGCGGGAGGGAGTTGGAGTATCCGGCTGCTCCTAGAGAGTGATGGTGCCGTGGGCAGTATGTTATGGAATAACTACTTCTTGTAACTGGAATTGTATCCCAGCACTTTTATATGCAGCTCTGGACCAGTGTACGCTGAATTGAAGTGGTTCTTCAGCACAATAAATTCCGCACTTTGGAATAACATTGGAATACCTCCGAGTTAATGATGAGAGAGGGTTGCGGCTGCTCCGTGATAACGTGCAGGGCCTAGAGGTGGGAGATGAGGGGGGAAGAGGAGTGGGGACTACTCCTAGCTCTCCGGGCGCCGCGTGCGCTGCCCAGACTTTCCCATTGACTTCTCAATTCCTTCTTTTAGTCCTCATTTTTCATTGGGGGTGTGCCCACGGCGCCGTCCAGCGGCTGCGACGGGAATTGCACCCGCGGGAGGAGGGCGGGCTTTCCTGCGCGACTGATGGGGCCAATGGGGAGGCGGGGCGGGCCGAGGGCTGGCCAATGGGGAGGCGGGGCGGGCCGAGGGCTGGCCAATGGGAAGGCGGGGTGGGCCGAGGGCTGGCCAATGGGAAGGAGATGCCGGGTCGCGCGCGGCCAGTTTGAATCAGCGGGAGCGGTTGGGAAGGGCGGGCATGGACGGGCCCGGGCGGTGAGCGGGCTGGAAAGGGAAGGGAACGGAACAGCGGGCTGGGAAACGGGATAGCGGGATGGAGAGTGGCATCGGGGGCTGCCCCGGCCCCCGAAGCTGTGCGGGTGCCGTGGCCACGCGGGGCCGTGGGGGTGGCAGAGTCTCGGCCCGGCCCCGGCACTTCCCACCCTCCATGATCCCGGCCCTTTGTCTGCAGGAATTACGAGGCTCAGATCCGGAATTACCGAGGGCCCGACCCGCTGGAGCCGTGGGACAGGTGAGCCACACCTGGATCGGCGTGCCCCACTCCCGGTTTGGGTGTTGCCCCATCCCTCCTAGCAGTTACCCCTTCCCTTGGTCGGAGCTGACTTTGGAATGGTTCCAGGTACCTGCAGTGGGCAGAGGGATGTCTCCCTTTCCAAGAGAAGCAGACCCGCTGGCCCGGGCTCCTGGAGGAGCTGGTGAAGGTGTTCGTGGGCGAAAAGAGGTACCATCAGGACCCGCGGTTTGTGAGCTACTGCATCAAGCTGGTGGGTACAGCTGCGGTTTCCTGGGAATTAAACTATCCTTAGTTATTCACGGGGCAGTTCTGGGACTGCAAAGAGCTTTGGGAGGAGCAGGTGGCCTCAGGAATTCTGATCCTCTTCAAAACAGGGGGATCAGAAAAAAGCAAGATTGTGTTTTTTAAGCTGTGTAGAGTAGAGAGATTTGCCTTGACTTCTCTTATCCTTAGACAACGATACTTTCTTATGATGGTAACTAAGAAATTCTATTTTTTTTTTTTTCCTTCTTCTCCCTTGGATAGTTTTGGGAGTGCTGATGGCTTTGTGCATTTGTGTCATGCAGGCAGAGTTCATCTCTTCCCCTTGCCAGTACTTTGAGTACCTGCACGGGCAGGGAATTGGAGCCAAGACCTCGGATTTCTACCTGGCCTGGGCTCAGCTGCTGCTGAAGGAAGGCAACGTGCAGGGAGCAGGAGCTGTGCTCCAGAAAGGGCTCTTCAACCAGGCACAGCCCCTGGAGAATCTGCAGCAGCTCCACTGGTAACTCTGGGACCTCTTCTACTCATTTACTCAGGACTCACAGTGCTCATAATTACTCATTAACTATGGGTAGCATGTGATTGATTATTTTCCTGTGTGACTATTTTTGGTAAAGGGAGGCTTAAACATAATAATGTTGCTTTGCTGTTGAATATTTATTGGGTGTTTTGGGATGTATATTAAGAAAAATATCCCAGGGTGAAGCAAATCCTTGAGCTGAGTCTTGGGCTTAAGCATTTAGTTCTTGAAAGCTAAATGCAAAAAACCAAAAGTAAAATGTAATGTAAAACATAACACAAACACCCGATTCCGTTCTCCAGCTGCCTCTTGAAGGATTTTTTTTTTTTTTTTAAAGTTTTGCAGCTGTGGATATGTCTATATACAGTAAAAATCATGCTTTTCAGTGATACATTTCATGGCATGATTGTACATGGAATTCCAAGATTGTTGAGAGGTGGGGAAGGGTGAGGGACAGATGATTTCATGGTAATAACAGAGGGGTTTTTTGCAATTTAGCTCCCTGAAGAGTTATGATCCTCAGAATCCTCCTTTGCAAGGTGAGGATGAAGAGTCCTGTTTGATGTGTACCTCCACTAAATGAATTTTTTACCTCAATGAGTAAGTTTTGTCACTGAAGAAAAAAATTACCTGTAGAAACCACTTTATTTTCCCTCCTTATGTGAAAAAATCTTCAGGGCAGTGTATTCAAAACAAATTATTAATTTTCTAGTGTTTCAAGTTAATAAAAATTTACAGAGGAGCGAACAATTTTTATTCATTAATGAGTAGAAAATACTTACTTTATATTTTCTGTCCCAGATGCTGCTGTTGTAAAACCCCTTCAGACTTCCCATGCTGAAAATCAAATGGCTTCTCCAAAAAGTGTTTCAAGTCCTAATCCCTGCAAAAATCAGGTAAATTATTAATTATTTGGGAAAGATGTTTCAGGTAGAGTTTAGGTTGATGAGCTTGGCTGAATAAGGGTAGAGTGACTGTGTCTGGTGTATCTCAAAACTGATATTTTGATTATTTTGCTGCTATTTTCCTGCTGCAAGCAACACATTTCCATAGGAATCTCTCATTTGGGAAGCACTGAGTGAGACACACTCAGGGGCCTGACACATTCTGAGAATCACAGGAATATTAGCAGTGGATTCTGTGCCAGTTGTGCTGCTTTAATTTAATTTAATTTTTTGTGCTTTATTTCCCTGCTTTAGGGTCTAGATGGTGCTGATTCACAATCCTGTGCTGCTGGAAAAGAAGTGTAAGTGGTTGGGTGCTCCTTTTAAAGTCCCACTGTGGGAAAATTATTTCTCTCCTGGGATAAATCCCCCAACCCTGGTCCTTTCCTCCCTTTCCCTCCCAGAAACTATGTGACCTACATCTCCAAGTCCGAGGTTGTGCCGAAGCCGCTGTCGGGTGCCGCGGGGTGGGAGCAGGTCCCGATGTACGACAAGAACCTGCTCCTGTGCAAGGGCTCCGAGCTCTCCTTCGAGGAGCTGAGGGCCAAGAGATACTTCAGGAAATATGAGTTCCTCAGGAGGCAGCAGGCACTGGGTATCCTCCTTTTTCCAGCTCTCCAAATGGCTGTTTCCTGACAAAGCCCATCCCTTGGGCTCCTCTTTTCAATGCCACATTGGTGGTGTCTCTCCTGAGGAGAGAGGAGGCCCAGTGAGCCACCAGCATGTCATACAGGCCCTAGGTATTTATTTAATGTCATTGTTTAATCCTTAGAGGAAGAGAAGAAAGACTCCATGAGGAAAAAGGAGTCGGCAGTCCTGGAACTCCAAGCCCTGCAGCAGAAGCTGGACCAGCTCACCCAGATCTCCAGAAGCCTGGAGGAAACGAGACTGGAACCAGCAGCTGAGCCAGACCAGAGGGTGGTGAGTGGGCTCTGGGATGGACACGAATGCCCTACCTGGGCTTTTCCCACAAAATTCAGCCATGCTGTAGGAACTGGGGATGGTTGTTAACTCAATCTGATGGTTGAGGCTGCCATACCAGTGTGGAAATCTGGCACAACTTGCAACACCCAGATTTTAAAGGTTTCACCCCAAAGTGTGGCTTTGCTCCTCCACAGTTGAGTTTGAGATGTGGCTAGTTCTCTTGGGTTCTGGGCTCATGGAAAGAACAGGAAAAATGGGAATGGCTGTACTTTGTGGGGGAACCTACAGGTTCTGTTACATCCTGGTCATGTGGAGCTGGTAGAGAAAATGGGAATGGCTGCATTTGGGGGGAATTTGGGTGTCACAGAACATTTCTTGTCCCTAAAGGTGCCCCCACCTGTGAGGCCCAGCACATCTCACATCCCAGGGAACAGGATGGCACCTGCTCTGGGGCTGGATGTGCCAAAGTGCCAAGCTCTGGTGCCTAAGCAGCCCCAATTCCACGCATCACCAGTGACTGCTCCCACCCTGCAGCTGGTGAAGCCCCATGGCAACTGCATCCCAGCTGCCTCCCCTTGGGAAGCACCGGAGGAGAAAGACCCAGCTAGAGGTCAGGCAGAGCTTGGGGAGCTCCAGAAGAGTTTGCTGCACCCTCCCTTCAGTGCTGCTGCAGCTCAGGAATGGGCTCGTCCTGACCCAGCTCTGCCTCAGTGCACAGAACTGTGAGTGTGAACAGGCTCCTCATCTGCAGTTGTGTCCTCAGGGTCCACACTGAGAATTAGCTAAAAATAAGCCTTTCTTCCCCTTCTGGAAAAAAAACAAAACAAAACAACCTGACCTGAAACCACTATTTATTAAGCTTAGATCAAACTTGGTCCTCATGGCCACATTTAATTCCTTTTATCTTGTGGTTTAATTGCAGTAAGAGGAAATTTGGTGTGTAATGCCTGGCTGGCTTTGGCATGCCTGGAATAAACCCCAGGAAGTGCCTTGCTCCTGCAGGTCCCACTCCAAGGTCTCCAGAGAAAGATAATAAGTGCTGGTATTTCTCTCCTGCACTTTTGCTGTGGGGCTTGGCCACAAAATGGGGGGGCAGAGGGAGAAACCCAGGCTGGCAAAGCAAGGGTGGCTCAGTGGACTTGGCGAAGGTGGGAACAGTTATTCACTCAAAGTCTGAAATTCCTTAGAGACAAACTGTGTCCAAGGAGAGTTTTTAATGCATTTTAACTTTTTTAAAGGACTCTGCTCCCTCCCAGGTTATTGGCAGCTGTAGGAGAAACTTTCCATGGTGATCTTTATTAAAGGACCTCTCACTTCATTGAAATAGGGATTAAATCTATTTAAAATAGCTTTTATTCCATGGTAATGTTGTGACTCTTTTTTTTCTGAAGGTCCTCTAACAAGGGATCCACTGGATTAACTCCTGCTGTGGATGTGAAGGAAGGTAAGGAAACTTTGGATGGAGACTGATGCCATAGGTGTGGCTGTTTCCAGCTGGGAATCAATAACTGTGTGTGAACACCAGTTCCAACCCTCGCAAAGCTTCTTGACTTCCCAAACTCCATCCCTGCATGTCTCTCTATCCCTTCAATGGAACATGGATCCAGTCCCTGTTCTTATGTTCTGAGCAGTTCCTTTTGGAGCATGGTTGGAAATCACTGTCCTCACTGGCTTGCTGCTTCACTTTCTATGTTGGGATAGAGCATTCCTGGGAATTGCAGATCGATTCCTTGGAAACCACCCAGCCATCCCAGGTCCCTCTTGCCCTCCAGGGCAGCCTCCCTTGGGAAACTGCCACGCAAATCTCTGAACAAGCCAGAATCTTTCCCCAAATTCTGCATCGCTGCTGCTCCTTTTGTTTACTTCCCTCACAAATGTTTTGCTGGAATGCTCATAAACAACCCCAGGCTCCTTTAGGAATTAAATTGCTGTTGTGTTTTCCAGCCTCCAGAGTTGGGAATTCCTCCTTTGCCTGTGGAAATGCTTCCCATGCCACCCCCAACACCTCACTGGCAGGGGCGATGGGGATGACAACGCCCTTCAAGGTGCAGCCGTCACCCACAGTCCACACAAAGGAAGCCTTGGGTAAGGTCTAGAATAAAGTTTTCCTTCCCCTGGAGTCTGTGGGATCTCCTCTGGAAATGTTAGTGGAGCTTTTTCTAGCCAAGGGAGCTGTTCAGGGATGGGCTTGTCCACCATTCAAAGAGGAAAATAACAGTAAGTCATTAATTGTCTGTTGGGATCTTCGGGGTGGCCCAAAACTTCTGGCCAGAAATTGATGTTTTAACAACATCCCAGAAGCTACATCCCATCAATTCCTGGATAAATCACTGCCAGGCTTCTTTTGGGAATGTGTTGTCTGAGCTGCTTTTTCAGGGAATCCTGTTTGGGAGGTGAAGACCTAAACCACACTAATTTGGAAGTTCACATTCATCTCTGCTTGATGCTGAGCTGAATAAAAATGAAAAAATAAACTCCAAAACCCTGGAGCATTCATTAGTCCTACAAATATCTAAATTTTCCAAAAATCTGAGAAACTAAAGGAGAACTTGCTCTCTTAGGAAACTAGGAATCTCTCCTTGGATAGGGAGTAACCAGGGCCATGACCAAATGTTTGTTGGCCAAATTGGCCCTTCCGGTGTCTGGTTGCCTGGGGTGTTTAAATGTAAGAAGGAGGAATAATTGCTTATTGACTGTTGATAAATTATAAGAATATTATTAATTAGCATTTAAGGCTGTTGGAGTTAATTGTTACTTGATTTGGCTACTACACAATGGAAGAATCTCTGAAATTTTTTTTCTGGGAGTGTTATTCCCTTATTATTTCTTTCTTTCTTAGGTGTACTCATGGATATGTTCCAAACACCCTTTCTGCCTGAGCCATCTGCCCTGGAAGACAGTGAGGAACAATTTGAAGCCTTCTGCAGAAAAGGTGGTGTGTGCTCTTCTATTTTCCCAGTCCATGGAATCTCATCCTTTATTTCCCACTGACACCTCTCACCAGTCCTTGCTGTGAGAGTTGAACCAGTCTGAAACCCAGGAGCTTTACAAGAGTGAGCAGAGAGAGATTTCACATCTGGGGTTGGGCTGGAAAAATCTTTCCGAGACTTTGTAGGAAATGTGATTAGAGTGGGAATTCTGCAGGTGCAGCTGGATAGAGCCCTGAGTATCACATGCCTGGAGAAGGGATAGAATGTGCCTGTGTAAATAATCTTTGTTGGGTGAAGATAACAGGGGTTATCTTTTATTTTCAGAGCCAGGTGGATGTTTGAGAAGTAATACTGCTGTCCCTGTCACTCCTGCATTTGCCATCTTTGAAGATGAGGAGGAGAAGGAGAACAGCAGGTAAGGAGGGAAAAATGAGCAGCTGAGCTCAGGTCCTTGAAAATCATGGAAAAAAAAATCAATCCTATTCTATGGGACTTTGCTGTGGCTGTGCCAGGACTGGCTCAGATACAACTGGTGGCAGCTGCCTGGACTTACATGAGAAAAGCAGGAGTTGCTCCTCTGGGATTGCACAACTCCCCTGTTTGGACAGTGCTAGGGAAGCTTCATTCTCTGCAGAATTTGGGGATAACTCTGAGCTGCTGCTGCTTCTCTGAGTTGCTCCAAATGGGGTTCTTAAAATAAAATTAAAAATTCAAGTTAAAACAAACCAACCTTTGTTGTGACTAGTGTGCCTGGGAGAGCTCCTTGGGAAAAGCTGTTCTATACTTTTTGGATAATTTTTCAGGATCCCACAGCACAAGAACAAACCAGAGGAGCCCAGAACTTTTGGAGAACATCCCTTGACCAACTGTGCAGCAGAAGTGAGTGGTGATCCTGCAGGGATTAGCCTTGGAAGTGGCTTATGCACTTAGGAGGGTTACCAGAGTGGGTGAATTCATCTCTGCTCTATCCCAATCCCATAATATCTCTAGGAATGATGCCTAGCTGAAGGCTGGATACCTTTTCCCATTTCCTGCCAACAGGATGAGCTTTTTGGATTGTTGGTTAACATAAAATTGATGGGGAGAATTCCACCTCTGAAATGTGTGGAGTTGGCATCAGTTTGGGGGAAGAAGAGACATTTCATCTTCCAGCAGCCTCCTCGCAGCTTCCATAGCCAAGGAGATGGCCAAAATTCAGATAGAAGAGATCCCTTCCCACGGGATTGGCCTTTCTAGGCTCTCATAGCAATTTCTGGTGGTGTGGCATTTTGCTGTGGCTTCGACTATTACCAACGTTCAGACCTAGTCTAAAACTATGGAAACTTGGGATTTTGTTTATATTTCAGGATAACTTTAATGGTTTAATTTTAAATCTTGATATTTTTTCCTGCCTAGGAAGAAACAGGGACTACGGAATTTCTGCGGGATGATTACACAGTGTGGAATGGCCCCTGCAGCAACAAAGCCCTGGCTCCCAGTCCAGACAACACCAGGGATTTTGCCCGAGCTGCCCAGCTCATGTCCACACCCTTTAACTACCTGGCAGCTCCTTCCCAGCCCCCTTTAGAGGACAGAGGTAAAATAAGGAATGTTTTGGGTGGAAAACATTGAATTTGGTGCCTCATTACTCCATTTCTGCCCCTGTCCCACCCAGGTGTGGCTCCTACTGCTGCCACTTCTGAGTCCATATTCCCTGTGGAACAGCAGCTCAGCAGCTCTCCAAGGATTTTTAATGGGATGAGGGGAGGTGGTGAGGGACAAGAGGGGCTCTGTGTGTCCAACTGCTGCTGTGAGCCATTCCAAGGGGTTGGGAATATCCAAGCATTGGCTGAATCCCATCTGGGTGCACCTTTATGCTGCTCTTCCCCTTTTAAATCTTGGAATCTGCTTCCTGGAAAAATCCAGCTGTTATTTTAACTTGGATATTTGAAATGAGGCTTAGTTGAGTTCTGGTTTTTGTGGCAGCAGCTTTCAGAGCTGCTGAGTGAGAATACTCCAAATATTCCTGCTTTTGAGGAAATAAACATTGATTTGTTCTTGTTCTTGCTCCCTTTGTTCAGCCCGTAAGGAAAATTTGCCCCAAATGGATTTGGAATTCTCTGGAGAACTGCACAGGCAGCCAAAGCCCAAGAAGTCAAGGTATGCTGCTCCTATGCAACTTTTCCATTGTATGTATCAGCCTGGCTCTGTCCAATACTCATCCCAGCACTCTGGGGGTAAATGGACCTGGGTTTGGTTACAATTCCCCCAAAATCCTTCCAAGATTTAGGTTTTTCCCCATTGAAATTAAAAGCTAACTGGACAAAAAAAAAACCACTGTTTTCTTCTCTTGGTGAACTTGAGAATTATTAGGGAATGGGTAAAGTGACTTGACCAAATCTAATTTTCCCAAGAAAATTCCATTTTAATTCACCTCCATGTTGGCCATGGTGGCATTTGACACATTTTTGCTCCCTGAAGGTGCCAAACCACCAAGGCAGAAGGTTAATAATACAATACTATTATAACATTATTGATAACTAATAATATTTTGCTTAAATCCATAGCCCTGTTCTCGAACATGTCCCAGAACAGAGAGGGCTTCATAGTAACGTCCTGAAACGAGGCACTGGAACCCATGGAATTGCTGTAGCTGCTTCCCAACAACTGCATGAGCAGACAGCTCAAAGCAGAACTGGACATTCCTCCTCCCTTGGGGTGGATAGAACTTCCCAGGAGAGCCTGTATGGAGCTGGGCAGGACAGGACAGCCTGGAGCGGGAGACCTGCAGGTACATGGCATTCCCTGGTTTTCTTCCCTGGATTCCAAGGGCAGTGCTTTGTGCACTGGAGGGAGCAATTCCATGATTCCTGCGAGGAGGTCGCTGCTCACCTACAAGGGATGTGAGGAGGGATGAGTGTGGGTTGCACCTGGATTGCACATTGCCATAGATACTCCAGAGTGCAGGAATACTTGGGATCCTTACAGGTTCTGGGTTCACTGAGGCTCAAATACTTTGGGGAAACTCTGGATTTCTGGGCAGGTGCAAAAGCTGGAATGTCAAAATCAAGGAATGCTTTCCACATCCTTATTCCTCCTGTGGGTTTTGGTTTATTATTTTCTTTAAATTAGTGATGCTCATTCAAGGCCAAGCTTGTGTTATCTCCTTGGAATGACACCCAGAGCTTCAACACTTCCCTTTTTTCCATGAAGTCCTAGTTGAGAACCCTTGGGACAAGGAATTGATTGGCAAATTCTTGTCGGAGCTTCCGAAACCACTCCACACCTACAGCAACTACTTTGAGTGGAAATCTCCTCTTCCATTCATCAAACTGAAGGCTGAACTCTCACTGGGTAAGAGCTCCTTCAAACTTACTGTTGCCAAGCATTTCTTGAAGCTTTTTCTAAGAAAACATCTCAGAAGTATGTAGGAATTTAGCTTCCTTGTATGTGTATCTCCAGATCATCTCAGCCTCAGGTTGGGAATTAGGCCTGGGGTTGGTTTGTCTTTTGTAGCATAAGACTTTTGGATGAGGTATTTTTCCGAGTTTCCCTGTAAACTGGGCCACAGCTCTCCAGCTTTGTGTGAAACAGCAGCGGGCCCACGTCAACAAAAGCTGTAGGACAGGGATTGCAACATCCCTGTGAGACTTAAATGTTAGTGTTTACTTTTCAGGGCATGCCCTTTGGAATTTGACTGCTTCCAGGGGGTCAGGCAAAAATAGAAACGCTGGGGTCAAGTGTGTGGCATGTCCAGCACTCCTGCTCTCGCCTATTCCTGTCAGGAAGAGATTTGTAGGGAAATACTTGATTGAGGATTAAATAATTCATATGGGCTGGTGCTTTTCTCTTTTTTTTTTTTTTGCTCCTGTTTTTCCTCTGTGCAGTTGGCAAGCAGGATTTAATGTTAATCTTTTAAAGGTTCCAGCTCATTCCATGTGGACTGCTTGGTTGGAGAAGGAGCTTTTGCCCAAGTCTATCAAGCTTCCATCCTGGATGCTAGTAACCCTCGGAATAATCAGAAAGTAGTATTCAAGGTCAGTGGTGTTGGGCCACAGCAGCTCTCCTGGAATAATTCTGGAGTCTCCCCCTCCCCCTGGGTGGATTCGCACACATCCTTGGCATTTCTACATCAGATCTGCCTCTGAGACCTTTTAGTGGATCTTCTCTCTGACATTTAGTCCTTCAGGAAAAATTAAAGCCACTTTTTGACCCCTGAAGTGAATTTTTTTTCAGGACAGAAAAGTGATTTATGCTTTCTTTGGAGAGCATCAGGGATTCACAAGGAGTGTGTGGAATTGTGGCATGGGATTGAATTCTTGATTTGAGAGGATTAATCATGGAGTTTATCAGCTGTGAGGGTGGGGAGGCCCTGGCACAGGTTGCCCGGAGGAGCTGTGGCTGCCCCTGGAAGTGTCCAAGGCCAGGATAGACATGACTTGGAGCAACCTGGGATAGTGACGAGTGTCCTATGGCAGGGGATGGAAGATGGAACTGGATCATCTTTCAGTTCCCTCCCAAACCAAACCGTTCTGGGATAAGTTCAAGAGGGAAGATGCCTGATCTGCCATTAAAAATCAACAACAAACCCAAACTGAGAGGAACTCCAGCTTTTACTGCTCCCAGATTTTCCCAGGAAATCCCCTTCTTTCTTCCAGGTCCAGAAACCTGCCAACCCTTGGGAGTTCTACATTGCAACCCAGCTGCTGGAGAGGCTGAGCCCCAGCGTGCGCCACCTCTACATCCACTTCTATTCCGCCCATTTCTTCCCCAACGGCAGCATTTTGGTGGGGGAGCTCCACAACTACGGAACACTTCTTGTGAGTGCCACCAGCTTCTGCTCTGGAGCAGCTCTGCTCTTTCACAGCCTTTCCTCCACTTGATTTACCTTCTTTGGGAATACATTGTTCCTTAATCCATGCTCTGTGTCTCTGGCTTCCAGAATGCCATCAACATTTACAAGAAGCTCCCAGAGAAAGTGATGCCCCAAGCTCTTGTCATCTACTTTGCTGTCAAAATCCTTCACATGGTGGAGGAATTGCACAGCTGCAAAATCATCCACGGGGATATCAAACCTGACAATTTCATCCTGGGAGAAAGGCAAGTGTCTCCTGTTTGTCACCAGGTGTCACCATATGGGAGCCTGGAGACACTGAGGGTGTTGTTTCTTGTTGTGGTTGAAGGTTCCTGGACAACGACACCTGTGACATTGATGGGCTCTGCCATGGCCTGACCCTCATTGACCTGGGCCAGAGCATCGACATGAAGCTCTTCCCTGAGGGAACGGCCTTCACTGCCAGGTGTGAAACATCTGGATTCCAGTGCGTGGAAATGCTGTCAAACAAACCATGGAACTACCAGGTAAGGGACAGCCTGGAATCTCAGGGCTTCCTGCACACCAAACAATTGAACTCTATTTGCAGAGCCTCTCGCCCACCACATGGTGTTTTTAGCTCATTTTTAGTGCTCTGCGTGTGTTTTTGACATAAAACTGGTGTGGTTTTGGTTTAGACAGACTACTTTGGGATTGCAGCCACCGTGTACTGCATGCTCTTCGGGACATACATGCGCCTCAAAGACGACAACGGGGTCTGGAAGCCTGAGGGAACCTTCAGGAGGTGGGTGTCCAAAATATTCCCCAAATCTCTGCCTAGATTTCCTAGAAACCCATGTTAGTACCACGTTGCTCTGAGGTCAGGTTCTGTCACAGCTTTTCTAACTGGGAGCAGAGTAAGAATCAGTATTTTAACAGCTGAATTTAGTGGGTTTTTTGATGCTTTTTTGTCCCTTTTTGCAGGCTTGCCAATGCTGAGCTGTGGAAGGAGTTCTTTGAGAGCTTGCTGAATATTCCCAGCTGCCGCAACCTGCCTTCCCTCGGAGTCCTGCGCCAGAAACTCAAGGATTTATTTTGCAGATCCTATGCAAAGGAAATCAAGTTCCTTCGGAACAGACTCGTTGTGTTGCTCATTGAGCACAAACGCTCACGGAAATAAGGGTTGAGTTTGTGGTTTCCAAGGACTTGGGGGTTTTATGGATGTGGAATCTTTTTATAATAACTTGGTTTTAAATAATAAATGGGTTTGGGGTCGAATTCAATTTTTCTGTGCTTTTTTGGTAGGGGAAATATGCTAAATTGAGTTGTTAATTGGTTTGGGAGGCAATGGGTGTGCTTGGATTTGGCTCCTCCTGCTACCTGTCCTCAGGAATTTCTAGGATGGAGGAAACAGGTTTGCAGGTCAGATTTAAGTTGGACAGGACTGAACCCACCCTTGGCACCTCCAGTTCTGACCTCCCCCCACACCATTATTCAAGCTCAGGGTGAACCCAGAAGACAAATGTCTCTTGTTTGCCTGTAATGGCAGAATTTGGGGAAAAGTGTTCCTTTAAAAGGAATATTTTAGCAGCACAACGCCCCTGAGGGAGGAGAGTGCATTAATTTGATTTTTGCATCTCCCCACAGGAGGGAGACAACAGCCTTTTCTATTTTCCCTCCTTCTGCTTCTGTTTCAGGGATGGTCTTTCTCTGCTTAAATTGTTCAGCTGGAAAGCCATGGTGAGCCTGGGCACCTGGTACAGCCTGGGATAGTCAGGAAGAGCTGGCTTGCTGGGATGTGTTGGTTCTCCTAGGGTTTGCTGTTCTCCCTGCAGCTGGGGCTCCTCTCCCTGCCCTGATGGCAGAACCTCTTGGATTCCCCTTGGAAGCAGCCAGCTTCCCATGGCACATGGAAAAGCCTTGGGCTTTGATCTGAAGCAGCTGGTTCCTGACTCAGCTGGAGTGAGTTGCACCAGGAGGCAGATCAGCTGGAGCAACCTCTGAGCTGGTGGAAATATAAACATTGGATGCTGGGGTGGCTTTTTTTGTTCCCTTTCTCCCCTTAGTTGCATTTTTTAAGGAGCTGAGCTGCAGCCAGCTGTCTTCTGGCCAGGCCAAAATCTCTGCCAGGCTTAAGTTTTTAGATCTATATTGTAAATTATACATTTTTAGTTCCTCATATAATGCAGAGGGATATGTGGAAAAGAGCACTTTTCAGAGCATTATTAGTATGATGGAGCTTTTAGCTGCAGCTCTGCCCTTAATAAATGCTGTTATTTTATGTTAAACACCCTTAAAAACAGCCCTTGTCCTAGCCACCTGCTCCTGTCCCACCATCATCCCATGGGAAGCAGGGAGGAGAAGGCTTAAAACTAACCCCATGAGGGGTAAAAATGGATCAGTGGACTGATGAGGTGGGGTGCAGGTTCTGTTGTTGTACTTGATTTAAACTTAAAAGAACCCAGGAGTGAAGCCCAGGGCCCAGCTGGCAGGGTGACATTTCCTCCCCGGCATGCGCCGGCTCCACACAGCTGAAGATCTCGAGGTATCCCCAGAGTTGCCCTCTTGAGATAACTCATCTTGGGGCCTCCACCACCCACACGGAGAGGAGAGATTTCCTGGTGCGTGGGTGGGTGGCTCTGCCTTTTTTTCTGCAGAAAAACCGAGTTTACTCATTTTTCACCCTCTGCCATTGAGCCGGGGCCCCCCCTGGGGTCTGGGGCTCTCTCCCAGCTCCTCCATCCCTTGCTGGTGGTGACCCATCACCACTCAGCCCCGGCCAAGCCCTTTCTGCTGCCGTCTCCCTGCAATTTCTGGCCAAATTTCTTAATTACGGCTTTGAAGGCATTAACAAGGATAAAGTGAGGTTGTTGAAAGCTGTCAGCCACCTCAGTAATTAGGCATACGATAACAAAGCAGTAGTCCTGGTCCCCCTCCTTGAGGTCACCCATGGGAATATCGCTTGCTCCATTAGGAACAATAAACAACTTTAAATATACATTAACGTGTCCCCAGTTCAGTGGTGGGACCAGGGAATCCAAGTGCCAGCCCAGGGACCACTCAGGTGGACAACGGGACCATTCTTGTCTCTTGATTCATCACTGCATCACTGTGGCTGCTGTGGATGTGTGGAGAGTAGTGACATCCCCCAGCGAGGGCTTGGGGGTTTCTTTAACTAAAATATGCATCTATTTAACAAAACCCACCTGTTCTTATACCTACCCAACCTTTGCTGCTCAAGTACCCCCACGCTGATGACAAAGGGTTTGATTTTGGGTTGGTGTTTGAAATCGGGAGCATGGTAAAGGTCAGGCTCCAAGCCTGCCTCAGACAAAGCCTCGTGCTTGAGGCTCAAACCTGATTTTATCTGGCAGCACGAGTGAAGTAACATCACGATGGTTGGAGGAGAAGGAGAACAAGGTGTCATTTTTTTCCATTGGTGCTTTGTTCAGGTCAGAATGGGTTTGGTGAGCACCTGCTGGGTGGGAAAGGGGGGGTTTCATGGCACTGTAAGGAGACTGTTCCCTCCAGCCAGGCCCCATCCTTTGCTCCAACCTCCTCCCTGCCCACTTCCCAGTGGCAGGGACAACCTGCTGGGAATGGACTGGGCTCCATGATCTGGGAGATCTTTTCCAACCTAAGTGATTCTTGTGAGTGCACAAGGGGAAGACTTGGTGGGAGATGCCACTGCTGGAGTGCTGCAGCAGCATGGGATCCCCACCATCCTCCTACATCCCTCTCCTTTCTCTCTCCTCATCTCCATGTGGGACATGAGAAAGCTCCCTGTACATGGATGCTGGTGGGTGCGTAGGAGGGGCTGGGATGAGGTGTTCCCAAACAGCATTCCCAGAGAGTTGGGGATGGATGCTGCAAGGTCTGAGGCAGTGTTGAGGGGCAGGTTTCAACTCCCCCTCTCTCTCTCTGTGCCCACAGTGCAGAAAATGAAGGACATTTGGGATCAGCCTCAATGCAAATTCCTCCAAGATGGCTCACGACAAGAGGAACGAGGATAATGTCAAAACGGATTTGTTCCAGGAGGCTGGAGCCATGATTCACTGTGGGGAAATGCAGTTGGTGCCTGTCCTGGCTCTCCAAAAACCTGAGGGCAGGAAGAGAAGAGCCAGCTCAAGGTTGGGTGCTGGAAAGGCCAGGCTGTTCCCCATCCCCTTTCTGCTCACATGAGCCGCCCACACAGAAACCAAAACAACCCAGGAGGAGAAAATAGATTCAATGTCTGCTGGCTGGTCCCAAGTCCCGTCAGCCCTGGTGCCTCCAGAGTCTCCCCCTTGCTCTGCCCCACCACTACAGGATGCTCTGCAGGTCCCAGCCAAGGGGAAAAGCCGCAGGTGGCTCCTGGATCCAAGGCCAGTGTGAGAGAAGCGGGGCCTCGTGGAACCCCACCAGCTCTGTGCTGTGGGTACTGCTGCTGGAGGGCTGGGAAAAGAAGAACAAGCCTGAATTTTCAGCCCTGCTTCTCCCTCGCTTTTCTGATGTGGAAAAGTGATGGCCAGACCTTCAAGCCCTACCCTTCTGCTGTTGGTCCCTGTCTTCAAAGTTTTCCCTCGTGTCTTCCTAACAAATTTCCCTAATTATTTTTGCCCACTCGAACACCCGCAGACACCACTTTTCCTTCCCCTCCCATTGGAATGGTGTGAAGGGGGTGGGAACAGAGGAGGAGCGGCCAGGGATCTTCCAGCAGTGTGTGAGACCATTCCTGGCTGAGGTGGGGGATGCTGGGGTGGGATGGGGGACTTGTGCCCACCCCGGAATCTGCTCCAGCAGCAGCGCTCAGCCCCCGTGGCAGATGGGCCGGGTCCTTCCTCTCCATGGTCCTTCCTCTCCATAGGGCTTCTTCCACGCCATGGTCCTACCTCTCTATGGTCCTCCTTCCTCTCCACTGTCTGCCTTCCTTTCCATGGACCTTCCTCTCCACAGCTGTGTTTCTCCACGGGCTGGAGATGCGGCAGCTGCTCGAGGGATGCAGCAGCACCAGTGCTGGGTGTGTGCACACGCATGTGCAAGGGGTGTAGCAGGAGGGGCTGTGGGGTGCAGGAGGTGCCCCTGTAGCGGGGTGTGTGTGTGCAAGGCGTGCGTAAAGCGTGTGTGAAGAGCAAGCCCGTGGGTGTGAGGTCTGCGCACACGGTGGTGCAGCAAGGCGTGCCTGGGGTGCGTAAGGAGTGCGCAGGTAAGGGGAGCACCCACAGTAGATGTGGTGTGTGTCGGGGTGCGTGAACCCCGTGGGGTGTGTGTTGTGTGTGCTGGGTGTGAGTGCATGGTGAGAAGGGCAAAGATATCAGTACACAGCGCCCTGCTTTGTGTGTGGGGAGTGTGTGTGCGCGTGCAAGGCTGTGCCGTGTCCCGGTGTGTGTTTATCAGACAGTGCCATGTCCCCGTGTGTGTATAAAGCCGCGGCGGTGCCTCCCTGCGCCAGAGCGCGGGCGCTTCCCGCGGGCGGGACGGGGGGCGGGCA